>JAPJBO010000104.1:0-387829 GCA_030068145.1 Diplonema papillatum
CTGTCCTTCCCCGGAAGACTCGCCCTCGGTCTCATCTGTTGCCATCGGAACGGGTGGGGGGTCGGCATGCCCCTGGCTGCTTGGCCTCCCTTGGAGGGTGTGGCCTCTCGGCGCTGTGGGGCCTTCCTTCCCGACCGTGGTGGCTTCCTGACCCTGTGTCCCCTGGTGCGTGTCTCCCACAGGAGGCTCGGCCCTGGGTGGTGAAGCCAGCGGAGCCTTCGGTCTCTCTGTGGCACCTGCGTGGCCCCCCTCCGTTTCTGCAGGGGCTGTTAATGCCTCGGCCGGGGCGCCTTGGCCCTGCCCCCTCATGTGAGAGTCATCCGTTGTTGGGGCCCCTGTACCGAGGGAGGGGGCGAGCTCAGCCTGAGCAGTGCTGTCGGCGAGTCCTTCTCCCGGTGATGCGGGGGCTGCTGTCGATCTTGGCGAGGCGTCCTGACTCTGCCCCCTCATGTGTGTGTCCCCCGACAGCGAGAGTTCGGACATGAGGGGAGGATCGGGCGGCATCTCTCTCTCTGTGCGGTTGGGGTGCACCCATTCCGGTGCGTCGCGTACTGCTGAGGCGTCTGCCGGGGCGTCATGGACCTTTGTACCATGTGTGGCCTTCGACCCTTCTTCATCCATGCCTGTCGATCGCGGTGTTGGTGTCGGTGATGCTGGATCTGGCGGCGGCCAAATCGGGGGCAGTGTCCGTCCTGTCCCCTGACCAGACCTACTCGTCTTTCTCTCCGCGTCTTCCCTGGCTTTCTGCTGAACCGCCTTGCCCAGGGCCTCACACTCCTCTTGCCAAATCTCCACATCCAGCGAAACGTACTCCACTGGCTTTTCCCTGATGTTTCCGGGTTCCACTCCGATGGAGTTCCTGTCTGTTATTGTCCCTCTGCGGATCGCTGCCCTGGCTGCCCCTTTGACCACCTGTATGGAGATCCTTTCTGCGTAGTCGCGGAAAACCTCTGCTTTGTTTCTCCTGGCCCGGTCAGCTGCTTCGGCAGCCACTCTCCAGAGGAAGCTCCGGGCCTCTGCTCCGAAGCCGCCCATGGACTCGAGGGCAAACGCCGTGAAGCGCCGGTTGTTCTTCTGCAGCTCCTCCGCGTACTTTGTGTACTTGGTCGCCTCCCCCTTCCTGGCCGCGTACCCTTGTGAGATTGCCGCTTCCTGGCAGATGGATGCGCTTTGGGGATTGACGATTGTGACGTCGATGGATCTGGGGCGCCGCTCGTTCACTCCTCGCGGGAGGGAAACGTCCCCCGGGATTATCCCTGGCTTTGTGCCCACTGTGCCCTTCTCCTCCTTCTTCGGCTCCAGGGCCGCGTCCAAGCACGCCATGTACAGCTCGTCCCTCACCGCATGATGCTTTGCTGTCCAGTCCCCACCGTGGCGGCAGCTCAACGCATGGTGGCCGAGCCTGTCAAGGCCGTCTTTTTTGCACACCTCGCATGTCTGGCCCGCCTCAAATACCGCTGAGCCCAGCCACATCTTGACTGCTACTTCGAACTCTTGAGGCTCCATGTCCTTTCCTGTGTAGGGGACGGCCGTCAGCCACGAGCCGGCATGCGGGAGGGTAATCGTCAGGAGGCGTGCTTTCTCCCTTGGGTTGTCATCCACGTCCTTCCTGAGTTCCCTCAGCTGCCTCTCCTCAATAGCGGCTGACAGAAGGCGCTGGACGAGGACTCCTCTCGGGCCCTCCGGGCTAACATCGTCGCTGCCGACTGCCTCGTTAAATGACTTGGCCGCTTTCCTCCAAGCCCTCGCCTCGACCCGATATCGGTGGTCCAACTTCTTCGCCAGCTCCTCCCAAGCTGAGATCGACGCCAGCGTCGCTGCCGCATGGTGTTCTGCGGTGCTCCTGAGCCCCAACCCGCCATACCGAATTGCCAGCTTGGCCTGCGACCAAGCCTGAGCTGACAATCTGCTGCTGCTTATCGCTTGCATTGCGTCGTGGACCATGTCGTCGAACCGGCGGAGTTCTTGTCTGACCTTCCTTCCCGGGACGGCCCGCATATAGTACACCATCTTTCCGTATGAGGTGCAGTATCGCAGCAGCAGGTATGCCGCTTGCTTGTCATCCATCAGCTTGAGCATCCTGAAGGTCTCCCGGAGCTTGTCGACCTTTGCCTTCAAGAACTCTGCGCAGAATGCGTCGTTTCCTATTGGTGCTCCCAGGAAGCTAAAGTTCGGGCCCACCAAGACTACTGTGTCCTTCGGGAACCCCCATGCCTCGGGCCTGCGGTCTAGGGATGCATCCAGGAGGATAAGCTCGCACTTTCCGCGGTTTACCTCGAGGCCAATCTTGGCGCACTCCCTCTCGAACAACTCGAGTGCTCGCATCACTTCGTCCTTGTTCCCCGCCAGGAACCCGTCGTCCAGGTAAAACAGACTCATGTCTAACCCTGTTTCCGCTCGGACCTTTCTGACAATGGGGGCAATCGCTAGGGAGAAGAGTAGAGGACCCATGGGGTCGCCTTGTTGAGCCCCCTCTTCCGATGACATGATTTTTCCCCTCATGTACAAGTTGGACTTCCCTGCGTAGCACCACTTCACCCACGGCAGGAGTTCGGGGAACGCTGACTTCGTCTCCCTCAGGATGGCCGATCTGTGGACGGAATTAAACGCGTTTTTGAGGTCCACTTTGATCATGACTTTGTTTGACTTGCCTTCGTTGCGGAACGCGTAGCTTCTGACAACCTGGACGGCTGCCTCCAGGCCTCCGGGCACCGCTACGCCCACTTGGTTGTCTTTGACCAGGTATTCCTCGGCCTCGGACTTAACGGCGGCGCACGCGCTTTTTGATGCGAGCCTCCTCCACACTTCCCCTACCGCGATCGGTCTGACGTCTTTTTCCTTCTTCCTTAGCGCGATGAGGGTAGCCCCCGCCATGTCGCCTCTCGCCAGCTCAGGGCCCCTCCCCGACAGGAGCAGGTTAACGAACTCCGTCGTGGCTGCTATGGCTCCCTCGACGTCGGGAGCTTCCACCGCGTCCCGTATGTACTGGGCCTTGAAGGCCGACGGGCCGGCTCCCGAGCCTCGAGGGAATCCTCTGATGCACCGAAGAACGTTTTCTGGTGTCACCTCCAGGGCCTCTTCGGTCTCCCCGTAGTCCACCTGGTCGTATGCGGCCGCCGCTTTTGGGTGTTTGGACTCGAGGGCCTTCCAGGTTTCCTCGTTGTCCTCCGCCAGTCCCTTTGCCGTAAGGGCCTTGTTGCCCTGGGAGTATCTTCCCAACTTGGCCAGCACCGTTGCCCTGGCCAGCCTTTCGTCTTCTACCTCTTGCAACTCTCTTTCCTTCTTCTTGTGGGGCGAGTTGCGCACCGATTCCACCGCTTCGCTCCAGAGAAACCCGTATTCCCCTTCGTTCCATGCCTGCAGCCTGCTCTTCACATCATTCGCGTGCCTTTTGTGATTCCTCTTGCCTCCGGCTCCTGGCGCCTTCCGCAAGCACGCCTTAGGCAGCATGTACAACAGCCTGTACGAGCTCTCGTCGTTCTTGTCGACTGCTCGACGGAGTGTTCGCACATAAGTCTCTGCCCAAAGTCGTTGCACTGGGCGCGGGACTTTGTCGAACATCCTGACCCTTAGCTGGGCAATCTCCTTCCACTGGGGGAGGCTCCCCTTGGGGTCGAGCAGCAGAGGCCTCTCCGGATCCTCTCCTGGCCGTTCCAGCTTCTTCCTGCAATCGGCGTGCGTCTCCTGACTGTACAGGACCACGTCCCCACACACTGAGCAGCCTCTCAGGCCGAGCTGTCGCAGATACGACTCCGGCACTGGGATGGTTTTCCTGTGGGCAAACCCACCACCTAATGTCGTCGGCCCCCGTGGTGCCTTCGATGGTCGGGGCTGTAGCCGGGCTGCCCCGTAGCCTGCCCACCACCGCCTTCGTGGCCATCTTCCACAGTTTCTCCTTCCCGTCCGAGTCGATCCGCACTTTCTCATAGTGGCCGTTCCCGTGGCCGTTCCCGAAGGCCACCACCAAGACGCGCCGGGGGTCGTTGGTCTCCTTCCCAATCCGTATGACCGGGATGTCTCCTCCACGTATCACCAGGATGCAAACCGCCCACATCTCCGAGATGGCCTGCAACGTGAGCATGTCCATCCACTTCTTGCTGCAAACCCGCAAACCCGCGAACCCGCGGGTCCGTCCGTCTGTCCGTCACAATGAAAAATTCCAAGCAAAAATTTCACCTTTGTCAAAAAAAAATTCTGAAAAACTGAAAATTCAGAATCCAGTTTCTATTGGTTTTCCTATGAACCAGACCCGCAAACCAGCCATTTTTTGGCAGCATCCAATTCCACAGGTCAGGTTACTATATAATTATGTGGCTTGTCCGTCCGTCTGTCCGTCACAATGAAAAATTCCAAGCAAAAATTTCACCTTTGTCAAAAAAAAATTCTGAAAAACTCAAAATTCAGAATCCAGTTTCTATTGGTTTTCCTATGAACCAGACCCGCAAACCAGCCATTTTTTGGCAGCATCCAATTCCACAGGTCAGGTTACTATATAATTATGTGGCTTGTCCGTCCGTCTGTCCGTCACAATGAAAAATTCCAAGCAAAAATTTCACCTTTGTCAAAAAAAAATTCTGAAAAACTCAAAATTCAGAATCCAGTTTCTATTGGTTTTCCTATGAACCAGACCCGCAAACCAGCCATTTTTTGGCAGCATCCAATTCCACAGGTCAGGTTTACTATATAATTATGTGGCTTGTCCGTCTGTCTGTCTGTTCACAATGAAAAATTCCAAGCAAAAATTTCACCTTCGTCAAAAAAAAAATCTGAAAAACTCAAAATTCAGAATCCAGTTTCTATTGGTTTTCCTATGAACCAGACCCGCAAACCAGCCATTTTTTGGCAGCATCCAATTCCACAGGTCAGGTTACTATATAATTATGTGGCTTGTCCGTCCGTCTGTCCGTCACAATGAAAAATTCCAAGCAAAAATTTCACCTTTGTCAAAAAAAAATTCTGAAAAACTCAAAATTCAGAATCCAGTTTCTATTGGTTTTCCTATGAACCAGACCCGCAAACCAGCCATTTTTTGGCAGCATCCAATTCCACAGGTCAGGTTACTATATAATTATGTGGCTTGTCCGTCCGTCTGTCCGTCACAATGAAAAATTCCAAGCCAAAATTTCACCTTTGTCAAAAAAAAATTCTGAAAAACTGAAAATTCAGAATCCAGTTTCTATTGGTTTTCCTATGAACCAGACCCGCAAACCAGCCATTTTTTGGCAGCATCCAATTCCACAGGTCAGGTTTGCCCGGGTTTGCTGGAGGTGTGCCCCCCTCTATCTCTTGCAATCAGGCTTGGCAACACAGGACCCCCAAAGAACGCGCAGAATGGGAAGCAAAAGGATGAGTGGTGGGAGTCCTGTGTGTCTAGGGGCTTGTCTCTCACTCAAGGCTTTTTGTTGGCTGGCTTGCTGGCTGCTGACTTGCTGGTGCTGCCTTGCTGGTGCTGCCTTGCTGGTGCTTGCGTGTGCTGCCTGCCGTTGGTGCTGCCTGCCGTTGGTGCTGCCTGCTGCTGGTGCTGGCTGGTGTGTGCCTCCCGCTGGTGCTGCCTACTGGTGCTGCCTGGTGCTCATAATATTTTTTTCCAAAACTTGAAAATTCGAAAAATATACCCAAGTATCACATTCCCCGTGCCAAAGATTGTTGCTATGCGTGTGCTTTGTGTGTTGTTTTTTATGTTTATTTGAATTCAAAGCTCCTATTCTGTCTGCTGCCTTCTGTTGGTGCTCTTCCTCCTGCTGCTAGGCTGCTCCTGTTGTTCCTGTGTTTGGTGCTGGTGCTGCTCTTGCTCCTGCTTCTCTTGTTGCCTTTCATCGAAGCTGTGAAACTCTCTCAAAACCAAACGCTGCAGTAAACGACCTTCCCCCTTCGAAATGGAAAGGCTTGCATTTTTCATCGAAGCCCCGATTCGCAAACTTCGTCTGTGTTTTAATTTCCTGTTTAGGTTTCTTTGAAATGAAAGTTGCTGTCTGCCTTGCTGCTGCCTTGCTCCTCCTCTTGCTGCTCTTCTTGCTGCTACTCTTGCTCCTGCTGCTCTGCTGCCTTTCTCCGAAGCTGTGGAAATCTCGCAAAACCAAACACTGCAGTCAAGGACCTTCGCTTGCAAAGACTGCTTTCATTGCAAGCCCCGATTTCCTTCTTAAGCGCTTCAAACAAACTTTGTCTGTGTTTTGATTTTCTGTTTATGTTTATTTGAATTCAAAGCTCCTATTCTGTCTGCTGCCTTCTGTAGGTGCTCTTCCTCCTGCTGCTAACTGCTGCTGCCTCGTGCTGCTGCCTTGCCGCTGCTGCCTTGCTGCTGCTGCCTTGCAGCTGCTGTCCTGCTGCCGCTCCTGCCTTGCCGCTGCTGTCTTGCTGATGCTGCCGTGCTGCTGCTGCCTTGCCGCTGCTGTCTTGCTTCTGCTCCTGCCTTGCCGCTGCTGCCTTGCTGCTGTTAGCTTGCCGCTGCTTCCTTGCCGCTGTTGCCCTGCCGCTGCTGCCTTTGCTTCTGCAGCTGCCTTGTTGTTGCTGCCCTTGCTGCTGCTATCTTTCTTGCTGCCGCCTTACCGCTGCTGCCTCGTTGCCGCTGCTGCCTTGCCGCTGCTATGTTGCTGCTGCTGCTGCTGCCGCTGCCTTGCCGCTGCTGCTAGCTACTGCTCCTGCCTTGTTGCTGCTGCTAGCGGCAAGGCAGCAGAAGTACCTGCAAGACAGCAGCAACAAGGCGGCAGCAAGGCAGCAGCAGCAGCAAGGCAGCAGCAGCAGCAAGACAGCAGCGGCAAGGCAGCAGCAGCAGCAAGGCAGCAGCGGCAAGGCAGCAGCAGAAGCAAGACAGCAGCGGCAAGGCAGCAGCAGGCGGCATCAGCAAGGCAGCCGCGACTAGGCAGCAGCAGCGGCAAGTCAGCAGCAACAAGGCAGCAGCAGCAGCAAGGCAACAGCAGCAACAAGGCAGCAGCAGCGGCAAGTCAGCAGCAACAAGGCAGCAGCAGCAGCAAGGCAGCAGCGGCAAGGCAGCAGCAGCAACAAGGCAGCAGCAGCAACAAGGCAGCAGCAGCAACAAGGCAGCCGCAGCGGCAAGACAGCAGCAACAAGGCGGCAGCGACAGCAGCAGCAGCAACACAGCAGTGACAAGGCAGCAGCAGCAGCAGCAGCAGCAACAAGGCAGCACCGGCAAGGCAGCAGCAACAAGGCGGGAGCAGCAGCGGCAGCAGCAGCGGCAGCAGCAACATAGCAGCAGCAAGGCAGCCGCGGCAGGGCAGCAACAGCAAGGCAGCAGGCAAGGCAGCAGCAAGAAGGCAGCAGCAGCAAGGCAGCAGCAGCGGCAAGTTAGCAGCAACAAGGCAGCAGCACGGCAGCAGCAGCAAGGCAGCAGCGGCAAGGCAGCAGCAGCGGCAAGTCAGCAGCAACAAGGCAGCAGCAGAAGGAAGGCAGCAGCGGCAGGGAAGCAGTAGCAGCAACACCAAGAGGTGGCAGCAGCAAGACAGCAGCGGCAAGGCAGCAGCAGCGACAGGAGCAGCAGCAACATAGGAGCGACAAGGCAGCAGCAGCAGCAGCAAGGCAGCAGCGGCAAGGCAGCAGCAGCAACAAGGCAGCAGCAGCAACAAGGCAGCAGCAGCAACAAGGCAGCCGCAGCGGCAAGACAGCAGCAACAAGGCGGCAGCAAGGCAGCAGCACGATAGCAGCGGCAAGTCAGCAGCAACAAGGCAGCGGCAACAAGGCAGCAGCAGCAGCAAGGCAGCAGCGGCAGGGAAGTAGTAGCAGCAACACCAAGATAGCAACAGCAAGGTGGCAGCAGCAAGACAGCAGCGGGAAGGCAGCGGCAGCGGCAGCGACAGCAGCAGCAGCAACACAGCAGTGACAAGGCAGCAGCAGCAGCAGCAGCAGCAACAAGGCAGCACCGGCAAGGCAGCAGCAACAAGGCGGGAGCAGCAGCGGCAGCAGCAGCGGCAGCAGCAACATAGCAGCAGCAAGGCAGCCGCGGCAGGGCAGCAACAGCAAGGCAGCAGGCAAGGCAGCAGCAAGAAGGCAGCAGCAGCAAGGCAGCAGCAGCGGCAAGTTAGCAGCAACAAGGCAGCAGCACGGCAGCAGCAGCAAGGCAGCAGCGGCAAGGCAGCAGCAGCGGCAAGTCAGCAGCAACAAGGCAGCAGCAGAAGGAAGGCAGCAGCGGCAGGGAAGCAGTAGCAGCAACACCAAGAGGTGGCAGCAGCAAGACAGCAGCGGCAAGGCAGCGGCAGCGACAGGAGCAGCAGCAACATAGGAGCGACAAGGCAGCAGCAGCAGCAGCAACAAGACAGCACCGGCAAGGCAGCAGCAGCAGCAAGGCAGCAGCAGCAAGGCAGCAGCGGCAAGGCAGCAGCAGCGGCAAGGCAGCAGCAGCAACAAGGCAGCAGCAGCAGCAACAAAGCAGCAGAAAGGCAGCAGCAACAATGCAGCTGCGGCAAGGCAGCAGCAGCAGCAAGGCAGCCAGCAGCAGCAAGGCAGCCAGCAGCAGCAAAGCAGCAGCAGCGGCAACAAGGCAGCAGCAGCAACAAGGCAGCAGCAGCAGCAAGTCAGCAGCAACAAGGCAGCAGCAGCAAGAAGGCAGCAGCAGCGGCAAGTTAGCAGGAACAAGGCAGCAGCAGCAACAAGGCAGCAGCACGGCAGCAGCAGCAAGGCAGCAGCGGCAAGTCAGCAGCAACAAGGCAGCAGCAGAAGGAAGGCAGCAGCGGCAGGGAAGCAGTAGCAGCAACACCAAGATAGTAATGGGAAGGTGGCAGCAGCAAGACAGCAGCGGCAAGGCAGCGGCAGCGGCAGCGACAGCAGCAGCAGCAACATAGCAGCGACAAGGCAGCAGCAGCAGCAGCAACAAGGCAGCACCGGCAAGGCAGCAGCAGCAAAATAGCAGCAGCAAGGCAGCAGCAAGAAGGCAGCAGCAGCAAGGCAGCAGCGGCAGGGAAGCAGCGCAGCAACACCAAGATAGCAACAGCAAGGCAGCAGCGGCAGCAGCAGCAGCAACATAGCAGCGGCAAGGCAGCAGGAGCAGCAGCAACAAGGCAGCACTGGCAAATCAGCAGCAGCAACAAGGCAGGAGCAGCAACAAGGCAGCAGCAGCAACAAGGCGCTACCTTGCTGATGCCGCCTTGCCGCTGCTATCGTGCTGCTGTTGCCTTGCCGCTGTTGGCTTGTCTGCTGCTGCTTTCTTGCCGACCTTTTTACGCCTGGGAAGAGTTGGTGCGCAGCTCGGACGCCAGATAAGAAGTGAGGGGCTTTCACCCACAGCAAATGTACTGCTTGCCTTGGCCGTATTTCGAAAAACACGTTTCCAGGGGACACCGCGAGGAGGTGGCAAGTCAGATTTTGTCCCCCAAGACCACTACTTTGCTGAAGGAACACCGAAAACGCAATAGGCAACTTTCGCCGCACATCGAAATGGGGGGGTGTGTTCTCCCGAAGTTGCGACCCTCGAAAGAACATCGTTTGTAGGAGCTTCGAATTCCTGCGACGGTTTCGTTGGATGCATCGGTCAAAAAATCAACAAAAAAATGTACCCATAGCTCTGTCAGAACCTTTTCGCTGACTCGTAACTTCACATACCTTGAATGCTTCCACACGAACTCTCGAACACCAGATTTTTCAATCACAACTCCGACCCGAACCATCTTGTGAATTTCTTTTCTTCTTCTAGTTCCTGTTTGCGTTGTGTATGCTGAATCCTGTTTTCTTTCGAGTCGGCCTCTTCACAAAAGAGGCCGAACCTAGACAAGAAGGCCCACATCAAAGCGCTGAGAGTCCATCAAATGCACGAGGGGGCCCGCAGGGCCACCGAGTGCGGGTTTGCGGGTGAGGGTTTCTTTGGATGAATCGGTCAAAAATTCGAGAAAACGGGTACCCATAGCTCTCCCAGCACCTCTTCAATGACTCGCAAGTGGGCATACCTTGGTTGGTTTCCCGCGAAACCTCAAAGACCAGCTTTTCGGATCACCAAATTCGTCCGACATCGGTGCCATTTATTGTGAACTTGTTCTTTGGTGCTAATTTTTCCTGTTTTTCTTGCGTTTTTCCCCCTCTTTCGAGTCGGCCTCTTCACAAAGAGGCCGTATCCAGAAGGAAGGCTACAAACACTGAGAATCAATCCAATCCACGAGGGGGCCCGCAGGGCAACCGAGTGCGGGTTTGCGGGTTACTATATAAATATGCGGGTTAAGGATCTGTCCGTACGTGTGTCACAGTGAAAAATCCCAAGCAAAAATTTCACCTTTGCTGAAAAAAAAGTTCCAAAAAATCCTGGGAAAAAAATCCATTTTCCTAGGCAATTCCCTTAGTAAAAGTGCAAAATTTTGGCAGCACCCAATTCTAGCAAGTCACACCCTGAGATCAGACCAGGTTTGGTCGGGTTTGCAGCACGTTGGTCCCCTGGACCTGCCATTTCCGGCTCTGCTCTGACTCCAACCCTCTTTTCCTTAAACGTTTGGCTGCTGCTTTTTCGGGCTTGGCATCCCACTTTTGCAATTTCAGGCGGGGCAAACACAGGACTCCAGAAGGAACGGCGCAGAACGGGAAGCAAAGTGGCAACCTGTTTTTCGGCCAAAAAGGGCCTGCCATGTCAGCACTGGTGGGACTTCTTTATCATTTCTTTATAAAGATGGAGAAAAGTGCGCATGAACAGCCTTAAGTGGCCTTATCCTTGTGTGGCTTCCCAAACTTCCAAGAACAATGCTTTGAAAGAAACCCTCGTGTGAAGTCGAAGCTTGCACTACTAACTACTAAGACTTTCTTTGAAGGCAACAACTTCAGGGAGGTGAGCCTTTTCATTTCGAACAATTCGAAGCAATTGGGAAGCCCCGAAATCAAGAAATCGATCAATGACCAGCAAATCCGCATACCAGATCCGCAAAACCACTCATATGCGATCTTCTCCTGATGCCGAATTAGGGGAAGTTCCGACCTTCTAAAGAATGTCGTTCATCTGAGCTTCGGATTCCTGCGAGGGCTTCTTTGAATATGAATCAGTAACGAATACAAGAAAACGGGTACCCATAGCTCTCCCAGAACCCCTTCAATGACCCGCAAATTCGAATGCTTTGATTGTTTCCACAAGAGACCCGCAAAACCACTCATTGTGGGCCTCCCAAGGCCAGTCTCCTTCACTTCATGCTCTACAGGGCCATATTGCTGAAGGAACGTCACCACGAGGAGGTGCAGGTCAGATTCTTGTCCCTCATGCAAGGAAACACGAGATATGAGACCTTCTCGCTTTCAAAAAGGGGGGCTTGTACTTCCGAAGTTCTGACCATCGAAATAACACTGTTCGCATGAGCTTCGAATTCCTGTGGGGGTTTCTTTGGATGCATCGGTCCGAAATGGAAGAAAACGGGTACCCATAGCTCTCTCACAACCTCTTCAATGACTCGCAAATCCGCATACCCTAATTGTTTCCACACGAGACCCGCAGAACCACTCATCGATAACCCCTGGGCCTCCGGGGGTCAGTCTTCTTCACTTCCTGGCCTTTAGGGGCCATCTTGTTCAAGGAACCTCAAAAACGGCAATACGCGACCTTCTCCTGATGTCGAATTCGGGGGGGCTTGTTCCCCGAAGTTCCGACTCTTAAAAGATTAATGTTTGGCTGAGCTTCGAATTCCTGTGAGGGCTTCTTTGGATGAATCGGTCAAAAACGGAAGAAAACGGGTACCCATAGCTCTCCGAAAACCTCTTCAATGAACCACAAATTGGCATACCCTGATTGTTTGCGCAAGAGACCCGTAAAACCACTTATTGAGAACCCCTGGGCCTCCCGAGGCCAGTCTCCTCCACTTCGCGGTCTTTAGGGGCCATCTTGCTGAAGGAATGCCAAACAATGTAATTCGCGACCATCCCCTGATGTCGAATTGGGTGGAACGTTTCCCGAAGTTCCGACCCTCGAAAGAACGTCGTTCGTCTGAGCTTCGAATTCCTGTGAGGGCTTCTTTGGACGAATCGGTCAAAATTCAAGAAAATGAGTACCCATAGCAGTCAGTACCTCTTGAGTGACTTGCAAATTCGCATGCTTTGACTGTTTCCGCAAGAAGAGCTTTTCCAATCAACCAAACACACGGTCATTGTTGACCAACCAACTGGGGAAACAATATCAAAGACTGCCTGCGTCGGCCGCGCGTTGAGCACGTTTCCAGGGACACCACGAGGAGGTGCAGGTCAGATTCTTGTCCCTCATGTAAAGAAACGCATGATAAGAGACCTTCTCCCTTTTCAAAACGGGGGGCTTGTACTGCCGAAGAGTTCCGACCGGCGAAAGAACACTGTTCGTATGAGCTCCGAATTCCTGTGAGGGTTTCTTTGGATGAATCGGTCAAGAACTCGAGAAAACGGGTACCCATAGCTCTCCCAGAACCTCTTCAATGACTTGCAAGTGGGCATACCTTGGTTGGTTTCGCGCGAAACTTCAAAGACCAGCTTTTCGGATCACCAAATTCGTCCGACATTGTCGCTATACATTGTGAACTTGTTCTTTGCTACTACATTTTCCTGTTTTTGTTTCGTTTTTTGCTCTCTTTCGAGTCGGCCTCTTCACAAAGAGGCCGTATCTAGAAGGAAGGCTGCAAAACACTGAGAATCAATCCAATACACGAGGGGGCCCGCAGGGCAACCGAGTGCGGGTTTGCGGGTATTATCGGGTTTTTTTTTTTTTTTTTCACTGTTTACGCCGCTCCACCCGGCACTTGGGACCCCGTAACGCGCTCATGGGGGTCCTGCATCCCCGGCAATGACGAAGTCACCACCCCCAAGCCGGAGCAGAAACTCCATGTCACCGAGGACAAGGTGCCTACCAAGCGCTCGGCGAACAGCCCTATCGCCTGGAACTGGCCCGCAAGGCCCAAGTACTAGCTGCGCTAAATTGAATATATGCGAGCTAATGCGAGATACTGGTACCCGAGCCCGTACGCACTCGACAACCTGCTTCCGCAAGTCAGCCCGAACTTCCTGGTCTCCAGCTGCACGGCCTGTGGAGACGGGCTTTGCGGTATATAGAGGTCCGTCGGAGTTGTCGACAAGCTGTGCATGCGCGCCTTCGGGCAAGCTTTGGGCGAAGGAATAGTATTGGTGTGATGTCGGTGGCGTCGTGGGGAACGGGGCAGCCACTTGGACTGGAGAGTGAGTTGGAGGGAGTGGGAGGGAGGGGGTGACGTGAAAAGCTCATTCGTGGAGAATGAACGTTAAACGCCGCGATGTTTCTTATCGCTGAAAGGAACTCAGGGTCCGGGTATGTGGGTAGTTTCGCATTTTGCATGCTAACGTAGCAGGTGTGTTATTTATGGAGAAGGAACACCCCAACTCGCCACTGAGTGGCCCGAGTTGGATGACGATACGTTGTACGCCGATTTTTTTCTCCTTCGAAGTAGAAAAAGAGAGCATGGTGTTGGGAACCTCAGTACGGTCTTGTGATCGGCCCTCGCTACTGCCGTCTTTTGGCTCAGGTTTCAAACGTTAGGAACGAAAAAATTTTGGTTGTCAAATTGCAAAGAGGGGCATCCCCAACGGGGGGGGATCTTAGTTTAATGTTTAGGCAGAGCCCTGTCTCTCATGCATGGTTGATGCTCATTAGCATCAGCAAGTCTTCTGCGAAGAAGATGTGGTAGAAAATGGGAGGGAAACTTAGTTGTGGTAGTAGGGGGAAGTTGTTATTGGTGCTGGTTTTGAGGGGTGGGAGGGACATTCTTCTACTGCTGCGTTCGAGACAATTCTCTGGCCGAATCAACCAAAGACTGCAATGCCATCTTTTCTTTCAGTTTGTTCTGGATATCTTTGAGCGAAAGGTTTGCTTGAAATTCGGCGGTTTTAGTTGCTCCGGTACACTGTGGAGGCCAGCATTAAAAAGCTGGAGTTAAAGCTGAAGCTGAAAGAAGGTCTCGTATACTTCGACACGCGTGGGTGTGTGACTCGGGCGCACCGACTTTAACTCCTGCTTATGAGGCTAGTCCACCCCGACGTCCCCTGGAACTGCATTGAATTGCCTGCTGTTGTCTATCACAGTCTATCAAACACAGGTCTCATGAGGGAGAAGCAAAAGCGCGGACAGCAGACCTACCCCTGAACGCGACGATCAAGACGAGCCGAAAGAGGCGACAGCATGACACATCCCGCGCGAAGAGGTAACCTCGGGCGCCGGTAACGCAGAGAATCGCCATAGATTCTTTGCATTCTAACCCAAACTGATTCAAACCGGAACGCGGACGGGCGGGCGCCCCCACCACCATCAAGGAAGGCATCGGCGCCGGTAAAGCGAAGGCGAGAGACGACGACCCCCCAATGGAAATACTCGAGGGGCTGCCTTGTGCTTACTTCGAAGGAGGCTAGAGGGGGAGAAACAATACAACTGCAAAGTGGGTCTTTTTTGTTGAATGCTTACGCCCGCCTCTAAACCCAGTTTCACCTGTGTTTCGTGTGGGCTACAGCACATTTACCTCCTTTGATCTTTTGCAGCTGGCAGCCTCCTCAAGTATTTCCTACAAAGCAGGTGCTTATACAACAAGAATTGTACCCAGTGGCGCTGCCATTGGCGCTTTGTCGTTATCCTGACACTTGAGTTTGGATACCCGCCTTCAGCCCCAAAAATGTCTCATCTGCAAGCGTTCTGCTTGTAGTTGGGACACCCGCCCTCAGCCCCTAAAGTATCTCGGTGGCTTGCTGCTAACCCGAGACGCGCGTGTGAATGCGCGTGACTAGTAGCGCGCGGAAGAGAGCAGGTCTGTGATGCTCTTAAATGCCCTAGGCTGCACGCACACTACACTGACGCAATAAACGAGATAGCGACCCATAGCTGGAGGTTCTGGATGCTACACCAGAAAAAAAGAAGGCAGATTCGATGACACATGGGGGACGAGTGCTTTTCAGATCGAAGGTGCAAGCAATGAATAGCAACAGCAGTGATGGTCAGACGCGGCGTACAACGAGGAGACAAAAGACGAGACTACTGCCGATGCAAAACACGACAAGAAAATGCGGGGTATCAACCTCGACGGTAGGAATCAGAGAATGCATCATAGCACTCAGTGTCTTCGCCTCGTTTCGAGAGGTCACATCCAGCACCCGGAAGATTTCGAAGCTGCACCAGCTGATCCACGAAAGCGACGGTGAAATGCGCAGTAGTACGATGAAATTCGCAAAAGTTGTTGTGAGACAAAGATGTTCTATAGAAGAGGAAGCTGTCTGCGTGCTGGGGAAAGGCCATTCAGACAATTTCGCCGCAAACGCACACATACACACCTTCGCCTCTGCCTTTGTTTTCGTGCAATTGATGTCACCCTCGATCAACCGCAGTTGAGCTGACGGGAACAGTTGTTTTGCCTTTCCGATTGCTCGGGATTTTCAAAAACGACAGCAAGCGATGGGTCCGCCCGTTCTGGGGGGCATTTCACACCACCTTGATTGCTGGCCTTCTTCCGCTTCAGCAGTTGTCGAAGACCGTATCTTTGTTGCCTATTTGGACCCGACGATTTGGCTGATTTGAGAGCTCGCTCTCATTTCTTATGCGTCTTTCCGGATTCTCCGCCACCGTATCTTTTGCAAACGTTGCTTTGTGTTAATTTCCGGAGGACTGGCATTTGCGCTGCCGACAACCAATCGAGGTTGATGGTTGTCCGGTGGTATTCGACTTTTCTTGGTATTGGCGGTTGGTCTTCGGATATTCATTTTCTTTTCGCGCGCCGAAAAGACTTTGTCGTGGATGCCGAGCAAACCAGCAAGAAATAGTCTGCCCTCATCGACCCCTCTCCCACCTGGGCCATCTTCAAAATTTGTTGAGGTTTTTAAAGGTCCTCTATTTAGAGTTTCCGGTTGACGCTGGGTATCGGATAGTGAAGCGGGCGACGACATATTTGTTCCAGGGGGGGGTAACATCCCTTCCAAAATACTGTTGTTGAACGCTTACGCCCGCCACTAAAGCCAGATTTACCTGTGTTTCGTGTGGGCTACAGCACATTTACCTCCTTCGTCTATCGCAACTGGCAGTCTCCTCAAGCATTTCCTACAAAGCAGGTGCTTATACAAAAAAAAAAAGAGTTTTGAGTATGAGATGCTACATCAGCAGTTTTGCATTATGCATGCTCTTTTTCATTTTTCTCCTCCGCGTTCTCTTGATCTTTTGCTTGCTCATTGTTTGCTTTGTGTTCATTTTGCTCCTGATAGAGTTCTGTTACTGCTATCTACTACTACCAAAGATGGTTACGTTAAAGTCTAGCGAATGTTTAGTGCGTGGCGCTATGCCGGGCGGGCGTTGTTCGGCAGTTTCGAGGTATCATTGATAGCACGTGCAATAATTCGAGTATATTTTGAAGTTTATAAGGCCGGTATGCTAGAAAGCAGGGGTAATATCTCGTGTTGGGTGATTTCCCGACCCATACTACGTGCAAGAGAGGGATGCTTGCTGGCGCATGCCATGTGGTGTACCAGCAGGAGAGCGTGCTTACAGATGCTAGATACATGTGTACTGCCTGCTGGTGCATGCCATGTGGTGTACCAGGTTCATATAAGTGCACTGCCAGCTGGCGCAAGCCTCTCAATTTCAAAGTCTCCCAGTCACCTTCGCCAGATTGGTTCCTTTAATGGTTTTGTGTTTCCCGTATGGGCGTACAGATTGGTGTCTTTTTTTTTTCTTTGACGCTACCTGGTGCCCAGGGGACTCTAGCTCTATGTCTTTGACCAAGCAAAAAAGCCGGTTTCAGCCAAAACCCCGGTTTTGGGGCTCTGCGGTACCTGTGGGTGTCTGAGTCCTAGAACCGTCGCCCCGCGCACGCAAACAAGGGGACGAAGGGGGGTGGTGAGATATAAGCTTGCGGTATTGGTGTGCACACTATCAAACTACGGAGATGGTGTAATAGTTTTTCGTTGGCTTCGTTTTCTCTTTCATGTGCAACCGTTGTTACGGAAATATTCCCGTCAGTACAGATGTACTATTAAAAAAAAAGAGGACTAATCGTACGGGACACACTTAAGTCGGGAAATTACTTATCGGAACGTTACCGATAAGTAATTTTGGTGTTACCGATAAACAATTTCCTGTTACCGATAAACAATTTTTTTACCGGAAGCTGTATCTATTCCCGGGCTGCCAGTCCCGCAGACCCAGGTGCGGGGACAATAAAAACCCATATTATCCCTCCGGGAGAATAAGAAACCTTATTATCCCGGCAATTCTCGTTGGTTTTTGGACTAGAAACCTTATTGACTCACAGACAAAAACACCCGATAAGGGGGTGAAAAAAGTGAAAAAGGGGGAGAGATGCCTGGAAAACGCAAACGGAGCCCATCCAGCTCAAGCGAAAGCAGTGCGGAGCCGTCAGATGAGCCAGAATCGGACGAGCTTCCGCAAAAGTCGCGCGACCGATACACGCAAGTGTGGGACAAGTTCGTGGACTTCATCAGAACCAAGGGGAAGTACCCGAAGACAACGATGCGCCGCCAGCCGGCTGAGCAAGAGTACTCGCTGTTTTTCCGCCACCTGCGCAACGACGAGAACTTCAAAACGAGCACCATCTGGTCCTACTACTCCATGCTTGGGAGCTGCCACTGCCAGCACTTCGGAACAACGCTGAAGGCAAAAATACCCCCGCTTGATGATGAAGCTAAAGGTGAGAAGCAAAAGCACGAAGACGAAGAAAGCGAAGTCCTTCGAATCACACGAAGTCGAACGCTTCATAAAGCTCAGATCTACAAGCAATGCGAAGTTGGCCCAAGACAAATCCCTCATCAGCTTGGCCTATCTTGGCGAGGACTGGCGAGACTTCACTGATATGCGCGCCTGGCAGCCCGGGAAGATACAGCTTCCGGTAAAAAACAGACGTTTTACCGGTGTAAGGGCCATATTTTCCCTCGGGAAAATATGCACCCTTACTTACCGGTAAAAAATAGCTATTTGTTACCGATAAATAATTTTGTTGTTACCGATAAATAATTTCTCGTGTTACCGATAAATAATTTTCTGTTACCGATAAATAATTTTGGTGTTACCGATAAATAATTTCTGTTACCGATAAATAATTTCTGTTAGGGAGCACAGATTTTTTCCTGAGCGGGCCACCTGCCCACCATTTATAGGGGGGGCCTGGGGGACCCACTCGGAACAATGGGAAAGAGGATGCTGCTCGGCGCAGGTGAAAGTGTTGCTCGACGTGTTCACGGCGTTGCATCGAGACGAGGAAGCCGCGCGGCTGGGCGGCGGGAAGAAGGGCAAGAAGGAGAAGAAGGACTCCGGGTTCCCGCTGGGGCCGGTGGTGCTCAAGGGGCACCTCGCCGGTTTTCCAGAATTCTGGAATCACTCCGGATTGGTGTTCTGCGCGAGTTTTTCAGAAATTTTTCAGATATCCCGCCAGAAAACATGAAAAACAGGGGGGTGCGGGGGGCCACGCCCCCCGCCCAAACGGTACGGGTTTACCAATTGACTTTTCAACACCATTTCAACAATCCTGTTGGTGTTTCTGACTTAGAAATCTACAGCTACAGTACTGTAGACCACTTTTCAGACAACAAAAACGGACGTTTGAGGGTTGTCCCACCTTTTTCGATCGCAAAAACTGACGTTTGAGGGTTGTCCCACATTTTTGGGTCACCCATACTGACGTTTGAGGGTTGTCCCACTTTTTTGGGTCACCAATACTGACGTTTGAGGGTTGTCCCACTTTTTTGGATCACCAATACTGACGTTTGAGGGTTGTCCCACATTTTTGGATCACCAATACTGACGTTTGAGGGTTGTCCCACATTTTTGGATCACCAATACTGACGTTTGAGGGTTGTCCCACTTTTTTGGATCACCAATACTGACGTTTGAGGGTTGTCCCACTTTTTTGGGTCACCAATACTGACGTTTGAGGGTTGTCCCACATTTTTGGATCACCAATACTGACGTTTGAGGGTTGTCCCACTTTTTTGGATCACCCACTGGGACACACTTAAGTCGGGAAATTACTTATCGGAACGTTACCGATAAGTAATTTTTTGTTACCGATAAACAATTTCCTGTTACCGATAAACAATTTTTGTTACCGATAAATAATTTTGTTGCTACCGATAAATAATTTCTCGTGTTACCGATAAATAATTTTCTGTTACCGATAAGTAATTTCTGTTACCGATAAGTAATTTTGGTGTTACCGATAAACAATTTCTGTTACCGATAAATAATTTTGGTGTTACCGATAAATAATTTCTGTTACCGATAAATAATTTTGGTGTTACCGATAACTAATTTCTGTTATCGATAAATAATTTTGATGTTACCGATAAATAATTTCTGTTACCGATAAATAATTTTCGATCCGAAACAAATTGGTACCCGTGAAGGCTAGGTAGAAGCCCTCTTCAGGCACATTTTGCGCCCGGATAGCCGAAACTGGGATATAGGGGACAAGATTTTGTTGCTGGAGAAGTGATTGCTCTGCCGCCCCCAAAGCCCAATCTGTTCAGCTGTGTTGATCACTTGGCTTTTCTATTGCTTCAGTGTGTCGAGTGACGAGTAGTTCGAGTAAGGTTTCGTATATCACGTTACTGCCATGACGGCACCATGGCACTACGATCGAACAGACAGTCAATCAGAGTTGTCTTGTCGGAACGGTTCATCGGAGTAAAGCATTGCCTTGGGTAGAGGAGTCAAAACTCAACTTTATCATAAAGAATACATACACCAGCAGATCAAAGAAAGGGGGGAAAGGTGGAAAATGCAGATCAAACGGGAGTAGAATGTGCGCACGCTTATCCGACTCTTGACTTACTATGCCGTGTTCTGAAAGCTGTCGAGGGGCCCCTCCATAGGTTCTCGCATGATTCGTTCGCCTTTGTAACACTATCCGTTTGTAGTAAGCTTCGCAATTGTGTTCTTGCAATATCTAACCGAATGGTGGGTGGCGGATTTCCGCGCTCGTGCGCAAGACACAATTATGCTGCTTTTGCAGTGCAAGCTGAACCCGGTTCGCGACTTCGGTCGCGGTAAAGTGTTACAAAGTCTTCGGCTTTCAGATCCGGATACGCCTTATGCAACATGATAGTTAGAGGTCACTTGAAGGATACCCGTGTGCAGCGTTCGAAAGAGTTTGCGTATCTGGAGTCTTATTTTTTTGGGGGGAAGGCCCTTTTGACCCTGTATTTTTCGAGAAGATTTTTGAAACAGCCCAAAGATATTCGTCGATTCCTGATATTCGTCCAGCGTAATTGTTGTCCAGATTACTGACCGTGAGAAAGGGTTCGCAGTACACGCTGTCAATTCTGTATGAGTGCGCGACACAGTTAACCGATACCGTGTGCCTTCTGTGCCAGGGGTCGGATACGTTTACTTGCTGATCGGTGCTAGCGTTGTAGAAAACCCACCTATCAGCCTGAGTTCAGCTCCACAAGGTTCGTTTCGTTAAGGCAACTCATGATCACTTCGGTGTGAGGGATTAGTGGCAGAAACGTTGACTTGGCCAAGAGGAGTTGCCACAAGCCACCACAGCAGAAGCGCGGCCGAGGGCATCCTGCAGGAGAAGTCATAGCTGAGAAGCGCAAGCCTGCAGCTTGTGTTCTCGGATGAGTCAGCCGCGAGGCAAGCACCCGCCAGCCTCAGTTGAGTCGGGAAGGATACATGTCGATAATCCTTGAGTGGGCATATGAAGCGCATGATTGCGAAAAAGGACAAGAGAAAGAGCGTGGCCCGTTGCATGGGCGTAGCATGAGCGCACCTGCGGTGGGTTGACCACTGGCAAGTCCGAAGGGGTGCAGGATCCAAGTTTTGGGTCCAAGTTTTTGGTCCAACTTTTTGGTCCAAGTTTTGGGTCCAAGTTTTGGGTCCAAGTTTTGGGTCCAAGTTTGGGTCCTAGTTCCAACTTGGTTCAACACTGGTTTCCTGCCACCAAAGGTTGTTGCCGCACAAGTGCTTTGTCGTTCTCTAGTCTGCCCGAACGTTTCCACTGCGGTTAGCCACGTACGATGTCGTGAGCTAAACATCCTCAAGAACGAATTATTTATCGGTAACAATATTTATCGGTAACAAAATAATTACTTATCGGTAACAAAATAATTACTTATCGGTAACAGTTCCCGACTTAAGTGTGTCCGATATGGTTTTTTCCGAAAGAAAAAGCACTGGCCACGGTGCGCAAAGTAAAGATCTGCTGAGGAATGTTGCCCCTTCACCACAAAACAAGCACTCGAAAGCTATACTGAACCGTTGTTTGGTTTACAGCATAGCTGGAAGGTACGGGGTTAATTGCAGCAAGGCTTGAGAGAGAGGGAAGCTCTCTTTTGTAAATCCACTACAACGACCAAAGCGGAAGACGAAACTAGAAGGAGAGGAAATACTCGAGGGGCTGCCTTGTGCTCGAAGGAGGCTCGAGGGGGAGGAAACAATCTAACTACAAAGTGGGTCTTTTTTGTTGAACGCTTACGCCTGCCACTAAACTCAGATTTACCTGTCTTTCGTGGCCACTAAACGCACATGTACCTCCAGTGGGGAGTCATCGGCATACCGATGAGTGCCACACAGTGTTTGCACACACTCACATACCTTTAAGATCTCGCAACAGGGCAGCCTCTTTAAGTATTTCCTACAAAGCAGGTGCTGATACAAAGTACGTGCGCTCGGCTAAAGGCCGGCGCGGGGCGAGACTGGAGGCAGCTGTTAAAGTTCGGGAAACAGTAAAGTTCGGGCGCAGCTAAGTTTGGGTGATGCAAATTTCTGGTGAACCAAAGTTCGGGCGCAGCTGAGTTCGGGTGAAGCTAAGTTCTGGTGAAGCTAAGTTCTGGTGAAGCAAAGTCGGGCGAAGCTAAGTTCCAGTGAACCAAAGTTCGGGCGCAGCTGAGCTCGGGCGAAGCAAAGTTCGGGTGATGCTGAGTTTGGCCTGTGATGGCAAGTTCGGCGCCAGTACCCGGGGGGGAGACCCCCCCGGCCCGACTCTGGTTTCCCAGACTGCACCCGGGGTAACCCAAATACCGCGAGATACTGAGAGACTCCGCAAAAACGCAAATTTCGGGCACATTAGACCCCGAAACGCAACAAACCTCGAAAACAATCTTCGACCGGGAAAAAAAAATATCACAGGCGGGTTTCGAACCCGGGCCTACCGGCCTGAAGGCCGACAACCGGTCACTCTGCCACCCGCATACCTTTCGGAAGGAAAAGAAAAAGCTAACTCCGCACTATTATCTAGTTCAAAAACAATACACGTTTCGCAACTTTAAAGGCCGGGTTGGCTCGAATAGAGGCTATTCACATTGCATGTTCATAGGACCTCCAGTCTCGAAAAAGAAATAGTTGTAGTTCGCTGTTCAGTTGGTCAGGAGTGTGGCCGTCGCCGACTCAACTGTATTCAAGAACATTCGTGTCCTGTTCAGTGGATTTCGTTCTCTGCCGAAATTAGCTGGCATTAAATTCCCATTTATGATGGTTTAAAGGTTCGGAGTGTTCGGGTCTCCGGCTGCATTGAGGCTGTGAGGCGGGTAGTATGAGGGGAGTAGGCATGATTATACACTTCAACTACGGCTACTTTATTTTTGCGTTGTTTTCTTCATTTCTTTGTGAGGAGAGCTTTAATCCTCGTGATGTAGAAGGCGGATTGACGACCTCTGGTCAATCCCATAGTCGCTAAAGGGGACAACTCTCTTGCGACCGGGATTGGGTAGTCGGAGGGGCCGCCAGAGGGGGCGTAAGCAAGCAAATGCGAAGCTCATGCAGCATGCGCCTGCTTTCTCCCGGCACCCTCGACGACTACTTCCCTGTGAGAACGTTCTGTTTGGAAAGGAAGTTTCAGCTCCCCGAAAGACTGTCCGCGTTGCCACTCCTATAGGTCTCGTGATTTCCCCGGAGTTCTTGCAGAGAAAAGTAAAGCAAGACCTGCCCCCTGCGCCAGCTGTCTCCGGCTGCTTCGGCAGACGACACATACTACTGACTTACAATCCACCACCCAGGAAGTGAGGGCCCAGACCATCTCGAGATGTACTGCATGCTAGAAAGTGCACGAACAAAAAAAGAGACGACACCAAGGGAACAGGAAAAAACAAGAAAAAGACACGGAGGGCGCAGCACGACCCAAGCATGCAGAGACATCAGAGACAATTGGCCTAGCATTGCTTCCCCCCTTCATCCCCTCCTCGCCCCCATGTTTTTTTTTTCTTTTGGAGCGCGGGACACAGTACTTGCCGGGGCTGCCGGTACCCGGTTGCTTCCGGAGCGGTAGTCCAAGGAAATGCTTCAACAGCACACTGTGAACGCCTAACACACAGCGACACGGGAATGGCCTGCGCGTGACTATGCGCCCTATAACCGAGGCAGAGCTTAGCGTCAGGGTGACAGCTCGTAGGAAAAAATTTCGTCTCCGCCTGTTGCTCTACCTTTCACACCCTCCTCTACGCCTCATCATCCCATCATCATTTAAACATTCCCTCTTTTTCCTCTTCTCTACTCCTTTTTCCTTCTCTCTCTATCATCACTTCCTCCCCACTCCGCCACAGCGCTCGTGCGAAAAACGAGAATGCTGGGGCAGAACCGCACGAAAACAGCAGAGAAGCCCCAAGCAAACCACAGCACGAGGCGACACACGGGGAAAAAAAAACCACCCCCAAGAAAAACGAAGAGCCCAAAAAAGGGGGACAAAAAAAACGAAAGAGCGTGCAACTGCTCCAGCATTCCCTCCCTGAACTTCCCCTCAAAATTCGGGCCTCGGCACGAGCCAGAAAGAAGCTCCCTAACCGGACTTCTAACCGGAGCCGACAACAAGGCACCCCGGAAACCGTTCCTCCTCCCGACCTAACGGAGCTAAAGGATGGCCAGGTACATTCATGTTCCCGATGTTTCCCTCTCAAAAGGCTATGGCCCAGCCTCCGTTTGTTGTCCTAGTGAGCTCTATACTTCAAAAAAAAAAAAAACTATAAAAAAGTGCCCCCGGGCTTCGCCCGCGGACCCCTAAAAAGTGGGGTTGGCTCGATAGAGCTATTAGCATACCTCTAGTCTCGGATAAAAGTTTGGGGGTAGTAATAGAATGGTATAAAAGTTAGGGGGTAGTAATAGAATGGTATAAAAGTTCCAAATAGTAATAGAACGGGCAAAAAAAGTTTCAAACGTCATATTTAGGACTTCACCTCTTACGGAGGAGGTCGCCTCGCCCACCAACAGCCTCTCAGAAGTTTACCCCCTGCCACCCGCTCGAAAGCGGCAGCGAGCTCGCTTGGGAACGAGAACTTGCTCTTTCTCGACGGGGTGCCCCACAACATGGTAGACATTTAGGTGCTTTCTTTAATGTTTTCTCGTTGAACGCAGTGCCAGATCGTTTTTGACGTAAAGCTGGATTCATGACGCAAGTGAAAACGCAACGGTTTGCGACGAAGAGCTGCAAGGCCTTCTAATTCTACGGAGCATTCCACCACTGGTGTTTGAGGGTGTCCTCCCCCGCATATTGATGCAATGGCAAAGAGATGTGTAGTTTTGGTTTATTAGCGTTATTTGTGGATTAGAAGGTCGGTATTTTAAAGTCTCCGCTTGACCGTAGAGGCTTGAGTATGGCGGGGGGTTGAGAAAAGTAAGAGAGTGCAACTCGTTTCGGGTGTTGTGTCACTCCGTTGTGAAACCTTGTGAAGTCCCCTAACGCGTTTAGAGGGTGCTTGGGATTGGGTAGGGTGTGGTCGTTCTGCTGCGGCGTGAAAAGCCAGGGAGTTTCGACGCTAATCTTCGACTCTTGATTATGTTCACCGGGTCGCGTGCTCGTCAGGAAGATCCCGGTGCCTGGCTTTTCTTCTGGGTGGTTTCGTGTTGCTCGGTGGCTGTGTGTTACGAGGTACGGAGTAGGGGAGGAAAAAAGGAAAAAACTGGGGGAGAAAAAAATAAGGAAAAAGGGGGGGAGGGGAGTTGGGGTTTTGAGGGTTGTCCTCGGGGTACGGGGGGTTGGTTGGAGGGGTTGGGCGACAGAGGTTATGCTTGCGCTGTTCGCATGGAGGCCCGTTGGCTCGAAGAAGTGGAAGTAGCGTAGGCTATTGTTCGGTGTTACTCTTACAGACGTAAGATGAGAAAAAGAAATCTAAAGAAAGTTCCTTGTTTGACTGTTTGTTGTCCTCCACAGTCGAGGTTCTCTAGCTGCACGAGGCAGCCGTGGATGGTGAAGTTAGGTTCCTCGCTTACTTTCCTTATTCTTTTGCTTTTCGTTGCCGACAACATTATTTCAATGTATTTTCATGCCTTTAGTGACGGTACTTTTAGGTAGGCAAAACCCGTCCACCGCGAGAGAAGGAGAAAGTAGAAAGGGAAACTAGAGTTTTCGTAGACCGCACTTTCGTTGAGAAACGCACCTTTTGATGGTAGGTGTCAGGAAGATGCATCTGAGTTTCTGACACTCGGTATGTTTGCCTTGTTTCCAGATGTTGCATCTGATAGCACCAGGAGAACCCGGATCTGCAGTTGTTCTCGTAGGAATGAGTAGAAAGTCTTCGGTATTGCGCGATGTTCTCGCACGCTCAACTCCAACGATGTAGACTTGAAAACCACAAATCATCAACCCCAGACGATAGAAGCCTCGCGAAAGTTGCGCGAAAAGCAGGCGGCCAAAGCGGTGAATTGGGAGTGCCTGCGATGCGGAGTCGACACGGGGAAGGAAAACAACGAAGCTCGCGCTGCAGCTTGATGTTATCCACGGTGCCACAATAGAAGTACACTAGCGCTTGAAAGTACGACCATAGGTGTCTCAATTACACGCGGTAGGTACCGAGAAAAAGAAGAAACAGAAACAAATACGAAGGTGAATTATTACGAGCAAAAACCGTCCACCGCGAGAGAAGGAGAAAGTAGAAACCGAAAGTAGAGTTTTCGTTGACCGCACTTTCGTTGACCTGAGCCTAAATCCTGGACGTGTTTTCAGGTGGCAAAATTGGCAAATGATCATGATCAGAAGGTCCTACTTGAGCGGTTCAGTTTCCTCACACATTGCATGTGGCTAAAAGCCGTACATCGCGAGAGTAGGAGAAAGTAGAAAGGGAAACTCGAGCAGTGACGTCGACGCCCCGCGCCGGAGAGAGTGGCCCAACAGACCCTTTCGGACACACTTCAGCGCAGCCCACATGCGCCTGTACGATGTCGTCAGCAGCCGATCCTGGGGCGCCTTGCGCCTCGGTCTCGTCTCGAGGATCCTGTCGAGGTGTTCCGGAAGAACTACGTCGTCACCTCGAGTTCGAGTCGGACTTCGTGTCCGATCGGTTGATGGCCAGGCAGTCCCTCTGCCGAGTGACATCCGGCCTTCCAACCCCGTCAAGTCGGCCACCCTGGCCGCTCCCCTCCAAGCTAACGCCAGAGCCAGCTTCGTGTCGGTGTGCCGCTTCCACGCGATGGCCTCAGTCGCATCCTCCTCCATCGCCGGAAGAGCCTGTGTCTGCGGGCGCAGTGCACCCTGCCTCTTGAGCGAGCGCTCGAAATCGCGCAGCGGCCCGTGGCGCGCTTTGCCCAGGCGTGAAACTGCTGGGAAGTCGGGTTCTTCGTCTCAAAGAAGAAAGCGGACGGAACGTCCACCGGTCACTTTCTTTACGAAGACGACCGCATCAGCTCGTTCGAACGACAGAATGTTTTTTCGTTGACCTGAGCCCAAAACCTGGACGTGGTTCCAGGAACCAAAATTCGGCAAACGATCATGATCAGAAGGCCCTACTTGAGCGGTTCAGTTTCCCGCACACATTGCATGTTTGGTAAAAATAAGACGCGTCACTGGTTAACCACGGCTGAAACCGGAAAATGATGAGGGGAGGGAATTGTTTTTCAGAGTTAAAGTTCGCTTGAGATTCCGGGGTTTTAGGGTCTCCGTGTGACCGTTCATGAATGGGTTCTCTTAGAGCAAGAAAGGCAGCGGTGAACATACTATTTCGCTATGTAGTTACGGGTTGTATATTTGGTGCACGCTTTCGTTATGGGTTATGGCTAGCCATGTCCGGGACTGTTTGTGACCGACACCAAGTATATTCCTTCGTGGAGTGTAGTCTTGGGCCCCCCACGTTCTACAAGTTGAGCAGGGGTTGCCTTGTAGCCCGTACCGGTCTGTTGTCCGCGTCTATATGTATTTTCTCGCAGTGTGGCGCTTGGTTTTCGTGGCTCTTGCGGTGCTTCACGTGTTGCGGGTTGTTTCCGTCCTAAAAAAAGGTTTTTTTTGGGGAAGATTTGCGGGGTAAAACTGTTCGTTGCTCGCCGCACTCTGGGCACACTGGGTACCCGTGGTTAGTGAGGTTATTCGTCTGATGGAGTCGTCGTTGCTGTGCGTCGTTTACAGTGCTTCTTTTTGCACCAGGGCTTATGGTGGCGTAGACTTTTGAAGAGTGGTTTCCCCACGGTTCGTCCGTCGCTGTGGCAGTAGGGACATCTCTCTCGTTTCTGGGTGGTGCTTCGCAGCGTTGTTTCTGCTTGTGACTTAGTTCTGGGTGGTTTCTTCTTGCAGTAACGTAGGTGCGTCCGTAATCCTTGTTTTCCCTTCAGTTTGAGGCCGGTTGTTGTTGTGCGTGTGTGGCAGTGGGGACATCGTAAGTCGTCTTCACTGCTGGTCTCTGTTTCCGCGGTGGTACTGGAGGTCTGTGACGTGCCTGGTGTTGTGGGTGTTCGTGTGGGGGGTGTGCTGTCGTGTCGTTGTGTGGGTGTGTCGGTAGATCTCGTCTCCGCGCATGGCTCTAAGTATGCTTTGAGTCGAGTCCGGCTCTTGTGTTGTGGTTCTGGACGTGGCAGGCTTTGGGGGTGCATAGTGGTTGTGGTATGATGTGTCTATGGGTGGCGGGACATCCGTCTGTGGGTAGTCTTTGAGCTGGTAGACGCAGAGGTAAACTTCGTTGTCGGCGTAGTTTTGTGTCGAAGTGGAGTGCGTCTGTAGTCCGTCGAAGCGCGTCCATCGTTGGTTAGCGTCGATATCGTTGAGGGCGTGGATGACGTAGTGCCCTGCGTTGTTGTGGCCGGAGTGTATTGCTATGGCTTCGAGAACGAGTGGTGTGCTTTGTCCTGGCAGCGTGATAGAGTGGTCGGCGTGTATAGCGGTACGGTTCGTCGCTTCGTGTCTACGGGCTCTTTGAAGCTGAATCAACAGCATTGAATTAATGCGGTGAAATGTTGTTGTTGTGAGGGTGGTATCTTGCAGACTTCGCATCTGTAGTCGGCGGCGGGGCCAGGTTTGATGTGGTTGTTCAAGCACCGTTGGATCGAGTTGTCGATTGGAGGTAGAAAGGTTATGTCGTGGTCTTCGGGGGGGTTGGTTTTGTTGTGGTTGCAGTTTTTACAAGTAGTTGTCGTCGTCGTTGTATGTCGTAGACCGTTGAAAGCGTCAGGGCGATGTTGTTGGCAAGCTTGGTGTGCGAGGTTTTCGTCAAGAAGTGCTGTGGTGATGGCTCTTAGCACTTCCCCGAGGTCGCATTGCTGCCCGTTGCCGAACGGTCCGTCGATGTTGGCGAAAACGTGCAGCAGTGTTGCTTGCGTCCGTTTTCCTGTCACCCAAGCGTGTACAGCTGCCGTGCATTCGCCTTTCGTGTGTGTTGGGCAGTCGTGGTATGTGACTACTTGTTGTGCCATGTCTGTGGCGGCGATCAAGTTGAGGGCCGCTTGCAGAAAACAGGAGTTTGTGGTGGTGTATCTCGTGAGTTTCGACATGGTCCTCGCTCCGGCGGCTGCGATTGCTGCCGCTAAAGTGATGGTTGCTGCTAGGTTGGCTACTCGGTGTTTCAAGGTGAACTGTGGTTGTGGTTGTGAAAGGAGGGTTGTTGGTCTTTCCTCGTGTTCGTGGGTAGTTGAGGAGTGGCTGTCTGTCATTGAGTCGCGATCATCCGGTGTTACAGGCAGTTCGGCTGGTTTGAAGTTAAGGGGTTGGTGTCTTCCGGCGTATTCTGGCTCTTTCATGCGCGGTTTGCCGTTCTTGAAACGCGCAATGCTGTACCCTAGGAACGGTTTTAACTGGCTGTGTAGTCGTGGTAGGGTTCGGAACTCCTCCGTCAGCCAAGCTTGCCACGGGGGTAGAGAACTCTGGGGTGGTGCCCCCGTTCGAGCATCGCGTATACGTTGCGCTGGATCTCGACGCGAAGGTCCTGCCAGTGGTTGGTTTGTCGGATTGCCCGTATAAGTGAGCCTTTGAATATGCCGCTGGCCTGTGTTTTGGGGGCGGTGGTCTGGTAGTGTGTAAAACGGGTGCCGAAGGTTTTGGGGTGCACGCTAAGTCTTATGTGTGGTGGGTGTGGTGTTGCTGGTCGTTCAATACGTATACGTATTCCAAGGAAAACGATGTCGTCGCGTGCAGCTGTCGTCTCCTTGTACTCCATACGATAGAGTGATTGAGGTGGAGGTTTGCAGTCCCATTGGAGAGAGTCATCTATGTATCGCCATGTGTCGACGTGGGCTTTGGCTTCGTCGACTTTGCCTTCTGATAGCAGAGGTGGTTGTGGCCGTGTTTCTCTTCGTATTCATAAGCTTCGTCGACAGCTGTGCCAACCCTGCGCTTGAGATCCGTGTGCGGTAGGTTGGTGTATATTGTCGTGAAGTCGTGGTCGGTGGGTGTTTTGTATCTCAGATGGGTTTGACGCTGTTTGACGTTGAGGGCTATGCCGTCGGGGCTCTCGGTGAAGAAGACCTTCTTTATTCCCGTCTGTCGTTGGTTCCGTCGGTCCTTTTCCTTTATCGTCCGCATTACGGCCTTCAGTAGTCCGGACAGCTCTAGGTGGGCGTTCGTAGTAGTTGCTTTCGGTTTCTGCTTGCGCGCGGTTGTCTTGTTGTTTTTCCTTACGATGTCTGTTGCTACGCCCGCAATCCACCGGAAACTCGGTCTGACTTTATGTAATTTAAGACTGCCGTAGAGGTATGGTAGTCCGCCTTGTGCTTGTAGTTTGAAAGGCTCGAGTTGCTGCTTGTGCTGTTGTTGTAGCTGGGTCTTCGTTATATTTTCCTTCTTGTATGTGGCACTGGTTTGTATTTGCTCCCGTAGTGTGTTTGTGTAGTACGCCTTGCAACAAAAACCGAAGTCGTGTGTGGTTTTGTCTACGGGCAGTATCACCAGGTCTTGTTTGAGTCTCTTGAGTTCTTGCGATGCGATACGGCTCAACGTTTCTTCGTCAGATGGTGGTAAGGTGGCGAGGCGTCCCGAAAGTTCGTCCTTCAACGCTGTTCCAAAAGCGGAAGCGTTTGGTTCCGACGGGTAGTATTTTTCTACGTATTCGTCTATGGAAGTGTGTAGTCCCTCTTCGAGTGCGTGATGGTCCTGGTAGCAGCGGTATTTTCGTCCGCGCTTGATACACTCAGTGAGGCCTTTGTCTTGTGTTATATCAAAAAGGTGTCCGATCGCGTGTCCTTGTATGTTCTTGTCCCCGCGGTAGTGTCGGCACGAGCATTGTTCGGGTGGACCGAGTGCGAGGTCCGGTAGGCTTTTGCTGACTTCTGTGACATTCTGGACACGTAGGAACAGGGGTGGGTTTAGACGGTACGTCGTCTTGGTACGATCTAGAGTGCGTCGGTTAGGGCATGCTTCGCGTATTTGTGGTTGTTGGAGTAGGTCGTTGAGGTGGAGTCGGTGCAAGTAGTCACTTCCATGTGTGATGATCAATCGTGCTGGCGCGCCGTCATTCTTCTCCACTTTCGGCAATGTAACCTATCCTTCAAATGGGTTTCCAGCGTGATGACTTTCTTTGGTAGGTTACTAGTTGGTGCGTTCGATGCTATCCAGTTGAGCAGCCGGCGTGCTCTCGGTCGTCCCATCGAGCTGAAATCGTATTTATCGAGGTCTTTGTCGTTGAGGGCGAGGAGATGGTGGAGTTGTTTGCGGATGGAGTAAGCGCGGCCTTCGGTGGTCTGGTTGATGAGTAGCTGACCGTCCGCTATCCAGGCCCAAACGGTGCTGGACGGTGCACTCGGAGGTCGGAAACGTTCTTGGTTTGACTTCTTTTTGCGACTGCGGTGCTGTCCTGTAGACGGTGTCGAGGTGCGAAATCCAGAAGTTTTCTCGCGGGAGGGCTTGACGTCTGAAGTCTTCCGTCCAGGCGTTGTCGTCAATTTTGATCTTAATGAGGGGGACGGTGAAGAGCGGGTAGTTTCTTTTCAACATCGCGGACGCTACAGGTGTGCCGTTACGTCTAGCGTACCAATGTGAATCTAAGCGCTCGCGCGCGGTGTGCTTGGTCTGGCCGACGTAGCGAGGGTTGCCGCGTTCGTCTACCAGTGCGTATACGACTCCTTTGTCGGCATAACTCGCTTTGTCTGTGTCCATCCTTTAGCCAGTTTGCGATGATACTTGGCGAGAAACGTCTTCTCAGCGTCTTTTCGTCGCGTTTCGTATTCACTCCAGAACTGTTTTCCGTAGTTGTATTTGGCTTTCGTTCGAAAGCATGTCAAGAACGGATTCTTGTGAAACTCCGGCTTTCGTGCGTCCTGTGAAAGAATCGCGTTCTGGACAATTGTGTGCTTTTGGAAATCGTTTTTGCAAGGCGCGTTGGTGGAGTTTGCGGGGATGTCTTCTGGTGTACTTTGCGTGTGTTCCGTTGCATTAGTCGTAGGTCGGTAGTGCCAGTTGCTGTAGGTTGCTTGCCGTTGGGATGGGGTGTGTATGGGTTGTTGTAGGTTCGTGTCTGTGGTGGCATGGGTGTCGGTCTCCCGTGTTCGGGGGTGCGGCATTTTATGAAGGTGGCTTTCGCGTATGAAGGGCGTGAGGATAGGCGGTGGTGAAGGTATTGGGTGTTCGGTTGTTCTTTGTATACTATCTTTGTATGTGCTGCGCCCGGGCATCGTGTTGTTAGTCGGTTTGTGTTTGAGTGCGTCGCTTTGGTGTGAGATAAGTTCGGCGGATGGCGGTGTGGGTTTTGCTAGCGGGTGCGTTTGGTGGGACGGCGTCGAGTTTGGGGGTGTAGTCTGGTGCGTTCTATGTGTCATCGCTTCCTGATAAGTGGGTAAAGGGGATGCGTCGTGTGTAGTGTGGTTTGACATGCGGCGTGAGAATGTAGGTGTGTTGGGCGTTCCGGCAGCGTGTGTCGTATTGTTCGTGGGGTTTGGGGGCAAGAGGTTTTGTTTGTGCGTGGTCGCGTAATTCGTTGGATTGTGCTTCTGAGATGGTGCTGGAGGTCGGTGTGGTGCCGTCTATTTCATGTATGATGGGTGAGGGTGTAGTGTTACGGTATTGTGTTGGGTTTCTGGTTTGTTTGGGTGTCTGCGTGCTCAGCATCGTCGGTGGTGGGGCCTGGTGATACGGTGCGTAAGATGGCTCGTGTACTGCTGCTGGCGGTGTACGATAAAGTTCGCGTGGGAAGACGTAAGGACTGGGAGGTTCTTTAGGTGTGCAGCGGTCATCTGAAAGCGATGGTAAAGTTGGTGTGAGTGGCTGCAGTCCGGTGTGCGGCGTCGGCGGCAGTGGATTTTGACAATACGGCGTGTATGTCGTATGGTGTCTTGCTGCGGAAGAAGGGTGATACAATTCGAGTGGGACGACGCCTGCAGATCTAGTAGGCTCCTTCGGTGTGCAGCGGATGTCAGATGGGGTCGGTAGCGTTGGTATGTGTGGCTGCGGTTTGGTGCTCGACGTCGGCGGTAGTCGGGACTGGCGATGCTGTGAGTGTGTAGGATCGCGTCTTGCTGAAGAAGCTGTTTGGTGTGGTACGCCTGGGTCAACGTCTGGAGATCTATGCCCTTTCGGTGTGTGTCGTTTGTCTGATAGGGTTGGTGTGTGTTGCAGCGGTCTGTTGCCAGCTGGCGGCCGTGTGTCTTGTCGAAGCGTTGTGGATGCCGGTTCGAGTCTTTGTGCGGGTGGTGTGTGATACAGTTCGCGTGGGAAGACGTATGGCAAACTAACATGCTGCTTCGGTGTACGCCGGTTGTCTGATGGGGATGGTAGGGTGGGTGTGTGGGGTTGAAATTTGGTATGCCTGTGGTCAATCTGGCCTCTGATGTAAGTGCGAGTAGTTGTAGCTGTAGTGCGGCGTGGTTGGTCTAACGTCTGTTGTGGTGACCACTGGTGAGCCGTCGGGGAACCGGAGGCTTCGCTCGAAAAAGATGGCGGTGCTGGGTTGATCGTGGGGACGTATCTGTCTGAACGGGCTGCGACGTCGCTGTACAAGGTCGGTGTCGAACGGTTTGTTGGCGGTGTTTGAGGTGTGGGTTGTTTCGATTGTCGGTTTGGTCGAGGGATGAAGAACTCCGTAGTTCGTACTGGTGACAATCTGTGCATGATCGGTTTGTAGCTCGAACTTCGCGGACTTGGTGAAAAGAAAGAGTCTGCTGGAAAGGAGGGTAGCGGTGGGTTGGCCGTCGGGACGTACCAGTCGTCGTGGGTTGCGGTGTCTCTACTTGTTGGACGTTGCGATGGTCTTCGCAGCATATAGAGGTTCGTTGGTGTTGTTGGCAAACTGTGCTTGTGTGACTTTGGAGAACTGTACGTGGTGCGCCGTGCCGGAGAGTATGATGATTCGGAAGGTGCCCGTGGGTTGGCTGTAGGGACGTACCAATCAGCCGGGTTTGCTGCGTCTTTGTATATTGTTGATGCGAACCGAGGTAGCGGTCTTCGCGGTATACAGGGGTCCGTCGGTATTGTTGGAAAACTGTGCATGTGTGGTTTTGGCGAACTGGATGCGGTGCAACGCGTCGGAGAGATTGTAGTTTCGGCGGGTGCAAGTGGGTTGGCTGTAGGGACGTACCAATCGGCGGGGGTTGTCGCGTCTTTGTATGCTGCTGGTGCGAACCGTGGCGACGGTCTTCGCGGTATATAGAGGTCCGTCGGTGTTGTCGGTAAACTGTGCATGTGCGACTTTGGTGGGTCGGACTCGGTGCGACGCGTTGTGGAGTATGAAGATTCGACGGGTGACGGTGGGTTGGGTGCAGGGACGTACCAATCAGCCGGGGTCGCGTCTTTGTATGTTGTTGGTGCGAACCGTGGCGACGGTCTTCGCGGTAAAAAAGAGGTCCGTCGGTGTTGTCGTAAAACTGTGTATGTGCGACTTTGATGGGCCGTATGCGGTGCAACGCGTCGTGGAGTATGAAGATCCGGCGGGTGACAGTGGGTTGGCTGTAGGGACGTGCCAATCAGCGAGGGTTGCCGCGTCTTTGTATGTAGCTGGTGCGAAACGTGGTGACGGGTTTTGCAGTATATAGAGGTCCGCCGGTGTTGTCGTCAAACTGTGCACGTGCGACTTCGACCAAGCTTCGGGCGAGGGACTAGTGTTGGTGTCATGTCGGTGGCGTCGTGAGGGACGGTCAGCCGCCACTCGAGCACGGTTGGACTTCCCGGCAGCGTGCACGCGTGAAGTTGGGTCGGCGCCGTGCTTTCGAGTGAGGTGATGTCCAGGGGTGTTGTTTTGCGGTTTGTCGTTTGTAGCAAACTTGTTGTAGCGGCTCTTCGGTAGGTTTTTAGATGGATATAATCGGTCACGGTTGGGGCAGCCACTAGGACTGGAGAGTGATTTGGAGGGAGTGGGAGGGAGGGGGTGACGTGAAAAGCTCATTCGTGAAGAATGAACGTTAAACGTCCCATCGAGCTGAAATCGTATTTATCGAGGCCGTTTTCGTTGCACGCTTTGCCCTGGACCTGGACGTTTGTTTCCTGGTATGAGGCGCAAGGAAACGCCGTGGATGGCCTGTGATGTGTTCTTATTTCCTCCAACATTGCATGTTTGGTATAAAAAAAATAAAAACAAAAGTGAGCTTGCGAGGGGAAACGTTAGGCTGCGGCTGCGCATGGCAAGCTGCTCGGGAAGAGGTTTGGGTGATCCACGGGTCATTCGTATCAGCAAACCTTCTGGTTGCACAACGTGGTCACAACTTATTTTGCCAAAAACTGTGAGCCCAAATGAACCCTTGGGATACGACAATCGGTTAAACAAGGTCATTCTATGTTGCAGGCGACCTGCTGTGCAAGCTGAACACTCGTTGTCGGGTGCTGGGGTCGCATGCATCCACTGTGGGTACTTGGGAAGCTGGCATGGTGTACATTGACGCCTTGGACAGTCTGTCGATGACAGCCTTCCTAGCGGCCCAATCGCCTTTTGACTACACTGAGTAACGGTAGTACGTGGCAAGTGCAAGTACATTCGACAAAAAATGTACTCGTCTTGCGACAAAAGAAAACATGTGAAAAGCCACAATATGACCACGGCAAGAAACAGGATATTGCGCATGGCGGTGGGAGGGGGCGGGGATGGAGGGAACCTGAGGTAGGGAGGACAGCGTTTCAGTTCTTCGAGAGAAAGAGAGAGAGAACACAAGACAAAAAGAGATTTCCGTGTCGGGTTGTTTTAAACAAGGTCATTCTATGTTGGAGCCGACCTGCTCTGTATGCTGAATAATACTGTCCACTCCTTTTTCGGGTGCTGGGTTCGCATCCCACAGTGGGTACTTGGGAAGCTGGCGTGGCGCCTTCGGTGACAGCCTTCCCAATCGCCTTCTGAGTACATACGTCGTACGTGACCAGGGCAACTACATTCGACAACCAAAGTACTCGTCATGCGACAGCATATGACATATGACAAGCCACAATATGACCACGACAAGAAACAGAATATTGCGCATGGTGGTGGGAGGGCGGGGATGGAGAGAACGTGAGGTAGGGAGGACAGCGTTTCAGTTCTTCGAGAGACTGGTTGGCGGTGCATTCGTCGGCGGAGCACTGGTTGGTGGTGCACTTGTCGGCGAAGCAATGGTTGGCGGTGCATTCATAGGCGGGGCACTGGTTGGTGGTGCAATCAGCGGCGGAGCACTGGTTGGCGGTGAACTCGTCAGCACGGCACTGGTTTCCTGCGCAAACGTAGGCGGAGCACTGGTTGGCGGTGTATTCGACAGACACTGGTTTGCGGCGTATTCGTCAGCTGAGCACTGGTTGGCGGTGCATTCGTCAGCGGGTAGCTTGCGCTAGTGGCATCATCAGGTGCCTCGCCATCACTTGGTGTGTCAGGCGGTGGAGACACTTTTGTTGGGCGCCAGCAGGTGCGATAGTCGGACAGACGTGCACTGAAGCAAGAGCGTCCATGGTGGCAAAGCGCACCACCACTGGGCCTGGTCCGCCTAGAAATTCTCGATGCGAGAACCTTCCGGAAACTTGTTCCACTGGAACCCATGTGCCAAAGCCGGCGTTGTACTTGTATACTGACACAACGGCACCATAGGACGTGTCGAATCCATTCCACCACCCTACAACGGTGCGGTTGCAGCATAATCGCCAACACCGGTCCTACTTGGTTCTGTACTCGGTCTAGCTTTAGGTTAGCTTCCTGTCCTCTAGCAGGTCCTCCGTGATCCCTGAACACTCAATTGGGTAGCCTTCAATGGAAGAGTCAACAGACGCGCACTGAAGCCTGAGGTTGAACCCGACAGAACCACCACCACTGGTCCTGGTACTCTTGAAAAATATCGGTGGTACCAGGTAATGAAATCCACACTATGCCAAGAACCGTTGTACGCGTATACTGACAAGGAGCCAGAGGACCGAGTGGTGATTCCATTCCACGACCCTACAACGATGCGGTTGCAGCTGAATCGCCAACACCGGTCGTTCTCTGCGGACTCAGGGTAGACTAGTTCCTCGTCCGCTAGGAGGTCCTCTCTGAACTGGGAACACTCAATTGGGTAGCCTTCAATGGAAGCGTTAACAGCCGCGCACTGAAGCGTGAGGGTGAACCCGGACATGACATTGCTAGAAAAAAAATCAGAAGTGAAGCGCACCACCATTGGACCTGGTATTCTTGAAAGAGATCGATGTGACAACGTTCCAGAAATGAGATCCACTCTATGCCACGTACCGTTGTACTTGTATACTGACAAGAAGTCATAGTACCGCTCTGTGTCGATTCGATTCCACGATCCAAAAACGCTGCGATTGCAGTTGAATCGCCAACACCGGTCCTCGTTGTTCTTGTACTGCCCACCATTGGCAGGGTAGACTAGTTCCCCGTCCTTTGGGAGGTCCTCCGTCATCCCTAAACACTCAATTGGGTAGCTTGCGCTAGTGGCATCATCAGGTGCCTCGCCATCACTTGGTGTGTCAGGCGGTGGAGGCACTGTTTGTTAGGCGCCAGCAGGTGCGATAGTCGAGGGCGCGGTCGTGACAGACGTGCACTGAAGGTTGAGGCTCAATCTGATCGAATAATAAGAACCCACGGAGGCAAAGCGCACCACCACTGGGCCTGGTCCGCCTGGAAATTCTCGATGCGAGAACGTTCCGGAAACTCGTCCCACTGGAACCCATGTGCCAAAGACGGTGTTGTACTTGTATACTGACACACGGGGATAAGAGGACGTGTAGAATTCATACAACCGCCCTACAACGGTGCGGTTGCAGCTGAATCGCCAACACCGGTCCGCGTTGGTGTAGCTCTGGGAACTATAGGTTAGCTTCCCATCCTCTAGCAGGTCCTCCGTGATCCCTGAACACTCAATTGGGTAGCCTTCAATGGAAGAGTCAACAGACGCGCACTGAAGCCTGAGGTTGAACCCGACGGAACCGACAGAGCGCACGACCACTGGTCCTGGTACTCTTGAAAAATATCGGTGGTACCTGGTAATGAAATCCACACTATGCCAAGAACCGTTGTACGCGTATACTGACAAGGAGCCAGCGTTTTCATAAGCAGAAGGCACGGTCATTCCATTCCACGACCCTACAACGATGCGGTTGCAGCTGAATCGCCAACACCGGTCGTTCTTTGCGGACGACCCGTTGGCAGGGTAGACTAGTTCCCCGTCCGCTAGGAGGTCCTCTCTGAACTGGGAACACTCACTTGGGTAGCCTTCAATGGAAGAGTCAAGAGCCGCGCACTGAAGCGTGAGGGTGAACCCGGACATGACATTGCTAGAATCAGAAGTGAAGCGCACCACCATTGGACCTGGTATTCTTGAAAGAGATCGATGCGACAACGTTCCAGAAATGAGATCCACTCTATGCCACGTACCGTTGTACTTGTATACTGACAAGAAGTCATAGTACCGCTCTGTGTCGATTCGATTCCACGATCCAAAAACGCTGCGATTGCAGTTGAATCGCCAACACCGGTCCTCGTTGTTCTTGTACTGCCCACCATTGGCAGGGTAGACTAGTTCCCCGTCCTTTGGGAGGTCCTCCGTCATCCCTAAACACTCAATTGGGTAGCTTGCGCTAGTGGTATCATCAGGCGGCTCGCCATCACTTGGTGTGTCAGGCGGTGGAGACACTGTTTGTTGGGCGCCAGCAGGTGCGATAGTCGAGGGCGCGGTCGTGACAGACGTGCACTGAAGGTTGAGGCTCAATCTGATCGAATAATAAGAACCCACGGAGGCAAAGCGCACCACCACTGGGCCTGGTCCGCCTGGAAATTCTCGATGCGAGAACGTTCCGGAAACTCGTCCCACTGGAACCCATGTGCCAAAGACGGTGTTGTACTTGTATACTGACACACGGGGATAAGGGACGTGTAGAATTCATACAACCGCCCTACAACGGTGCGGTTGCAGCTGAATCGCCAACACCGGTCCGCGTTGGTGTAGCTCTGGGAACTATAGGTTAGCTTCCCATCCTCTAGCAGGTCCTCCGTGATCCCTGAACACTCAATTGGGTAGCCTTCAATGGAAGAGTCAACAGACGCGCACTGAAGCCTGAGGTTGAACCCGACGGAACCGACAGAGCGCACGACCACTGGTCCTGGTACTCTTGAAAAATATCGGTGGTACCTGGTAATGAAATCCACACTATGCCAAGAACCGTTGTACGCGTATACTGACAAGGAGCCAGAGGACCAGAGTGGTCATTCCATTCCACGACCCTACAACGATGCGGTTGCAGCTGAATCGCCAACACCGGTCGTTCTTTGCGGACGACCCGTTGGCAGGGTACACTAGTTCCCCGTCCGCTAGGAGGTCCTCTCTGAACTGGGAACACTCACTTGGGTAGCCTTCAATGGAAGAGTCAAGAGCCGCGCACTGAAGCGTGAGGGTGAACCCGGACATGACATTGCTAGAATCAGAAGTGAAGCGCACCACCATTGGACCTGGTATTCTTGAAAGAGATCGATGCGACAACGTTCCAGAAATGAGATCCACTCTATGCCACGTACCGTTGTACTTGTATACTGACAAGAAGTCATAGTACCGCTCTGTGTCGATTCGATTCCAGGATCCAAAAACGCTGCGATTGCAGTTGAATCGCCAACACCGGTCCTCGTTGTTCTTGTACTGCCCACCATTGGCAGGGTAGACTAGTTCCCCGTCCTTTGGGAGGTCCTCCGTCATCCCTAAACACTCAATTGGGTAGCTTGCGCTAGTGGCATCATCAGGTGCCTCGCCATCACTTGGTGTGTCAGGCGGTAGAGACACTGTTTGTTGGGCGTCTTCAGGCGGCTCGCCATCACTTGGTGTGTCAGGCGGTGGAGACACTGTTTGTTCGGCGTCTTCAGGCGGCTCGCCATCACTTGGTGTGTCAGGCGGTGGAGACACTGTTTGTTGGGCGCCAGCAGGTGCGATAGTCGAGGGCGCGGTCGTGACAGACGTGCACTGAAGGTTGAGGCTCAATCTGATCGAACCCCAAGCACTATCGGAGGCAAAGCGCACCACCACTGGGCCTGGTCCGCCTGGCAATTCTCGATGCGAGAACGTTCCGGAAAATCGTTCCACTGGAACCCATGTGCCAAAGACGGTGTTGTACTTGTATACTGACACACCGGAATAAAAGGACGTGTAGAATTCATACAACCGCCCTACAACGGTGCGGTTGCAGCTGAATCGCCAACACCGGTCCGCGTTGGTGTAGCTCTGGGAACTATAGGTTAGCTTCCCATCCTCTAGCAGGTCCTCCGTGATCCCTGAACACTCAATTGGGTAGCCTTCAATGGAAGAGTCAACAGACGCGCACTGAAGCCTGAGGTTGAACCCGACGGAACCGACAGAGCGCACGACCACTGGTCCTGGTACTCTTGAAAAATATCGGTGGTACCTGGTAATGAAATCCACACTATGCCAAGAACCGTTGTACGCGTATACTGACAAGGAGCCAGTGTTGTCACGAGTCATTCCATTCCACGACCCTACAACGATGCGGTTGCAGCTGAATCGCCAACACCGGTCGTTCTTTGCGGACTCACCGTTGGCAGGGTAGACTAGTTCCCCGTCCGCTAGGAGGTCCTCTCTGAACTGGGAACACTCACTTGGGTAGCCTTCAATGGAAGAGTCAAGAGCCGCGCACTGAAGCGTGAGGGTGAACCCGGACATGACATTGCTAGAATCAGAAGTGAAGCGCACCACCATTGGACCTGGTATTCTTGAAAGAGATCGATGCGACAACGTTCCAGAAATGAGATCCACTCTATGCCACGTACCGTTGTACTTGTATACTGACAAGAAGTCATAGTACCGCTCTGTGTCGATTCGATTCCAGGATCCAAAAACGCTGCGATTGCAGTTGAATCGCCAACACCGGTCCTCGTTGTTCTTGTACTGCCCACCATTGGCAGGGTAGACTAGTTCCCCGTCCTTTGGGAGGTCCTCCGTCATCCCTAAACACTCAATTGGGTAGCTTGCGCTAGTGGCATCATCAGGTGCCTCGCCATCACTTGGTGTGTCAGGCGGTAGAGACACTGTTTGTTGGGCGTCTTCAGGCGGTTCGCCATCACTTGGTGTGTCAGGCGGTGGAGACACTGTTTGTTCGGCGTCTTCAGGCGGCTCGCCATCGCTTGGTGTGTCAGGCGGTGGAGACACTGTTTGTTCGGCGTCTTCAGGCGGCTCGCCATCACTTGGTGTGTCAGGCGGTGGAGACACTGTTTGTTCGGCGTCTTCAGGCGGCTCGCCATCGCTTGGTGTGTCAGGCGGTGGAGACACTGTTTGTTGGGCGTCTTCAGGCGGCTCGCCATCACTTGGTGTGTCAGGCGGTGGAGACACTGTTTGTTCGGCGTCTTCAGGCGGCTCGCCATCGCTTGGTGTGTCAGGCGGTGGAGACACTGTTTGTTGGGCGTCTTCAGGCGGCTCGCCATCACTTGGTGTGTCAGGCGGTGGAGACACTGTTTGTTCGGCGTCTTCAGGCGGCTCGTCATCGCTTGGTGTGTCAGGCGGTGGAGACACTGTAATTGCCGGTGCGTACGTAGGCGGAGCACTGGTTGGAGGTGCATTCGTCGGCGGGGCCCTGGTTGGCACAGGGGAAGGTGCAGGGGAAGGCGCAGGAGTCGCGGGTGCAACAGTCAGTGGTGCCTTTGTCGGTGTTGTACAAGTCGCCACCATCGAAAAACCTAGCCGCGTCTTACCAGCGTCAGACACAAACTTTACAAAGAGATTGTCGCTGAAGTACCTTGGCGGTGGCACAGTGGAATTCCCACTGAGCGCTACATCTTCGATATAGAGGACGTCGAATGTTGGTTCGGTGTTGATCCAGACAACAACTAGCTCTCCTGAAGCATCTTCCTCCCCACATTCAATACGCCAGCATTCATCCATGCCGTCAATGTAGTTGATGAGTTCAACGGCTACCGGATCTGCCCGCACAGTCACATCGGTGCACCGGCGTGCGCATTTCGCCATCGCAGAGAATCCTTGTCTCGTCTTCCCCGCGTCTGAAGTGAAATTCACAACGATGCCCTCGCCGAAGTACGTGGGCGGTGGTATGCTCGAATTCCCGCTGTACGGTACATCGTCTACATAAACAAAATCAAACGAGGGTTCCGTGTCAATGTAAGAAAAATACAGGACCCCATCCATATCCGCTGCACAGAACACAAACCAGCACTCGTCCATATTGTCGGTGTAGCCAATGACATCAATTGCAACCCCGATGTCAGGAACTTCTATTTCTGTACACGTCGGTTGCGGTGAGTCAGTCTCCGGGGCACTTGTTGGTGGTGCAACAGTAGGTGGGGCATGTGTCTCAGGTACTGTACACGTCACAGTTGCGGAAAACCCAGACGCGGTTTTATCCGCATCCGACGTGAATCCGAGAGCAACACTTTTGTTAAAGTACTTCGGCGGTGGTACCGTAGAATTCCCTGTGAACAGGGAGTTGTCAACACGGAGCACATCGTAGTCAAGCTCAGTGTCGATCCACGAGAACACAAGGATACCGACGCCAGCGTCTGCTTCGCAAGTGACAAGCCAGCACACATTCATGCTGTTTTCGTAGTCCAGGAGATCAACAGCCACGGGGTCTGCCAGCACTTCAACGTGTGTGCAACGGACGGAGCACGTTGCAGTGGCCAGGAATCCGGTCCTCGTTTTCCCAGCGTCGGATACGAATCCGATGCGAACACTTCCGTTGGAAGATGTTGGCGGCGGCAGGGTTGAATTCCCGCTGTACGGTACATCGTCTACGTAGACGTGGTCATATCCGGGCTCCGTATCCATCGACAAGAACGCAACGGCCAAAACGCCCTCCCCTGCGTCGCATTTGACGATCCAGCACTCCTCCATGTTGTTTGTGTAGGCCAGTAGAGCGACAGTAACCGGCTCCCGCTGCACCTTCACATCTATGCAACGTGGCGGGGCACTTGTTGGTCTTTGTGGAACTAGGGTCGGTGGCGCATCAGTCGGTGGGGCATATGTTAGTGGCGCGTTGGTCGGTGGGGCACTTGTTAGCGGTGCGTCGGTAGGTGGGGCATGTGTTGGTGGTGCGTTCGTCGGTGGTGCAACAGTGTCAGGTACTGTACACGTCACAGTTGCGGAAAACCCAGACGCGGTTTTACCCGCATCCGACGTGAATCCGAGAGCAACACTTTTGTTGAAGTACTTCGGCGGTGGTACCGTAGAATTCCCAGTGTACGGGAAGTTATCTACACGGAGCACATCGTATTCTAGTTCAGTGTCGATCCACGAGAACACAAGGATACCGACGCCAGCGTCTGCTTCGCAAGTGACAAGCCAGCACACATTCATGCTGTTTTCGTAGTCCAGGAGATCAACAGCCACGGGGTCTGCCAGCACTTCAATGTGTGTGCAACGGACGGAGCACGTTGCAGTGGCCAGGAATCCGGTCCTCGTTTTGTCAGCGTCGGATACGAATCCGATGCGAACACTACCGTCGGAAGACGTTGGCGGCGGCAGGGTTGAATTCCCGCTGTACGGTACATCGTCTACGTAGACGTGGTCATATCCGGGCTCCGTATCCATCGACAAGAACACAACGGCCAAAACGCCCTCCCCTGCGTCGCATTTGACGATCCAGCACTCCTCCATGTTGTTTGTGTAGGCCAGTAGAGCGACAGTAACCGGCTCCCGCTGCACCTTCACATCTATGCAACGTAGCGGGGCAGTTGTTGGTCTTTGTGGAACTAGGGTCGGTGGCGCATCAGTCGGTGGAGCATATGTTGGTGGTACATCAGTCGGTGGGGCGTATGTTGGAGGCGAAATTGTTGGTGGGACGATTGTTGGTGGTGCGACAGTCAAAGGTAGTGTACACGTCGCAGTAACGGAGAATCCAAGACCTGTTTTATCCGAATCAGACGCAAACTTGACAGCAACACTTCCGTTGAAGTACGTTGGCGGTACCGTGGTATTCCCGCTGTGCGGGACATCGTTTATAGCCAAAATGTCGTAGTCGAGCTCCGTGTCCATCCACCGGAATACGAGAACACCGTTTGCATGCTTTGCTGCACAGCTCACTTGCCAACACAAATTCATGTTGTTTTCGTAGTGAAAGAGTTGTATCTCAGCATTTGAGTGAACAGTCAGCAGGGTGCACGACTGGATGCTGACCGCTTGGACGGTACTACTTGAAGCCGCTGACAGCGCTGTCAAAAGAAGCACAGCACGCATGGTTGCCTTGAAGCCCACCCCAAAGTACCTGAAGGTTTCTAACATTACGCCTGGTGCCCCACCCCAAAGAACGTGAAGGTTTCCAACATTGCGCCTTCCCCTGAAGGTTTCCAACCTTCAGGGGGGGGAAATGTTTCTTGGGGTTGACAGAGCGCGTGGTGGTGCTTGCACCACTGAGGCCAGGTTATTTGCGGATTTAGTGAAGGATTGTTCAGTGAGCGAAACCCGACCAGGAAACGATCATTTCACGGTTTTCTTTGTTTTGTGATGCGAACATCACGAGGTGCTGTCCGAAGACTCCGCCCACATGAGCATACTCTCGTAGCACCTATTCAGGGGTTTGCAGGGGCAAAAAGAGGAACCCGGTTGGGGGAGGGGCGCCATAATAAGTGCGCGAGGCCACAGGCACGGTCGCAGCACGAGTTGTCGACCTGGATAACAACAACAACAAACAATCGGTCGGCGGCTCCATCAGCAGATGCGAAATCCGACATCTCCTCGCTAGCAAAACAGGAAAAAGAGATGCTTAGTTTTGTTTTATTCTTCTACTTGTTTGTTGTCGGAAACTTGTTTCGTGTTGAGGTGTCATTCAGATGTAAATCCAAAGCCGCCCATGTCAAATTTTCGTTAAGCATTGAGTTCTAGCGTTATTTGTGGATTTGTAGGTCGGTATTTTAAAGTCTCCGGTTGACCGTAGAGGCTTGAGTATGGCGGGGGGTTGAGAAAAGTGAGAGGGTGCAGCTCGTTTCGGGTGTTGTGTCACTCCGTTGTGAAACCTTGTGAAGTCCCCTAACGCGTTTTGGGGGTGCTTGGGAATAGGTAGGCTGTGGTCGTTCTGCTACGGCGTGAAAAGCCAGGAAGTTTCGACGCTAATCTTCGACTCTTGATTAAGTTCACCGGGTTGCGTGCTCGTCAGGAAGATCCCGGTGCCTGGCTTTTCTTCTGGGTGGTTTCGTGTTGATCGGCGGCGGGTTACGAGGCACGGATTACGGGAAGAAAAAAGGAAAAAGAAATGGGGGAGAAATACTCGAGGGACTGCCTTGTGCTCATTTCGAAGGAGGCTAGAGCGGCGACAGCACGCCTCTGGCCTCCTCTGCATCAGCGTCGGTGGCCGGGTGCACTCTTGGCAGGTCCCTCTGCTATGAGTGCGAGGGGGGGGCAGTTCATCCGAGTATCCGGCCAAAAGGGCTGATCCTTAACAAGAGCCCTGCCCCCCCCCCTCTCGTGGGCAGCTGGAGGGCCCCGGAAAATCCCCTCCAGCCCGCCCAGTCCAGCCAGCCCAGTCAAGCCAGCCCAGTCAAGCCAGCCCAGTCCAGCCAGCCCAGTCCAGCCAGCCCAGTCAAGCCAGCCCAGTCCAGCCAGCCCAGTCCAGTCCAGCCCGCCCAGTCCAGCCAGCCCAGTCCAGCCAGCCCAGTCAAGCCAGCCCAGTCCAGCCAGCCCAGTCCAGCCAGCCCAGTCCAGCCAGCCCAGTCCAGCCAGCCCAGTCCAGCCAGCCAGTCCAGCCAGCCCAGTCCAGTCCAGCCAGCCCAGTCCAGTCCAGCCCAGTCCAGCCAGCCCAGTCCAGCCAGCCCAGCCCAGTCCAGCCAGCCCAGTCCAGTCCAGCCCGCCCAGTCCAGCCAGCCCAGTCCAGCCAGCCCAGTCAAGCCAGCCCAGTCCAGCCAGCCCAGTCCAGCCAGCCCAGTCCAGCCAGCCCAGTCAAGCCAGCCCAGTCCAGCCAGCCCAGTCCAGCCAGCCCAGTCCAGCCAGCCCAGTCCAGCCAGCCCAGTCCAGCCAGCCCAGTCCAGCCAGCCCAGTCCAGTCCAGCCCGCCCAGTCCAGCCAGCCCAGTCCAGCCAGCCCAGTCAAGCCAGCCCAGTCCAGCCAGCCCAGTCAAGCCAGCCCAGTCCAGCCAGCCCAGTCCAGCCAGCCCAGTCCAGCCAGCCCAGTCCAGCCAGCCCAGTCCAAGCCAGCCCAGTCCAGCCAGCCCAGTCCAGCCAGCCCAGTCAAGCCAGCCCAGTCCAGCCAGCCCAGTCCAGCCAGCCCAGTCCAGCCAGCCCAGTCCAGCCAGCCCAGTCCAGCCAGCCAGCCCAGTCCAGCCAGCCCAGTCCAGCCAGCCCAGTCCAGCCAGCCCAGTCCAGCCAGCCCAGTCCAGCCAGCCCAGTCCAGCCAGCCCAGTCCAGCCAGCCCAGTCCAGTCCAGCCAGCCCAGTCCAGCCAGCCCAGTCCAGCCAGCCCAGTCCAGCCAGCCCAGTCCAGTCCAGCCCGCCCAGTCCAGCCAGCCCAGTCCAGCCAGCCAGCCAGTCCAGCCAGCCCAGTCCAGCCAGCCCAGTCCAGCCAGCCCAGTCCAGTCCAGCCCGCCCAGTCCAGCCAGCCCAGTCCAGCCAGCCCAGTCCAGTCCAGCCAGCAGTCCAGTCCAGCCAGCCCAGTCCAGCCAGCCCAGTCAAGCCAGCCCAGTCCAGTCCAGCCAGCCCAGTCCAGTCCAGCCAGCCCAGTCCAGTCCAGTCCAGCCCGCCCAGTCCAGCCAGCCCAGTCCAGTCCAGTCCAGCCAGCCCAGTCAGTCAGCCTAGTCCAGCAGCCATTTGCTTTTGGGCCGTTGATGGCAGCAATTGCGACGTTGATTCGAAGACTGGGCGACTTTCAACAGTTGTCGGGAATCACGGCGGCTCAGCTGGACCGGATGTGGGCAGCAGACCTGTCGTTGAGTCAGTTCTTGGCTCACTCGGTCAAGCGAAGGTCAAGGTTTCTCGGCATGGAATGCTTCGCTCTTTCTGTGAAAGCTGGAAGTCATTTGAAAGTGGGAATTGACAAAAAGAGTTGTTCAAGAACAGCGAGTCTGAGAAGAGCCTCTGCTGAAAGTCTGATGTGAAGTCAATATTCTGAGGAGGGTCGAATTCATGGCCATTTCTGCTACAGGCAGAGCACTTGCTGCCATCTCTAATCAGTTCGGCTAAAAAAACCATAGATCCGCACCGGGGGCAGGATACCAGATCCTCACAAGAGTGTTCTTCAATACTGCCAGCCTCGTATTCCTCAATGCTGATGGCAGCAGCATGCCTGCTTCTTTCCAGGACTTGCTTGACAAAGGCGTTCTTATTGACCCAATCAGCATAAAGGCTGTTGGCTGTTGTTCTTGCCCTTATCTGTTCTTCAACACTCACCCCACCTGCTGCAACCCGAACCTTTCTCATGCATTCCTTGGTTTGAAGACGGTACCTTGAGATCGACTTTCTTGAAACAGATTTGGATTCCACAAGAAGCATTTGCGCAATCAGAATGGAGAGGTTGTATGCTTCCCCCCCCCCCTGCAGACAATAGGTGTTTTCCCATATCCATTCCTGTGAGCATGCAGAGGGGGCAGAAACAGCCTTCGGGTAAGGAAACGGTTTGTCAAGCCGCTTCTGCCGTCGAGCCTTCGATCTTCAACGTTTCCGCCCCACGAGGGAGCAGAGAGGTACTGCTTGCCTTGGCCGTGTTTCGAAAAACACGTTCCAGGGGACACCGCGAGGAGGTGGCAAGTCAGATTTTGTCCCCCGACCTCTCAGGACCACTTTGCTGAAGGAACGCCGAAAACGTGATAGGCAACTGTTGCATGTCGAAATGGGGGCACGTTCTCCCGAAGTTGCGACCCTTGAAAGAATGTCGTTCGTAGGAGCTTCGAATTCCTGTGACGGTTTCGTTGGATGCATCGGTCAAAATATCAACAAGAAATGTACGCATCGCTCTGTCAGAACCTTTTCACTGACTCGTAACTTCACATACCTTGACTGCTTCCACACGAACTCTCGAACACCAGAATTTTCAAGCACAACTCCGACCCGAACCATCTTGTGAAGTTCTTTTCTTCTTCTAGTTCCTGTTTGCGTTGTGTGTGCTGAATCTTGTTTTCTTTCGAGTCGGCCTCTTCACACAAGAGGCCGAACCTGGACAAGGCCCACATCAAAGCGCTGAGAGTTCATCAAATGCACGAGGGGGCCCGCAGGGCCACCGAGTGCAGGTTTGCGGGGCGACACCTGTCTCTGCAGAATGCTTGGATTCAAAGGCCAGTCCCTCCAGTTGTACTCACATCAGACCCTCGAGGATGGTACCACCCATGTACGCGCAAGGAACCGTATTGTTTCGGGAGAGGTTTCTGAAGAGCTAGAAAACTCCTGTTTGGTCAAATCGTTGCAATCCACACAAAGGTCTGCTGGGTCAGAAGGATGAACTCGAAACGCAAAAGATTCATGAAAGAGGGGTGTACCTTCGCATGAAAGAGGGGTGTACCTTCGCATGAAAGAGGGGTGTACCTTCGCATGAAAGAGGGGTGTACCTTCGCATGAAAGTAGTCAACGCTGAAAAGGCCGACAATCTGACTGGCAAAGCAGGTAGTTTTGCTAGAGATCATTTCGATAGCATTCAACTGAATGAATGACTACAAATTTGAGAAAGAGAAAGAGACGAGTTAGAGTGCAGGGATCATCTCTCCGGGGAGTTTCCGGTCTCCTCACTTCTCTTCGCACTGCTACGGCGGGTGTAAGTCGCTCCGGAGGCGCCCTGCAGCTTGCGGCTCTGCTACAGTGAGTGGCTCCCCCGGGTGCTGCAGCGGGCGCTGGCCGGCGGGTGGTCGCCGCCTTGTAACGCTGCAGGCCCTCTTTTTCCTCACGACTGCGCGGCCTACGGCGGCGGCTAACACCTTGATGGGAAACTTCAGCTTCCATTGAGCGAAGGCTACGTCCTGAGGGTACACGGGTTTGGCGTCCTTTGATCTGTGGGAAAAGAAATACTGGCACGTAGCAGAGAGGCCAAATTGGCATTGTTGTTGTGAGGCCCAGCCATACTCGACTCCTTGTTGTCAAAACTTCTTGACTAGACATCCTTGTCTCTCTCGCGATGTAAATTCACTTTTTTCAGCATGAGACCTGCCTCATGTGAGCTACCAGCACCAAGCAAGACCTGATGTGGTCGCAGAGTCTTGAGTGTTGATGCAGCATTGTGCTCAATGACAGGCTTTTGTGTGCGCAGAAGCGATTGCAGCATCTCTTCAACATCCTCGAAACGTCCCAGAGTCAGTACTTCTGCACAGCGGTGGAGAAGCTTTGCCAGTGTGCGGTGCCCTAATGTTTCCTGCAAAGCTGGGCTGGCTACAGACAATTCCGAGAGCCGAGTCGCTAGCGACTCTAATGCACGATGCACACACGAGGCTGCAAGCCTTTGGATTAGCTTTTCTCCCTGCCAAGAAAGAATAAAACAGATGCCTGCAAGCTCTCAATGTTCGCAGCTGCAGCAGCACCAACAGGATAGATAGAACTCCAGTGCTGGACACATGTGACTGGTCGACTTTTTCGTATTTATAGATAGAACTCCAGTGCTGGACACATGTGACTGGTCGACTTTTTCGTATTTATAGATAGAACTCCAGTGCTGGACACATGTGACTGGTCAACTTTTTCGTATTTATAGATAGAACTCCAGTGCTGGACACATGTGACTGGTCGACTTTTTCGTATTTATAGATAGAACTCCAGTGCTGGACACATGTGACTGGTCAACTTTTTCGTATTTATAGATAGAACTCCAGTGCTGGACACATGTGACTGGTCGACTTTTTCGTATTTATAGATAGAACTCCAGTGCTGGACACATGTGACTGGTCAACTTTTTCGTATTTATAGATAGAACTCCAGTGCTGGACACATGTGACTGGTCGACTTTTTCGTATTTATAGATAGAACTCCAGTGCTGGACACATGTGACTGGTCGACTTTTTCGTATTTATAGATAGAACTCCAGTGCTGGACACATGTGACTGGTCGACTTTTTCGTATTTATAGATAGAACTCCAGTGCTGGACACATGTGACTGGTCGACTTTTTCGTATTTATAGATAGAACTCCAGTGCTGGACACATGTGACTGGTCGACTTTTTCGTATTTATAGATAGAACTCCAGTGCTGGACACATGTGACTGGTCAACTTTTTCGTATTTATAGATAGAACTCCAGTGCTGGACACATGTGACTGGTCAACTTTTTCGTATTTATATACTTGCTGTTGCCCCACCTGGTTCGAATACTTCTCTGAATGAACCGATTGTTCGGCAAGGAAGTTGCCTGCGTTGACTTCGGGTCTTGGGTGCCAACGGTGCAAGGCTGCAAGGAGGTCGATGTTGAAGTGTTGGAACAGATAAAGTGGTGTTGCTAGCTCGGCTGGGATAAAGAAGGCGTGCAACGGCTGCCAAACGGGTGCTTTTAACAGTTCTGGAGGTCGGATGGGGTACATTGTGTGCTTGGAACGAAGGTTGCGAAGCTGGTGTGGAAGAGAATGTGACATTCGCACCCATGAACTGCCCGCGGTTTAACAGTTGAGGAAGCACGTGACATCGCTGTTTAGGTTGCACAAGGACTTCCCGCTGTTTATCCTTTACATCCTGTGCTTTTCGGTATGCTCTTGCTCTCTCGAGAACCAAGCCCCACCGCAGGGGGCACCTCACTGCCCCCAAAACCACATCATAAAACTTTCGTGGCTTTCTCTTACCCTTTCCTAGAAGTGCACACTGATGTTCATTTGATGGATATTCGATTGAACTCCCATGAAGCGAATAACAGTAGGCTTTAGGTGGCTCTATTTCTTGTTCCGGCAGTTTTTTCAAGGCCTTCTGAAGAGACTGCAAGGCAATGTCAATGAGGTCGACGGCTTCCTTGCAGTTCTCATGTGTAAAGCCATCACAGGCTACGAGTTTCGTTACAGCAGAGATATGCTTGTGATGCTTGGCCACACTCTGCGAGTTCGTCGCGGTTTGTAGCGGTACTTGAGCCAAATGCTTTTTATTTTCGGCATCTTGGATTTGCACATGTATCAATGTTGCTCGCGGTTGCTGGCACACTCTTGTCACTTCGCATCTTTCAGATCCGGGGGGGTGCAACTCTGACTGATTGGCATGAGTGTCATCCCTGTGATCCAGCCTGGCATTCGCGCTATTTTTCTGAGAATCGTTGGGGAGGTCACCTAAAAAACAGTTAGAGGCATGACTCTTGTTGTGGTTCCCCTGTGATGTCGCGGACACATCAATCTTCTGCTTTATGTGCATGGTGAGAGGCATGCTTGAGGAACCAGTTGAAAAAGTACACGAAGGTCCACTATCCGGTACCTCGATGGTTTCACAAGCGGTATTGGCTCCTTTGCAGGACGGTGCTTGGGGGCATATGGCAGATTGGTCAGAAAAGGGTGCCTCAGTTTTTGCTAGAAATGTCCCTTCGGAATGTAGCAGGAGAGAGTCTTCTTCCGCTGATATCTCGCTGTGTTCCCCAACGTCTGACTCCTTACCAGATGAAACACTTTTTACTCGCTTCGAGGTGCGGTTGAGCTGCTCCTTGCCAAGCACTGTTGGCAATTCCGAGCTTTCCAAACAGGTCGACTGACTGTGCACTGCGGCTACGCTTGCGATATCCGTTCTGTTGTTGGTCAGACAGTTCGAAAGCTCGTTCTTGTCACCGATAACAGATTGAATGATGTGTTTTTTGTCAACGCATGGGTCACTGTGGAGAAGCTCCACATCACTGACTATGTAATTGTGTTGGTTCTGTAGACTGGCCCAGTGTCCGGTCACAGCATTGAAGGTGTTTCGGTCTGAGCCCTGAGGGTTGGCGTTTTGTTCGCTCTGTGGACCATTCTGCGGAGCAAACATAGCTGTAGGAATCTTGAGGATGGTGGTGTGGATGATCTGCCTGAGTGGGGAATTGCATGCCGCAGGTTCGCGGTTCACAACTAGCGTATGATTCTTCCGCCGAGTTCTTGTTTCTGTCTCAGCGATGATGGCTGCAGCCAACTCGCAGGCGTTTGGCACATGCTGCTTCGCTTTAGCTACAAGTGACATTCCGATCGAACCATGCGGCACTGCCACAGCTCCTGCTGCATGCGACGGCTTGGAATATTCGGAATGGATGCCATGGTTGACATAGCTGTCATCGGTATGGGCGCCTTTCTGAGAAGTGCGATCTAGACCTTTCCTATGCGCAAGTTGACTCCAGGTTTTCACCTCACAATACTCAATCAGTGAGTCTTTGTCGCTCATTTCTGAGCCTAATTCCAGTCTGCTGTCCACCAGGAACTGCCCCCGCTTGTTGTTTCCCTGGGAGTCTTCTGCTGCAATGACTGGAGTTTGGTTCAAAGAGTCGTGTTGAGTTGATTTGTGCTGGGAAATAGAGCTCGACCCCTCTTCAGTGTCGGCTAAACCCGTAGCGTTACTTTTTTTGAACACACCCTTGCTCAAAGACTTCTCGAGCCCTTCGTCACGCGGCTGCTGTTTCTCCATCGCGATCGCATTGTTAACAACCGTGTTCGAGTTCGATGCTTCAAACAGCTCTTGATCATTCCTCTTTCTTGAGCTGTCCTCGTCCTTGTTCTGGGATTCAAGGTTGTCTAACGTTGCTCCTATAAACTCCTTTTGTAAACACGGGTGTACTGATAGCATTTTGCCGGTTTCTTCCATGTCCATACACCCATCCAACCTACCCGAGCTGCATGGCTGCTGGCTTGTTTTAAGGTTCTCGACCAAAGCACCCGGGTTCCACTCGATACCTCGCAGCGGGTGCTCATTTGCTTCCTTAGTGCCCGGGGCAGTCGATCTCGATGCTTGCCCTTCTTGGTTCTGTTGGATGAATACCGGTGAAGAGTTGCTGTGTGAACACGGAAGGTGTTGTTCACTGGCAGTAGTTGGGCTGAAGATAGGTAGTGAAGGATCTGCTGGATAAACAAGAAGTAATTCAGGCGCCTTCTGTGTGCAGTTGTGGACAAAATGAGCAACCGAGCGAAGTGGGGGTGGCATCTTGTAAGCAGTTTCTTTTCCGGAGTTTCGTTCATCTTGTGCCATATCTGAGGTATTTCCAGTATCACTCGTTGCTAGGACCGAATTCGACTGCTGCACAGATCCGGCTTCTTGTGTCAAAGAATTCGACCGCGTCACATTCAATTGTTGTGTTGACCTCGGCTGCTGTATCATGTCTGGTGGTTCTGGTGGTTGTCTTGACTTCGACCGTTGTACCATATCCGATTGCTGCACCACGTTCGCCTGCTGCACCATAGATTGACTGCTGACCGACCTCGGTTGGTACATCGTTTGGGTATTCTTCGTATCCTCCAACAACAGCGCTTCTTGTTTTGCACGCTTCCGCACACTCGAGTGACACTTGACCTTCGGAACTCTCTTTTTACTGGGTTGACTCATTTCTCTGTTGTATTCACTTTCGTCGGAGGAGCAGTCCTCACTACGCTCCCCAACACCCAAAGCTCGCATGTCTTTCATAAGCTGTTGCGTGAGGAAGCCCAAATGATCTTTCCGCCTTTGCGCCTCTGATTCTGAGACCGTTTTGTCCTTTTTTGGTTTTCCGTTCGACTCCTCGGCAGCATCGCTGTTGACTGACACACTCTTTCGGGCTTCCAGCGGCTGCTCCTCCTTGAACATGAGCGCGAACTTCAATTCCTCGAGATGCTCCTGGAGCTGGCGCATTGCGCGCTCTTCGCCTGACGCGGAACTGGAAGCACCTGATTCGGGCGACTCGCTGTGAAGGTTTCATTTCTGTTTCAGGTTCTGAAACACGGTGGATTTTCGCGCGCCCTTTCGCACAACCCTGATAAAATTGTTTGTTCCGTGATGCTACACTAAACGAGCTTCTAGTTCAGCAAGCTGTCCTTACAAACAGACCAAAAAGAAAGCATACATTTCCTTGTCGCCATCCGAGACATGGTAATAATCCGTCGCGCTCAGCTCGCATTCTTTATGTTTTGCAGAATCTTCACCATCCGGTGCACGGATGGATGAGGAGCCAGCCTCACTGCTGTTGTGCAACGACCCGCGTTTCGTTTCGATTTCTTCAGTGCGAGGGCTGTCGCAGTGTTCTGCTTTCATGTCCGGTGCCAGTGCGCTGGGGCAAGTAGGGAAGCCGTGTGGTGGCGCCTCTGGCTGAATACAATGGCATGGTCCTGCAGGTATCACAACTGTACCGGTGGGCGGGGGAGCGTTGTTGACAAATGTTTCCTTCGGCAAGTCGGACCCTGACTCGTTGATTCGAGCAGTCCCCTGTGTATTACGGATTCTAGCTTCTACTTTTTGAATAAGAGTATTGAAGTAAGACCAAGGCCGGCTTCGACAGAAGAACATTTTCTGCGCGTGAAGATTGTTCACTCTCGGAAAAAAACATCTTGGAATAGGAATTTTTGCTTTGTCACTTTTGCCACCTTCAAGCCGATAACCGGAGGTGTAGCCTTGGGCTTTGATTTACGCTTTGGGGGAAGGGACACACCTGTGAACAGTGGCGTTCGACTGAATCTCGCACGGTGGGACTGACGTTCACCGAACTATGACATCTGGTGCCGATAAACGCAATGTCAGTGACCTCCTTCATTGGCCGGTCCTGCGCCAAAGCTTCTGTCGGAGACAAACTGCTGCAGGAGTCATGTTTCGAAGCAGAGGAGATACGTGAAGGCGAACACGCATCCTCCGTCGGAAGTGCGATGGCGTTGGGCACATTAGGGAGCGATGCCGGTCGACTTTGACGGGTTTCCCCGCTTGCGTTTAGGCTCTTCTCCAATCTCAGTGGCCTGTCTTCGGAAATAGACTCAAGGATCAAACGGCAGGGCGACGAAGCGTTTTCACTCTTCTTCGTCAGCTTTATCTTGACAGCTCCGCAGCTTTCCGACTGCCTTCGTTTCGTGGCAAGGTTCCCTTCAGTTCTTCGACCGTCGTCGCAAGAGACGGTAGCCGCAACTGATGACGATGCAGAATCAGCTGTTTCCTCAGTCGGATTACTTCCACAGTCTAACAGACTGTTGTCCAAACTGCTGCCTTCTCCGTCAGCACTATCCGAAAGTATGTCATGGTCGCTAACCCTTCCGCCCTTTTCTTCGTTTACTGACGACACAGCACTTTCTCCTCCACTCGACTCTGCGGCAAGCCCAGAAAGAGGCGGTGCTGTAGTTGCCCAACCAGGACTCGGTTTCGATGAAGGTGTCATAAACCATAGTGTATCACTGCTGCAGAACAGCTGCCTGAAATTGCGGAGAGTAGCCTGGGCCGCGCAAAGGTCGCATAGAAACTGCCCATCGATGCATGTGGCCGACAAGTTACCGCTCAGACCACATCCGCCACAGATGAACCGGTCGAGGACTCTTTTCGCTCGTCGTCCTCGTTTGGTCTTCGTTTTCTGCTTTTTTGTTGCACCGCTCCATAGCCAACTCCGTGGAAGATCAAGGTTGTTATGCTGACTCATCCGCTCTCTGTTGGTGTCCCCACTCTTCTTTTTTTGTGCACTCCTCACAATCAGCGGCAAAGCCGATTCACCAAAAAGGTGCAAGAGACTGTACTTCAAGTGAGCAGCCAGACCGTGGGGTCGGTACGAAAGCTCACCGCACCCAAATCGATACTCGGCCTCAAGTCTCCGCCCTTGTATCACGTACTCGAACCACCAGTGCATGAAAGCCACCTTCTTCATGCTGCCAGGCGGGGGGCTGGAAGTGTGAAAAAGGCTCTGACGCATCGGACCCGACTTCTTCCGATTCTCGGAGGAGATCAGCGCAGTTGAACCTTCGTCAGACTTCAACGGGAGCCCGAGATGGCCGGATACAAGCTTGCCGACCAAGGCTTCGACGACGTCTGCCTCGACACATTCTTCGCAGTTGATGACGACCTTCGATAGTTTTGTTAAACGTGATGATGGCGCGTGTCTGGTCCCGAAACAAAAAGAAGTGCCAGCCTTGTTTATCAGAAAATGGAAAAAAAAAAAGAGCTCTGATAAGGGGACGGAGGTCCCACAACACCCTGGAGCACCCTCCACGGAGACCCCCAACACCCTGTTTCTGCTGTGGAAACCACCTGTGCGTACAAAAACACACCCTACCCGCAAACCCGTCAGTTACCCCAACCTTTCTTTTGAGCAGTCGTACAAACCACGGCCCGGGGTGGGTCAAGGTAAAAACTGACCATGAAATCACGCTGAAATCAAAAAGATCATGCAGAGATCTGTGATCCTCGAAACCGCCGAACCACCCCGTAAACGGGCCTGCCGGAGAACCCGGCGAAATCGAAAAGAAGTAGATAGGCTTCAGGGTAAGAGACTGTGCTTAGGAAAGCCTTCTGGAAGCTAAAGGCGCAAACTGTAACTATCTGATGTTAGAAATTTACGGAACCATGGGACTGCCTTCCGGTGCCATTTTTCGTCCTGCGGCAGGTCAACTGTACCAAGAACGTAGAACGCACAAACCTTTGGACATCGCTTCCACAGAGACTCGACGAGACGCCTTGCTTGCGGATGCTGCCTTTCCGCGTGTGTCTTGGACAGAATTGTCAACAGGGCTTTCTCAACCTTTTTAGGATCCACATAGGGAACGAGGCTACCAGAGGAGTGGCTGTGTGAATTCGTTTTGCAGCCGAATTCCGGCGCCATGTCGGCACGATGTTTACGCAAAAGGAGCAGTCTCGCCCTCCAGATCCATCCTAAAATCCGCTCTACCACCCACTGGCCCACTTCACCAGAGGGTGTGAGTTTGTTCAGGCCAGCATGAAAGGCACACGCCACCGCCTCTGGCAGGAGCGCCTTCACGGTATTTCTTGAGTTGTTCGCTTTGCGCGTGCACAACTTCAGGGGCCATGGGTACTCACAGGAGACGTCGTGCAGTGGCTCCTCATGTGCCACACAGAAGCTCAGCAGCCGCTGCAGCTCTTCAACTGCAGCCGACACGTCGCAAAATTCCGTGCCGTACACTTCGACGTACCACTCAAGCTTATCGGTCGCTTGCTGTTCTTCCTCGCCCTCACACGGCTTGTTCTCTTCTGCTTGTTGTGAGCCCGACTGTCGAGTTGCACCCGCAGTTTCACTCGTCAATGCCGGAAGCAGAATGCGAACATTGAATGTGCTCTCCACATGCGACATTCCGCGAGGAGACCGGAAGAAGCGAGTGGTGAAAGTCTTCGAAAAACTAGGCAAAGCTGCCGGCTTGCAAGCTCCAGGAGGGTTTTCTGGGTGTCCCGTTGCAGGCTCCTGGTCCGGTAATGCCAGACCGGGAAAAAGTTCCTGCTGGTCCTTGATGATTGCTTTTCGCAAGCACGAGTCCAGGTCATCTTCAGGATGCGCTTTACCTTCGTAAGAACCAACCTTCTTCGTCACTACTTGAGATGCATTGGATTTCAAGTTGTCGACATGTATGCTGTACAGTTTGTCCAACCCGTACGAATTTCCTTCCGCATACAAAGCCTCATCTACGCCCACTTTGCAAAGCTTCCAGACTGGAATCTCTGCATTACTGTGGAGTGTAACCCAAGGACCCCCTTGATGGTCACTCGTCTCAATCACAGCGGTGAATTGACCGTTTCCGTTGATGTTCACCCACTCGCCTTTTGCTCTTGGCAAACTAGAAACGCCGGTCGCCTGTTCAGTGTTGGATTCTTTTGAGCCGGTCTGCTTACAGCTGGAGCTGGTCTCTCCCGAATCAACCACACGCAATGAGTACGACGCTATGGGCAGAGGAACATTATCCATCTCTTGCGCTAGCAAGTGCGGTTCCTCGACCGTGTTTGGATCACAAGTGCGCCCAACCAGAGCTTCGCTCTGAGACAGCTGCCATGTGCTCACAGAGCTATCACAGCTGTATTCAGCAGGGAGGGAATGCGACGGGATGGCCCTTTTTGGAACTCCTTCACCACCGCACGAACAAGACGTCCATAGTTTGGCTTGAACGGTGACGGAGCTGAGAGTCATGGTCCCGTTTGTCCTGCTTGCGTCGTTTGACTTGTTGTTGAGCACCGTCGAATCGTTGCAGGGCGAGCTGTGCATCAAAACAATACGAACCAAGTTGCCAAGTCCATAAAGAGGCCGGACGCTCGTCATGCCATGAACACGGAGCACCTGCCGCGCCTGTCGCTGGCCGTGCGCCTCGTATGGTGCTTCTATGCTCGTGCGGCCTGCAGGGAACAGACATTGCTGCATAATTTGCAGAAGTCTTTTGTCGGTCCCGTATCATCGCTGTGACCGTCTGTGGCACTCTACGGCAGGTACGTATTTCTTCGTAGTAACCCGCCAAATTCCATCTTGTTCGTTTCTTACTTTTGAGGCTAGCTTGCTCTGCTACTCACGGCAGTATTATTTTGTTTTCAAAGCAGGAACATTCCGGAACTAAGATATAAATTCTTCCATCCGAATTTAACTCTTGTTTAATAGCCTCTACCAAGCATACCAAACAAAATCAAAGGAAGGTGCTTGGTAGATCTCGCTCCTGCCGGGGCTTGCGCGAAAATAGCTGAATTAAACGCCCAGATAAACAATTCAACCGGCCAGTCAGCAGCCTCACATTTGGACATAGTCGAATGGGTTCCACAGACTTTTGCCCTACTGTTTCATTTTGCAGTGCAGGTGCAGAAGTAGATCAGGTATCAAGCTTCCACAGGACTCGTGCACTTTATTGCATTTCGCGGAACGAAGGGAGAACAAGAAGCGAATGAACTGCTGGTTGTGAAGACAAAGCCTCAGACATTCAAAAAAATTTACGCACTACTGAGTGGCCAAGCCGAAATGAAGTGAAGTGCCTCCTTGCACGCTGTGCCTGCAAGTGTCACATCTTAACAAGTTGCCTCCCCGCCCGCAAACCCGCAAACCCGGGGTTTCCCCGGGTTTACTGCCAAATTTCGGGGCCATGCTGGCATGCACGCTTATTAGTCGGATGTTGAGCCAGGACGAGTTACGTGAGGGTGCACTCGTATCACCCCCCAAACGCGGGGACATCACGGTAGAGATTTCTTCACCTGCGGTTGCCAGTTCTTGTCTCACAACATTGCAGTATTCCTGACCTCTGAACGATGCACTGCACGGTTTCTGTTGAGTTGATTGACTCTTTCCAACAAGTCTGAACCTCTATCCCTCAATCATCATCATCACCTCAATTTTCTTCTTTTCTCAAGTTGCTGGGATAAAAGAGAAGAAAAGACAGGCAAGAATGACGAGTAGAGAGGGTACAACACACAGCAGCTTGCTCGGGCCTGCAGAGGCAGCAGCTACTCGAGGCGCAGCAGCCAGTCCAAGGACTGACTGCTGAGTAGTTACCTGACCTGAACCAGAACAAAGCCAAATGCGGCAGTTGGCGTCACTTCTGCAAACTCACACTTCAGCTCCAAGTGGCAAGGCAGTGAGTTCCACGACAACCACCAACCTTCAAACGGTTCGCAACGCCTGTGGGTCCAGGTATGTCGGATGAAGGGGGTCAGCACGCTAGACAAGGAGCCAGCTTCGCAATTGCCAAAACAAATTTTGCTCTGAAGGCACTGCAGAACTGCAGACTCGATGACTTCTGCGCTGACTACAAGTCAGCGCAGAAGTCGCACGTGAGAGGACTAGCAACCGGCATTAGTTTCTGCTACACACCCCTAATAAAACCTAAGAGCAATTTACCTTATAGCCAGCAGGTATAATTGAAATTCCCTTATAGCCAGCAAAAACAAATTTAATTCCCTTCGAGCCAGCAAAACAAATTCTATTCCCTTCGAGCCAGCAAAAACAAATGTTTTTCCCTTCGAGCCAACAAAACAAATTTAATTCCCTTCGAGCCAGCAAAAACAAATTTATTTCCCTTCGAGCCAGCAAAACAAATTTAATTCCCTTCGAGCCATCAGAACAAATTTAATTCCCTTACAGCCAGCAAAAACAAATTTAATTCCCTAACAGCCAGCAAAAACAAATTTAATTCGGTAAATTTCCCTTATATCCCACCCCAAACAAATATGTGCCCTTATATCCCACTTCAAACAAATTTTGTGCCCTTATATCCCACTTCGAACAAATTTTGTGCCCTTATATCCCAGATTGGGATATAAGGGCACAAAATTTGTTTGAAGTGGGATATAAGGGCAGGACACAAAATTTGTTTGGTCGTGTAAAAAGTCTTTTGATGGAACCGAACCGGCCACCAATGGTGCCGGTCGCGTTCGTGCTTTGACTCGACCACAACGTCCAAAAATTCCAGGGGAATTCTTTTGACCAAATTTTGCCCCAACATTTTGCCCCACAAGATTTCGACCAAAAAATTTGACTCAAAATTTCGACCCAGAATTTCGACCCAAAAAATTCGACCAAAAATTTCGACCCCAAAAATTTCGACCCAAAAAATTGGACCCAAAATTTTGGACACAAATTTCGGACCAAAAATTTCGACCCCAAATTTTGGACACAAATTTTGGACCAAAAATTTCGACCCCAAATTTTGGACACAAATTTTGGACCAAAAATCTCGACCAAAAATTTCGACCCCAAAAATCTCGACCAAAAAATTCGACCCAAAATTTCCACCACAATTTTCGACCAAAATTTGGACCCGAATTTTGGACCGAAAATTTCCACCAATCGGCCAAATTTTTTGACCCAGTCCAGCCCCTTCCGTTTTTGGTGTTTCCTTGTCCGTAGGCATAAAGCTGGCTTCAATGCCCCACCCGAGACGTTCGGGTGCCTTAGAGCGACTGGTTGCACCGTTTCACAACTTGCAGTGAGGCGCAAGCTGGCCACCGCGGCCACACTCGATCCCCGATCGGGTGCCTCAAGCAAGTACTCAAGAGAACACCGCATGATGTCACTCAGATGTGGCACATCAGAGCCACCGTGCCACGCTGACGTTCGGGGCTAATAGCGGTGACAGTACTTTAGCAGCTGGCCAGATACTACAGCCGAGAGTCAGGCGAGACATGATCTCATCAGACTCATGATCCGTTTCTTGGCCTGACATACCAGTGACCATTCCCCATGGCATCCTTGTTGCGGCTGTGTCAGTGTGTGGCACTGTCACACTGTGACTGTCAGCCGCGTGACAGCGGCGCCTCCACTCCACTGAGCCAGTAGCCCGGTCCTGCTGCTGTTCCTTGCTGCAGCTGCTGCTCCATTGTCCAGCCTCTCCACTCCAGGCACTCGGAGTCGGACAGCTATAGCGATACCCTGTGTTCTGGTCCTGAATCTGGAGGTGAATCCTGTGGACGGTGGGTGTGCAGTTGGTCCGCTGATTTCACTTACGCAGTGAAGCCTGCAGTGAAGGAAGCTGTGTCCACTGTCGTGCAACCGGTGTGTGTGTCACTGTGTCACAGTGTGTGCAACCAGTTGCGGTGCAGGCTGTGGAAGGTCTTTAGCCATACTTCAACGTCCTTGCGTTCAGTTCGCGCTTTCTGTGGGCACAACGACAGTTGATGACTTCAGGAAGGAATCTGACGTGTCGCCACCTTGAGTTATTAGTCCATCGGCCTCCGCGGTTCTGGCCCATCTGTCTTCTGTAATCTGGGTTCAGTTCCGAGTTTGGTTTCCTATCCGAGGCTATCGGGCACTGGTTCGGTTTCGGGTTGAATTACCGGTTCCGAGCTCGATTTCCTATTGGGCACTGGTTCGGTTTCGGGTTCGGTTTCTGCCACCACCACTCCCCACCAACAGCTCTATACTTCAAAAAAAAAAAAAAACCGAACCCGAACTTCTGCGTTCGGGTTCGGTTTCCGGGTGCTGGTTCGATTTCGGGTTTGGCTCGCCGTGGCGTCAGCTCGCGACGCCATTGTCAGTGTGGAGCATGGCAGTGCACTCAAACGCCACCTTTCGCTGTTGTTCCTGTCTGAGTCAAAGCGCACCTCCTTCGTTCGCTGCCGCGGTTGCGAGTCCGCACGAGACTGACACGTGGTCAAAGTTTTCGCTTGTCCAGCTACGCTGCGAGTCAGCACGACTGACAAGGCGGGATGAAGTCCATCAACCGAGAGCTGACTCAAGGTCAGGGTTTGAACAAGGCCGGCGCAAGGGGCTGTACGTTGCAACAGGAGTCCAGTGTCGGGACCCGGCTGGACGAAAAAGTTTGTTTTTTTTGCCGTAGGTATCCGGATGGTCGAGCTAACCACCATTGGACTTCAAGGTGAGTGGTCGGGGGTTCAATCCCCTCCTCGGCAGGTTTTCCAGCATTTTCCTCGATTCAAATTTGTCAAAACAAATTTGTGCCCTTATATCCCAGTTTGGGATATAAGGGCACAAAATTTGTTTGAAGTGGGATATAAGGGCACAAATTTGTTTTGAGTGGGATATAAGGGCATTACACCAATTTAATTCCCTTCGAGCCAGCAAAAACAAATTTAATTCCCTTCGAGCCAGCAAAAACAAATTTAATTCCCTTATAGCCAGCAACAGCACTTTTTTTGGAATTTCACATTTTCCGGATGTAGGCCTATTTTGGCCTCTGTTGCCAGGTTTAGACTTTGGCCAAGTGTTGGCCATTTTTGCCAATGTGTGTCCAGTTTTTGCTCATAGTTTGCAAAGTGCACTTTCCTGACAACAGTTGAGGAAAACAATTTCCGACAGGAGTCGCCGTTGACAGGGAAAGGATTCATGTCCGCGCGAACCCCCTACGGCACTGTAAAATGTAGGGACATCCCTATTCCTATTGCATGTTCGCGTGTTTCACAATAATCCGGTCGGTTCCTTCATCTGTACGGGCTTGCTTTTGCACGCATGTGTATCCTTTTTCAGGGTGTGCTTATCCCTTCCATCCATCCCTTTGCTTCGTTCGTGAGCCATGTTTGTTTCGTCAAAGGCATGCATCCTGGCAGGTATGAATTCCTTTCTTTTGGGAGGACAAAGCGGGAAGGGGGGGGTAATATTGCATCATCCTGCGTAAAGTCATCTGCACTACGATCAAAAGAATTCGCTCTAAGTACGGAGTCAAGTCTCGTCTGTATACGCGATGCGGTTTACCGAAGCCATCGAGCGCCACGGCCAGGGATGGATACGTTTACTCGCTGATCGATGCTACGGCAGTACAGCAAACCCACTATGCAGCCTGAGTTCAGCCCCGCGCACCTAGCGCTCACAAGGCAACCCATGATCACTTCGGTGTGAGGGATCAGTCCTGACCGAGCCTAATGCCTGCCGGGCGCCTGCTCCGTTGCGGTGTTTGCTTTCTGACCAATGCGTTCCACGTCTGAAGGGTCCTTGCGTTAAGTTCGCGCCTTCTGTGGGTATACAGACTTGATCACGACTTTTGGAAACGAAGCTTACTCTTGAGATCTAGTGTGGAGGGCCATCGTTACCGACAAAACCCACTCATGCAGCCTGAGTTCAGCCCCGCGCATCTACGCTCACAAGGCAACCCGTGATCACTTCGGTGTGAGGGATCAGTCCTGACCGAGCCTAATGCCTGCCGGGCGCCTGCTCCGTTGCGGTGTTTTGAAAACTAGGTAACTTTGTGCTCAGCGGTCCACTACGAATCATGTTCCACGTCCTGTGATTCGTACTTTCAAACTTCAATGCCATGAATCATGTTCTACCTCCTGTGATTCGTGTGACTTTTAACAATCTTGTCCTTTCATCCCCACTCCTTCCTACAGCAGGACAGATCCTGCTCTGTGGGCAACCAATGTTTTCCCCACTCAGGCTGGTAGAACTGGTCATCCTGTCCAGGCGTCCAGACTGGTGGGACTGGTGTGTGGGCCTTTGAAGCGTGGATGATGCCTCTCGCGCTGCTCCCCTTGAGGTTCCTGGCTCATGCCAAGCGCCGCCGCCCGGGTTAAGGGGTTGCGGCATCAGGCGTGGGCCAGGGCCAGGGAGGCTGTTCGGAGGGGTCACCACCCAGACTGGTGGGACTGGTGTGGTCAAGCTGTCCAGGCTGGTTGACTGTTCTGGTAAAGTGCTATAAGGGAATTAAATTTGTTTTGCTGCTGGCTATAAGGGAATTAAATTTGTTTTGCTGGCTGTAAGGGAATGCAATTGTTTTTGCTGGCTCGAAGGGAATTAAATTTTTGTTTTTGCTGGCTGTTAGGGAATTAAATTTGTTTTGCTGGCTGCTAGGGAATTAAATTTGTTTTGCTGGCTGTTGGGGAAATAAATTTGTTTTTGCTGGCTGTTAGGGAATTAAATTTGTTTTGCTGGCTCGAAGGGAAATACCCCAAAACCTAAACAATTATCAACGGAATTGTGCCGCCAAAAGAGTGGCGATACACTTCGCCGATAAAACGCAGATGCTGATCACGCATGGTTCTGTTGGACGTTCTTTCGTTAGTGGTGTCGAGGGAAGGGGAAACACGAAAAATCAAAGAACGAAGCATGGGCTAATGAGAATCAGAGCCGATACCACGGTCTTGTTCGAGAGCCCGACGAACATTGAGCCAATGCCTCTCATCTCACCTTTACGACGCAGCTGTGCTACGCATGCTCTTGACATCCGCTATCGCGTCCGGCATTGAGCATGTGTGTTACAGTCGTTGGGTGGTCTTGACTTCATCATCATGTTTGTGTGGGTGGTCATTCGCGCAAATGCGTATCTGCACTTTACAGCAAAGTTCCGCTGCAATATTTGTTTGTAGCAAGCCATGAAATTGCTTTGTTTTGTCGCAAGTCCCTGAGTCATTCGCGCCTAGAAGGAGAAAAGACAGTCAGCAAACTTCTGCAAACCCGCCGGGCAATGCACACCAACAGCAGGGATTACACAAAACCCTTCTGTTTTCCAAAGATATCTAAACACGACGCAGCTCACAACAATCTTTTTGAGACTGCGGTGACGAATGAACAAAGCATTCCTTTTGAAAGAAAAGGCGAGAATGCAGACATCGGCTCGTTTCTTCGAAACTGTCCCAACGAGCTGAGCCTTCTGTTGCTTGCACGCGAACGTCATCTCAGTTTTTAGAGGGACAAACTGCTCGCGGTCTTAGCAGAGCCGGCTGCTGCGAGAAATGCAGCTGCAGAGCGTGTGCAAGGCTCCTTGATGAATCATCCAAACAATTTCACCAACGCGCAGCCTACAGGCCGATTGGCGCCTTCTTACGGCTTGGCTATTCATCATCGGCAAGGGTTCTTGTATCTTCTGCGGCCTGAACTTCGAGGACGTACCTGTGAAGATAGGGTAATAATGTCAGTGTGTACTACTGGTAGCAAATTCTTTTCGAAGTCACAACAAAGCTGGTCCTGAGTACGTATTGCACTGCAATAGTGAGCTTTCGGTCGGCAAAAGCCATTGCGCTCGTGCAAGACGGATGTACCCCTGGGTCGGCGGGCTCCTCAGCTCGCTGTAGCCCACTGTCGCCACGCCAAAGTTTCGGCCAATAGCGACAAAGCTGGTCCAAAATGGAGAATCGGGTGACCGGCTGATTGGTTGCCGCCCGGCCAGCCGAATTCATAATAGTGGGAGGGATACGCGAACATCAATGTTCGCACGGTTAAGACCGGCACCCAGACCCAGCGAGACTAGAGGCAGCAGCAATGCGCGCACGGTTTAGATCGGCGCCCAGCGAGACTGGAGGCAGCAGTTAAAGTTCAGATAACAATGAGGTTCGGGTATGTACCCACACCCCGATTAGCATTGAGTTCTATAAAGTGCAAGTAAACCGATTGGCCGCTAAGTTCGGGCAATGCTAAGTTCCGGTGTTGCTAAATGTGGCGTGTGGTAGAAAGTGCGGCCTGTGGTGGCAAGCCAGTGCCCGGGGGGTACTGGGGGTAAACTCCGGGGGGTTTCCCCAGACTGGCCCAAATTACCCCCCCGGGGTGACTCAAAAACCGCGAGCTTTTGAGAAGCTCCACAAAGAACACAAGTTTTGGTCATTGGACCCCGAAACCCAACAAATCCCGAAAAGAAACCTCGACCGAAAAACTCTAAAAAAGCGTCCTTGGCACCGGGCCGCAATTTTTCCGGAAAAGAAAAGCTAGCTTCGCGCATTCTCCAACCGCGAAAAACAAAACACGTCTTGAGTGTAGAGAATAGTGGGGTTGGCTCGAAGAGAGGCCATTCATATTGCATATTCATAGGACCTCTGGTCTCAAATAAATGTCACTGAGATCAGCATACTCGGGGCACAGCTGCGACTCGTCGAATAGGTACCACTCAAGGTAGTTGGGCGAGGAATGCGAATCGAAGCCGTCTGTGGGCTCCATGCCTGTCTTAACTTCTGGGATATGCTTGCTCTCTCCGGGCAGTGTCTTGAACATGATAATTTTGGCCCGGTCTCCAACGTCAAGAGGGTTGCCACCGAACGAGTATTTGAACGTATAATCCGCGTATTTCGAGACGTACACACCCTTCCGGTTGGTTCCAAACCAACCGTCATCACTTTGCTCTTTACAGGGGTTCAGTGGATGCTTAAAGCGGAGGAGGGATGTGCGGAGAATGCTCTTAAGATTCTTTTCGCTGGTGCCGTGGAAGCTGACACGTTCCCGCCACTTTTTCTTGTCCTCTGGGTATTTCTCCATCATTTGCTTTTTCGTACGTTGGAACCGAGCTTCCAGAACAGGATTGTGCACTTTTTCAGCGGACTTGAGGATGAAAGTCAACGGGCGAAGCTTCGCTTGCACTCTGTTCTTGTTGTAGTCGTCGTTGCGACCTTGCATGTTCGCGGCAAACTTTTCTTCAAGGTCCCAAAAGGCTTGATCGTCTCGTGCTACAGGGGTCAGCGTGACCGACGCTTTGTCCAGCTCCTCGGCGCTGGCCTTCACCTTTGCTTTCAACGCAGCTTCCTTTTCTTTCTTCGAAAGCGCCTTTGGCGCTGCTGCTTTTTTTGGCGAAGAAATCGGCTTTTTCTCTTCCTTGCTGATTTCCTTTCCCCCACCGTCCTTCTTTGCGACCTTCTTGTCTTTTTTCGGACTCGGTTTCTTGGGTTTGCTACTGGTCTCTTCTTCTTCCGCCATCTCTTCGTCTTCATCTGCTGCTTGTATCATACTGATCTTTTTCGAAACGGGTGCTACTTTGACTTTTTTCGAAGGACTGCCCGCCTTTTTCTTGTCGTTGCTGGCCTGTGTTTCTTCCTCTTCCTCGTCTTCTTCAGCCACCTGCATCGTACTCGTTTTCTTTGGCACGGGCGCTTTTTTGACTTTCTTCGTCTGCGGCGCCTGCTGATCATCTTCATTCTCCTCCGTCGCAGCGCGCTTCTGTCCCACTTTGCTGCCGAGAGCCGCCTTCTTATTGGGCAGGGCCTTCGCGGCATCTGCCATGATCTTCTTGCACGCCTTCTTCTTCGCGGCAGTGACGTTTTCATGCGGTTCTCCGGCGTCGTTGGCAGCGGTGTCACCATAGTCGTTTTCTACTGCAATATCGGCACCCGCGGAGAGTAACTTGACCAGGATGCTCGAGTGCCCACCGAATGCTGCACCGTGCAGCGGAGTGGAACCGGAACCTTCTTCGCTGTTACGTTTGTTAACGTCTGCTCCCTTTTCAATGAGCCATTGCACAACTTCGTCATGGCCAAACCGGCAAGCAGTGTACAGAAGGGTCGTGCCCCTCTGTGGGTGCGTCTTGTCAATCAGCGACACGTCAACGCTCTTCTTCACCTCGACCAAGTCTCCACGGAACACGGCATCCAATGCAACAGAAAGCTTTTTGGACATGAGGAAGACCCTTCTTATTCCCTCCCCCCTCTATCTGTTTTCTGCTTTTTTACTGTATAGTCTTGGAACACAACCTTCTAACAGATCGAACTCCCGACGATGTCAATACCGCCTAAACTGCGACCCCATCGGATCTTATCCCGGAACTTCTCTGGCGTATTCTTTCGCGGTGTGCTTCTCTAGCACGCATTTCAGTTGCAGTTTCCAAGGTGAGCAGTACACAGCTGAATCCCCGGAGGGCACCCGGTCAGCTCAGCCCATCGCATCAGCAACCGCGAGGAACAAACCGAGGAACAGTTGAGAACCGTATCCAAAGCATACTTGGTCGAAGCATATTAATTTAAACTGGAGTATTACCTTACGTGGAAAAAAGACGTACCGGAACAATTATGTACTGGAAAAAAGATGTACCCGCGGGCCTCCGGGAAAAAGTTTGTGACTTTTTGCGCTTGGTTGGGTTCTGCTGGAATTTGTCATAGAGAGTGCTTGCTCAACTGCCTTTCCTGCAACAGCCACATCCAGGATCAAATCAAGACGCAACAATACAATAGCTGCTGCCCCTATCCTGCCAGCTCAGCAGATCGTGCCGGCTGAACAGGCCACGGATGAAGTTGTGGCAGATGCCTGGACCAACACGAGGTCTCCAAACCGTGGGCCGGCTCGTAGCTCTGCATGGACTCACCAATGCAGTGTCGTTGTGGATACAGTGTGGGCTGCACTGACCTCCGCACCGGTGCGCTTTTCGGTGCGCCAACAATTCGTATGTTGGAGAGATTTTCTCGCTGGTCCACGTAGCGGACCCTTTTCGTCGAATTTATGCTCTCGTTCTGCTCCGATGAAGAGATTCGTGGAAAATCGACCCAGGAAACAAATAGTCTGTGCGTGGTTAGTGGGTCTTTCCAATGTTCAGGGTATGGAAACTACACCGCAGATTGGCAAGACTTTGCACCGTAGGTTCACGCCGAAAAAGGTCAAAACTACCAGCGCAATTATGTTGCCACGTCGGGGTAAGTGGTGAAATCCCCGGAACTCGTGGAATTACTGATGCCACCTGACAGGCAGTGTAACAAGAAAGTCCGAAATGGATTTTTATTTCCACGATCTCCATTTCCATGTGGAACCACATCCGGATTAGGATGGTATCTACAGGAAGTGTGTACAACGTGTGTGTGGCAGTGAGTTATTTGGCACGTGCCTGGTTGTCTCTAGTTTTGGGGAACACAGGTGTAGATCCCGCTCATCAGGTGCGTTGGGTAGGAAATCTAATGTGAGTCTGGTCTAGCACAGGGCGATGAAGGGGTCTGCGAAAATAGATCCGGGGACCAAAATATGTGTACGTGGTTCGTCCCGCCAGAGTTCGCGAACAACGTTCCTCAAGGGAGCTCGCAAGGTCTCGCAAAGAGTGGTGCTAACCACGCGTGTACTCTTCATCGCACGTTTCGTGGACTGTGTGCCAGGCATTTCTTGCTTAAAGAGCCAAGAGAAAGAAACCATAGGTATGCAATCAAGCGACGTTTTGAGAACGTGTAAGTGAAGGATTCTTTCGCATTTTTTTTCCTCGTCATACTTGGTATTCAACTTGCGCGGCCAGGAACCGTCAGAGTGGCAACTTTCTCAATGTTTCTTTGCTGCCAAAACGCTGTCTTTTATTTTGGAATCTGGAGATACCCTCTTCGAAAGATCTCCGTGCCAGAATTAGTGCCGAGTCGTATCAAATACCGATCCATTTTTACCACTGTGGGCCGGCGTCTTTAGATTTTCTGTTGGCTTCCTGTGGGGATCGACTATCAGAAATCAGCAGAGAAGCACTAATCTGAAGGACTCAATTGACAAGAAACATTTCGGCACAACTGAAGGTTTACATGAACACAGATGAAGACTTGATTGCTCCGTAGAAACACTGACGACGATCGATAAAAACTTTCGCATCCTCAACATGTACCGGGCACAGAAATGGCAGAAGAAAGACTTCGGGATTGGATCACTTCATTAACAGAATGAACAGCATTAACGAAAACTGCGGAAGTCATTTTGCACGGCACTCTACAGTGGAAACTCACCACAAGCGATGAAAATCGATGCGTCTGATTAGATAGATCTGCAGGGGCCGGTGGGGGACTTGCTCGACGGTATACGCCCGCTCTCAAAACACAGTAGCCCTGATGGTGCGCGCTACCCTCGATGGGACGCGGAGCAAAGACAACCGCCTTGCGTAGTCAGAAATACAGTTCTCAGGTAATCTGCGCTGCCTTCCGGGCTGCCATAACGCTGAGGGGGTATGTGACGAGGGCATCAATGACAAGCGGGATAACAGCAAGCCCAAATAGTTGTGCGAGGTCGTCAGTATTGTCCACGAAAGCGATGATGACCGGAAGACACCACACAGCTACCGCGACATTGAGGGCGTAGCCGACTGCATGCCACTTGTCGGAAGGGATGGGCGCGCCAGGAGTGTACACGCAGGCGTGAAAACTGGGCGGAACAACCGGAGAGCTGATCTCGAGGTGATGGCTGCCGGTGGCAACAGCGACGGATGACAACTCGAGCTGCGACAGCGACAGGTAGCTGCAATTTTCAAGCGACAGCAATGAGAAACTGGTGTGTAAACCCCGCACGCAGATCCAGCCAGCGTCGGATCCTCGCACGCCTGAGAGCGCTAGCGCCGGGAACGAGCCGGAGGACAGCTGGACCGAGTCCCCTGGACGAAGGAGGCTCTGCCAATCGCTTGATTGAAAAGGATGCGCGAATGACCCTGTTTCACCTGAAGGCCGTCCTGAAGGTCTCTCTTCTGGAGCGACCTGGTGAGGTAGCACGGGCCTTGCAAGAACTGTACGATGCTTCGTTGGCAATACAACAAAGCAACGACGTTCTATTGGACTGATTGTAATCCCCGCGGTTCGATTGAGAGCGGACGAAAGGGATAGATTGACTTGCCGCTTTGCCTGCGGTTCCGCCACTGGTTCGGGCGCACTCCGGTGATGCAATGCGAAGCCTTTGCTCCCAGCGCGAGTCTCGCACCAGTCTAGAAGGGAGGCAAACAGTGGAATGACGGTGGACTCATCGAACAACTGTGTCATAGTATCAATGTCTTCGGTCCAAACGGGTGCTGATTCATGCCAAATCCGTGTGAAGTCAACCCAGCTACGTCCCTTGGCGGCAGCTTTCCAGTATCCGAATGCGATCAGCCCTCCGGCTCCGATATCTTTCGGCGAGAGCCTTCCGACGGAGTTTAATTCATGGTAGCTCTCCACCCGTTGCACGATGAAACCGTAGTCAGCGTTGAACCTGACCATCTCTCTGCAAAACAATGCCGCAGCCAGCCGCGTCTGTCCCTTTACAGCAGCCCTCGTCGCACACTGCCATAGCATCGGCCCTTTCGCATCCGCCAATGCTGCCAGAAACCCGCATTCTGGTGTCAGAATACCTTGGTAGTACGGACTGACTTTGCTGCCAGCGTCCGACAGAGGTGCTGCTTCTTCCCTCAGTTTCTCCCCCTTTCTCGACAACTTCGGCGCCTTCGTTGTGGCCGTATTCGCCTCCAGACTGCTTACTTGAAACTCTTCGAGACGGGTGTGTCTGACAACGTCGAGACCAGCCTCATGTTTTTGAACGATGTGAGGGTCGCTTGTGATATTATACGGTATCTCGTGAATTGGAACTGCAGTCTCAGCTTCAGCTTCGAAATCAGTGTTCTCCTTGTGGTGAGTCTCTTGATTTGCTTCATTCTCATGAGCAGAATCTCCCCTATTACTCCATGCACCTGTATTCGCTTTCGGCGGCCCCGATGCAGGTGCTCCCAACTCCACGTAATCATCAACAACAGGCAGCTCTCCAACTTCAAGGCTTCGACAGCTGTGAACCTCTTCGTCCGAGTCATCTGCGGGTAGACTAGCTTGCTTGAATGTCTCCAACTTTGTGCCCCTGTCCTTCAACATCGTCGTACGTGCCGACGGCCATCTACCGCCCAGTGGCACCCCCCGGCACAAGTCGTTGATAATGTGCGCTTCGCTAGTTCCGGGACTGCAAATATCGGCGTCTAAAGTGTCTGCTGCAGCGGCGAGATGGTGATTGGGGTTCAGTGGCGAGAGGACGAGCAGATCGGACGCTTCGCGTAAGGATGCCTCGCCAGGTGCCCTATGGCATGGGCTTTCGTCGCCAAGCCAGTGTTGTGAAGCAGACCGTTGTTCGTAGTTTAATAGATGCTGAGACACAGTCGAGAGCGAAAGTGACTCGAAAGAGGCATCGAGAGGACCCGTTGGCCACTTCTTCTGCGAGTTGCCGGAAAGCACATCGGAGGCTGCGGGGTTTTCAATTTTGTCAGAACCTTGGTTGCCTAGTGTTCTGGTTGCTCCTGAACGAGACACCCTGCCCTCTTCGTCAAGAAACTCGGTTCGAGGACTGAACAGCGGAGGTTGCAAGCTGTCCAGTGGCTGGCGATGGGTCGACTCTGAGCGAGCACAACCTAACATATCAGATGGAAAAGCTTCTCGGCTAACAGACCGCCAATCAACGACTTTGCTGAGCACAGACAGTCTCGAGCCGCCAGCCAGTCGCCTGCCAACAGCCGACAAGTTATCACTGCCAAACTCAGTCTCCAATTTGCAATGACCTGGAGGCACATCTGGGTATGCAACTCGCAGACCGACTGGTGCACTGCGGGGGCTGAACACAGACAGTTGTGGGCTTTCAATCAACGATCGGCCAATCGTCGATCGCGAGCGACTACCAAACACATACTTCGGCGACAAGTCGCCAGCCGGATGTGTTCGCATTTTTACTGCACTTCCGCCAACGGCTGTCCAGCCCTCAGCGCTATCTTCCGTTCGGGAGTACTCAGGAACCGATGCTGCCTCGGGGGAAAGGCGTTGAGAGGGGAAGACTTCGCCGCTAGCATCAGTTGTCGCTTGTCCGACTTGGCTAAGTGGTGCTGCTGATTCTCTATAATCATGAACAACCACGGCATCTGAGGACTCATGTTCGTTGAAAGCCAACTTGCGATTGACGGTTGAAACTGCTTCGTGTATGATGTCTTCGCGCGACACGTTTCCGCCGGCCAGCAGCGCGGACACAGAGCAGAAGAAATCCGCGTGGGAGTTGTGCAGCTGCTTCTCTCCTCCAGCAACCGACCACCACTGTGCCTCCGACAGCTGCAGCGGCAAAGCCGGACATGAGCGGCCGTCCGGCAAAGTGGGCGGGGCTGGGTACACAGGCGGAAGTTGCTGGGAATCCGGTATCAGGGGGTACCCGCCTGCGTGCGGTGTTGTTGCGAAGATGATGTGCAAAAAAGGACCGGATACGCAGAGTGTAGCAGCAGACAGGAGGACCTTCAAAAGGTTTCCAACTGGCAGCGATACACAAAGTGCGGCTGACAAAGCATACAGCGCCACCGCCACCAGCACCCCTCCAGCAGCTGACGGAAACTCCCACGGGAAAGTGCCTGCCCGCAACGCCCAACCCCACCTACCCACTAAGTAATCGCGGGGTCGATCCCACGGTCTCTGCGGCCACGGGAATGCTTCCCACCGCGGCAACGGTGGAGACGATGCCGCAGCCAGCGCCAAGAACTCGTCGTAGCGGGCCTTCTTTCTCTGATCGAAGTGCCTTGCCACGGAAAACGATGCAAATGCCATTAAAAAAAAACCGCTCAGCCACGGCAGAGCTGCAATAAAAGGAGACGCAGGAGGGTTGGCAAGTGTGTGGAGAAAACGGGTGACGGGATCTGGGTGGAGGGAGTACGCTGGTGCGAGAGAGAGCGTCACTGCACCGGAAAGACGGCAGGAACACGAGAAGAATGCAGGGGAGTCAATAGCTTCGCATCCTAGGCGTTGCCACGAGATGGTTGTGGTGTCCCACCGAAGGCAGATGTATTGAAGCCCTTCTGATTGGGTGTGGTAGGTTTGGTTTGTAGTGTAGTCGGAAGGAAGGTCGACGTTAGGGAGGCTTGACGCAAATGCTGCAATCGACGCGCCAACGAAGAACAGGACAGCAAGTAAGAGGGTGAAAACGGCGCCTCGTGGCAACGTGTATTTGCGGCTGATTGCTGATAATATTAGCAACAGGCCGGAAGCCCCGTAAAAAGCGGCAGCAGCCCCAAACAACCCCTCCAACACCTCCTGCATCGCTTCACTCGGGACAGCAACAGGTGCGTCCACAACGACCACATTGTCCACCGAAGCAGGTACCAACACAGCATCTGGCGGCAACTCGAGCAGTCTCCGCCCCGCGGCATCAAACCCTCGATCAGTATGAAGTTCGCTTCTCGCTAGTTCCCTTTTATCAAACATGTCTGTATGACTTGCACTTGTACTTTCTGCAAGCATTATCCCACTTGACGCACTATCTCTTTGGCCTTCACTCACCCCTTCAACCTGATCGCTGAATTCGCCATTCCCCTGACTACTTTCACGGAAAGCTTCGGTCCGTCCAAGAGACGCTCCGTTTCTTCGTTTCGTTGGGATGCCATTCTGCAGTAAGCTGTTCCTCTGAGTTCGGCTGTGTCCTTCGATCTCGCCTTCCCTTCCGTCCACAACACCTGAAAGGCCGATAATCCCGTGAGGGGTTGATTCGTGCTGCAACAGTTGGCGACCGGTCGCACGCGAATTTGCTTGTTCAGTGTTCGCCGTTTTCGGAAGGAGATCGATAGTAACAGGCTCACGGTAGGCAGTCAACGGCTGGTTGGTCGGTCCAACAGCGAGCTCGATTGCGAATGCTATAGCACCATTGGGCAGTGGCTCAATGTTAAGGTACGGATTAGTTTTCCAAAGGATGAGCGAGGCTGTGACTGTGCCGGCAACAGCAGCCTGTTCAATAACCGAGCGTGGGATGGCTGCGGGGAGCGGCATGTCCGCTTCAGGTTGCTGCCCTGGGGTTGTGTGGTAGACCGTGAAGTCGTCGGTCGAGTAAGGTATGGCGGCTGTAGTGGAAGCAAATGCGCCAAGGGACCGCACCACTGGTGCGAGCTTCGGTATAAGCGACTGCCTATTTGCTGTGCTGAAGCTATGGGCAGAATTTTGGATATTGTTGATAACTGTGAACAGCGACTGTGACAGCGCAGGCCGTCCAGCAGCCTCGACCACAAGCGTCTCGCGAGCCGTAATCAGCGCTACTGACAAAAGCGCGTCTGCTGTCACAGATGATACTTCGTGCGCAACCTGAGGTGGTTTGTCATTTCTTCTTCGTCAAAAGCTTGAGCTGCAAGTGCCATGTGGCTTGGATTGTCTAAGCTGGTGCTACGCAACTTGGAAAAGCTTTAGGAACACCATTAAGAGGATCAAAATTCATGGTAGGAAGTGATTGGCTCACTCCTCGCCTTTTCTCGCAAAGGGGGCCGTCGGTTTCCGACTCCCGCAATCTATTTCTGCAGGACTTTTTATACTTCCAAGAAAGAAAAAAGTTAAACCTGTGAAAGAAACAGGGCTGCATCAGCCACAAGAGTTGCATCGCTTCTGGCATCGATCGAGGTCAGCGCCGATGCGAGCTTTTCTTTCATTCTGATCTTCCAGGCGGCCGTGCCGTTAGTTGCTTGGACTACCTTCGAGGCAAGCAGAATGTAGCCCGGAAGAGTGTCGGGGCTCTGGAGAAAACTCGTCTCCACAACTTCTTCCGCGTCCGACTCGTCCAGCGCACTGATGTTCACTAGAACGACCACTTCATCGCAAGCCTCATCGCCGTACACATCACGTGCACACGCACCAAAGTGCACCGGCCCCTCCGGCAATGACACCAACACCTTCAGTTCACAAAACGATTCCTTTGTAAAAAAGCTCCGCCGGGCCACGCAATCACACGGTGCGCCCACCGCGCACAGCTCCTTCCCATTATCCGTCCAACACCAAGGCCGGCTCTCGGTAGACTGTCCTTGGATAACGGGGTTTCTGCAGAAGGCCCCCGTGATGCCGTAATTCAAGTCTGTCTGGTCAGTTGCACCTCAATCGTGGCATAAAGCCCCGGAAGCGGAATGAGTCACTAGTCCATCATAATCCGTTCCATTTGTGTAGAAGTAAGCTTCTGCGCCCCGACAGGCCACTGTGCAGTCGTCTGGGTGACTGAGGTAATAGAAATCAAAAGTGAGTGCCCCGCCCTCAGGGTCAACAGTCGAACACGCGTCGAGAGTAAGTGCTGAAGGCATGCCGTAGGGAACGACTGCCGGTGTGATGTCGAGGACTACTATCGGCGATCTATTCGTCTCAAACTCCAGAGCACCCTTGACAGCCGCAGCCTGTGATACTGTGTACTGCACGGTAACTTCTAACCGGTAAGAAGCATTGAACACGAAGTACTCCGCCGGGTGTTCAATCAAAAAGAATTCGTTGTCTGTAGTGTCTTCAGTAACATTCACGACGCGCCCGTGCAGCATGTGCTGAAACGTCCAGCGAATGCTGCCGGCAAAAAGGGCACCCGACTGACCGTACTGGTTGACAACTGATAGGTCCACGCCGAACAGGGTCCGTTCACTCGACACGACGTACGCCCCGCTCAGCAACAAAACGGAATTCACGATGACCTCTGCGGCCGGCAGCGGAAATTCGTCGGTGTAAGGCACCGTCTGTTGCGTGTTTTGTTGTCATCAGCGCGAAGCTCACCCTACGTCTTGTGGTGAAAAAAAGACATGCAGTCGTGCAAGAACTGTCCAACATGTACTATCAAGGATCGAACCATTGCCTCTTGGATTCTATCGAGGACTGCAGCTCGGGCCATAGATGTTTGGGTGCTGGTTCGTTAGGTGATGGATCGTTAGGTGCTGGCTCGTTAGTTTGCAAGTGAGTTCGACCATCCGGTCGTTAGCTCTAGTCCGGTGGTCTCGTCTGTTGCCTTCGGTTGAACGTGAACTTACCTTCAGTTTGCGACAATCTTGACCATATCTCAAAACTTAAATGACAAATATCGTTCGAAAACTTTTCAACACAGGGAAAAACCAATACATAGGACACACCTTCAGGAGCACGTGCATATCTTCGTAGACTCTCTGGGCTGACCATCCTACCGGGCTAGCGCTGGCACAAACAGAAAAGACAGCGTATGTTTCGATGGAAGGGACCTGCAGCAGCAAAGTATCATCATCCTGCACAGAGACGGCTTTTGATTGATACTCGGTAGCCCCAGCATCAGAACAGCCGGTTTCCGAGAAGGCGAATGCGATAGAGGTGCCACGAAATGACTTTCCAAGTACAGTTAGGGTCACAGACACCTTTCGCGGGATTTCGAGCGTGTCCCCGGAGTGCGTGAGTAGGCCGTGCACTGTCGTGATTGTCACAAAGGTAATCTTCAGAGCTGTCTTTTGCAAAGGCCGGCGTACTAGGGTCCAATGACGAATTGGAGGGGTCAGGTAGTTCACCTGTGCCAGCAGCTTCCCTGATTCATACGGTCCCATGACCTGAGCAATGTGCCACGTGCTGCCGTCAGTATCACTCACCTCGACCTCATCACCGATTATGGCCGGCATGTATTCAAGTCCCTCTGCACCGCTCAAAGCAACGCAAAGGGTACCAACTGTGGCGTTGCCGTTCAAAATCTCATTCGACGGTGTCCATTGCCTCTGGATGATTTCAGTCATGGGCACAACACCGTCACACCCTGAAGAACTGCTGACTATCATCCCACCCCAGAGGCGAGCTTCAGTGTATGACATAGCTATAGGAAAAGAATAGAATGAAGCATCTGCGCGGGGGAACAGAATGACAGCAGCCCCTTCAAACCCCCAAGACCGCATTTCTATGACGCGGAGGGTGTAGGGAAAAGCGAATGGCCCGTGGTCAAACGACGACGCAGCCAAGCGAGCGCAAAGGCGGTATCCTACAGACGCATTCATGCCTTCAAAGGTATGCCAGGAAACGGTAAGTGAGCCATCAGTGATTAATTTGGCCGCGGAATCTTCTGCGGATGTACACAAGGACGCGGACTCTCGGGCTTGCAGCAACAACGGATGCTGGTTCGCGGTGGACGCTGACTGGAGGATAGGCAACACGGTGCCGGAAGTCCTGCTCTGCACGCCGAATCGCGTCCGGGATCCTTTCCACACGTAGATTGTCGCATCTGACACTGTAGAGTCGGCGACTCCCAAACGAGTCACTTCGACAACCCGCACAAAAATGCCGCTCCGCACCGCAAACGCTGCTGCACCAGGAACAGAACCACTCACCATAGCGGCTCCCAGGCATACATGCAAGTCGCCTGAGTCTCCTGTCGTGTGCGCCGCGGTCAGCTCAATGACGCCTTCTCCACTTGACAAGCTTGTAACCCTCACGGGTGCCGAGCCGCCAACCACGTCAATGCCGCCGGTGCATGCTAGCACCCCACTTTGCAGGCTGACATAAAGCTCGTTATCTAACTCGGAACCTTTCAGTGTCAGGGTGTGGACACTGTGCCTCAACAACATCAGAGGCTCTCCGGCAGGCACCCCGTTGGCAGACGTGAGTGTCGAGCTTTGCACAATAAGCGTTAAGCCGGAGTCGAGCCCGAATTGAGAATCGAGAGACGGTTCGGTTTCGTTGAAAGCGAAACAGGCGGAGTATGTGTTTGGTGGCAGATACATCGAGAACGATGTGCTCGCTTCCGTGGAAGACAACGGGTGCAGTTGCTGCGCAGGTGCGATGGCAGAAGCAGTACCACAAGGGGTGTCAGTCATGTTGCCTACTTGAAGAGCTATCCAGAGCCTACCTGTGGTGAGAGACGTGCCGGTGAACGACACAGTGGTGGAGTCCCGAGTCGTTGTCAGGAGAACTGCGTGCGGAAGCTCAATGCCGAAAGCGTGGGTTACTTCGACAACGGTGACAGAATACCCCGACCAGCCAAACTGCGCTGCTAAAGGCTGCGACCCCGCGTCGCAGGATGCAGGCAATGTATGAGAAACCCCTTCAAAATATTCGGAGAATGCAAGGCAAAGATACCACGTCCCGGCCTGCTTCACATTCGCCGACGCATCGACAGTCTTTTTGCCCCTTCCGAGGCAAAACCCGCTGGTATGCTGCTTTCCGCAATTGTGTCGGAAACGCGTAAAAAAGAACCAAACGTTACCACTCATGTAGTGCCTGGACACATCGAGCACCCTTGAACCTGTGATGTAGAGCGGAACGTCACCTCCGGGCCCGATGCCGTTAATAACATCAACGGAAGATACAGTAACCGGCCAGGAATAGCCGCTCGGAATCCCATTGAGAGATGAGGTGGTGTTGATGAGTACAACCGAGGCGTCGGTTGAAAAGCAGAGGTAGGCCATGCCCCGGATGGTTGAGGGGAGTTGGATGGTGAAGTCGAGGGTTACTGCCGTAAGAGTGACGCGTTTGAAAGGATACCTATCAGGAATGGGGTCGCAGGTTGAAGTGTCGGAGGCGAAGAAGTAGAGGGAAATAGGTGAAAGAAGGAAGGAAGAAGGGATGGTGGTAAGGGCAACAGAGAGATACACCGACTCGTGGTTGTTGAGTATTGCGAGTCGATGATCGATAGGTGATGCGGCCGTGCCGTTGACGAGGAGATCAAGGGGGACCATCATAATGGGCAGACTGGAAAGGGGGAGAGAGCGAATCCCCGCGCAAAGTCGACCAGGCGATAAGGCCGACAGTGTCCAGGGAGCAAAAGACATGAGGGAAGACTCATTTAACCCTGCAAGCATCGCCTCGAAGTGCAACCCATCAAGCTCAACAAAACCAGCCGTCCCAGACAGAGCCGAGACAGGGATGATCAAAAACGTGTGGTTGCACGAGTCTGTAGCGGAGAGACCCAAGACCAAGTCACCATTCAGCAAGTTTCCGCCTGCAATTGTCAGCCGTTGGCTCGCATTCACGACACCAAGCGACCCTTCACTGATGCCCCCGACACTAGACACAAATGGAATCTGAAGTGTACCGGTGGCAGACAGTGATACCGTTCCTGTAAAGAGGGAGATAGAGACACTTTGAGTAGAGGTCGGCAGTGACAACGAGAGTGAGTGCGAGCCAGTGAACGTTCCGGTGGTCGTTGGGAGGGTGAAGGTCGTCGAGAATGTATCACTTGCAGTGGGAAGCGTGAGGCTTTGCGATCCCGACGACGTCGCGGTTGCCGTTGGAACGGTAAAAGTGCGTGTTTCTGTCGCAGTTGGAGTGGGGAGAGTAGCTGTGAAGGTATTGGTGGCAGTTGGCAGGGTTAAAGATGATGTTTGCGTGGGTATTGTCAGCGTTACGGAGGCTGTTGTTGTAGCGGTTGGCAGTGAAAGAGAGAATGTGTCGGAGGCTGTGGGGAGCGTGGCGGAAATGGAGGCAGTGTCTGTCTGTGTCTGAAGCGTCAGCGATTCAGAAGAAGACGCAGTGCCAGTTGCCAGTGATAGCGAAATGGTTTCAGTAGAAGTGCCAGTTGGGACAGAAACAGAGATGCTGGTGGTCTCAGTTAACGTTGGAACCGTGACGGACACGGTCCGCGTCAGAGTTTCCGAAAAAGTAGCGGACTTCGTTGGCACTGTGAGGCTGGCGCTGAAAGTGTCGGTGGCGGTTTCCAGGGTACGGGAAACAGTAAGCGTCGGGATGCTCAGGGAGAGAGTTGCCGTAGATGAGGCTGTGGGAACTGTGAGAGACAAAGAGTCAGTGAATGTGGGCAGTGTGTATGACGTTGTGTGCGTAGACGATTCCGTGGCAGTGGGGACTGTTCGGGTTGTACTAAAAGTATCGGTAGCAGTAGGCAGCGTGGATGAAAATGTGTCAGTTGCAGTTGGCAGTGACGAAGATGCCGTCTGTGTCATTGATGGCAACGTCAAAGACTGCGTGAGTGAATGTGTCATGGTTGGCAGAGAGATCGTTTCCGTTGCTGTCTCGGTTGGTAAAGTGGCAGATTCGGTACTTGTCACTGTTTGGGTCGGTATTGTCAAAGAAAAAGTCAAGGTGGCGGTTGGAAGAGTAAGACTGCCTGTGAACGACGGAGTCGCAGTTTCCAGAGTAAGGCTCGCCGATGACGTTGCGGTTGGTAGCGTTAAAGACAGAGTAAAGCTGTCCGTTTGCGTTGGTAAGGTGAAGGTCGTGCTCTCGGTGAGTGTCGGGACGGTGAAAGAAGCGGAGCTTGTGAGTGTCATCGTTGGTACCGTAAGCGAGATGCTCTCAGTGGCTGTGGGCAAAGTTAGCGACTGCGTCAGTGTATCGGTGCCTGTGAAGAGGCTGGCAGAACCAGTATCCGTAGCCGTGCGCATCGTTAGAGAAACGCTCATCGTCTCTGTTGCGGTGGGAACAGTCATCGAAGCACTGTCCGTTCGCGTTTCCAAAGTGAAACTTTTGCTCATTGTCACCGTCGGGGTAGGCACGGTGAGTGTAGTCGTCTCGGTGAAAGTGGGCACGGTAACCGAGAGAGTAGATGAAACAGTTGCTGTAGGCAAACTTAGAGTATCTGTGCTAGTAGGAATAGTAATCGACCCGCTCCGCGTTTCAGTTCCGGTCGGAACGGTCATGGATGCGCTCTCCGTGCGTGTTTCTAATGTGAAGCTCCCACTCATTGTTGTGGTTAAGGTGGGCAATGTGTGGGAGCTCGTCTCAGTGCTTGTCCGCAGTGTGGCTGACTGAGAAAACGTGTTAGTTCCTGTTGGAAGGCTAATTGTCACCGTTTCTGTGCCCGTGCCGACGGTAACAGACTCACTTGCCGAGATGGTCGCGGAGGGAACCGTCAGAGAAATGCTATCCGTCCTCGTTTCTAGTGTGACACTTTCGCTCATCGTCTCCGACAGAGTGGGCAGAGTCAAGCTGACAGTTGCAGTGAGGGTAGGGATAGTAAGTGTTGTGGTGATGCTGTTCGTCCCCGTTGGCAGTGTGAGTGAAATGCTTGACGTAGCGGTCGGAAGGCTTATGGTATGCGTGAACGAATCCGTTGCGGTGGGAAGCGTTGCGGATAAAGTTGCTGTCGGAAGAGTCTCTGTCTGCGTGAAAGAGGCCGTCAAAGTAGCAAGCGTCACACTGGTAGTGACTGTGTTCGTCGGTAAAGTCAAAGATACAGATTGACTTTGTGTAGGCGTGGGTAACGTGAGTGTGAACGTACCCGTGGATGTTGGCAACGTGAATGTACCTGATCCGGTCAGCGTTTGGCTGCTAGTAGCGGTAGCTGTAGGCAACGTCAGACTCAACGACTCAGTTCCGGTAGGGACTGTTAACGTCTCTGTGAGCGACGAAGTAAACGTCGGCAGAGTCAAGCTGACAGTTGCAGTCAGGGTAGGAACCGTGAGTGTTGTGGTGATGCTGTTGGTCAGTGTCGGCAGTGTGAATGAAATGCTTGACGTGGCAGTCGGAAGGCTGATGGTTTGCGTGGAAGAAGCTGTCAAAGTAGCAAGCGTCACACTGGTAGTGACTGTGTTCGTCGGTAAAGTTGAAGATACGGATTGGGTTTGCGTAGGCGTGGGTAACGTGAATGTGGACGTCAACGTGGCCGTCGATGTTGGTAACGTAAACGTACCTGAACCAGTCAGCGTTCGGCTGCTAGTAGCGGTAGCTGTGGGCAACGTCAGACTCAAAGACTCAGTTCTGGTGGGGACTGTTAACGTCTCTGTGAGCGACGACGTCACCGTCGGCAAGGTCGCAGATTGCGTTGCGGATTCTGTCTGTGTAGGCACAGTCAATGTGGAAGACAAACTTGTGGACACCGTTCCTAGTGTAAGACTTATTGTTGGCGTTGATGAAGAAGTGCTGGTGGGTGTCAGAGTCGCTGACTGTGTTGCCGTTAGTGATGGGACGGTCAGAGACAGAGAGCTGCTTAACGTGGCTGAAGGCACCGTCATTGAGGTGCTTTGTGTCAGGGTTGTGGTCGGCAACGTCATCGAATCGGTACGGGAACCGGTCAATGTCGGAAGTGTTCGTGTGGAAGTCGCAGTAAGCGTGGGTAGTGTCAAGGTTGTTGAAAGCGTGATGCTCAGCGTAACAGACACACTTGAGGTAGGCAGGCTGAGGGTCGACGAGGACGTAGCGGTCGGAAGAGAAATGGACCCAGTCAAGGTGTCCGTGAAGGTAGGCAGGGTGTGGGTCTTGGTCTCAGTTTCCGAGGCGGTGGCGAGAGAGAGACTCAGGGTATGTGAAGTAGTAGCAGTGGGCATGGTGAGTGTAGGAGACCCTGTGCTGCTTGTAGTTCTGAGTGAGCGGGACGTAGAGAGCGTCTCAGTTATCGAAAGCAAGGACATTGACATGCTTGCCGATAGTGACACCGTGTCAGTGCTTGTTACCGTCGGCACAGTTACCGATCTCGTGCTTGAAAGGGTACCCGTCAGCACCGTCACGGAGGTAGAAGCTGATAAGGTGCCCGATGGTACCGTGAGCGAGCTCGTGGATGACTTCGTCAAAGTAGGAAACGTCACGGAGGTAGAAGCTGACAAGGTGCCCGATGGTACCGTGAGCGAGCTCGTAGATGACTCCGTCAATGTAGGCAACGTCACGGAGGTAGAAGCTGACAAGGTGCCCGATGGTACCGTGAGCGAGCTCGTAGATGACTCCGTCAATGTAGGCAACGTCACGGAGGTAGAAGCTGACAAGGTGCCCGATGGTACCGTGAGCGAGCTCGTAGATGACTTCGTCAATGTAGGCAACGTCGGGGAGGTAGAAGCTGACAACGTGTTCGATGGCACTGTGAGTGAACTCGTTAACGTCACCGACGTCGTCGCTGTGGGTAGAGACCAAGTAACCGTCGTAGTATCTGTGGAGGAAAGCGTTCACGTCACGCTCTCGTAGGCAGTAATGCTTTAAGAGACAGTGCTAGTGATGCGGTCACTGATCGATCGTGCCGCCAATGGCAGTGTACGTGTTCCACTTGTTAAGGAAGCGTCCAGCTTTTGATGCAATCGTGGACACTTCCGTTGGTATAGCTTGGCTTCTTGTGCTCGATACGCTATATGTAGGAGCGGCAGAACGGCGGTAGGCGATTTGTGGGCAACATTGTGTGGAACATCCTGGCCGTCAGTCGTTGCGGACGCCGCCCCTAGCTGCCAGCAGTTTCTCTTCAGAACGCGGCAGTTGATCGATAGTGTTACTTACTACTTACTGTATTACTAGTGTAGCGGGAGTACAAACGCTTGTTGTTCAAGGTATTGTGGCCAGCGGTTAACGCACCTCAGGCATAGAAGGAAGACATACTCGTTGCATCTTCACCGGCTGTCGAATAGATGAGCACAACAAGCAATACGGCCAGTCGCATACTTATTCCGCCATCAGCGGAACGCGAAACTCTGCTCATTCAAGATCTTTTGCTTACTCTTGCTGTCTGTCTCCGGTTACGACTGCCATCGTGTCGACTACAGACCTTCTTTCGAACAAATACAATTTGTTGTATGCGAATGTGTGTACAAGTGTTTCTAATCCTTGATGCGACGTTTTTGGGTAAAAAGGCAGAGAATCACTCTAAACTTAGATGGTGTGATCAGATCCAAGTATTGCCGGGTTTGTGCCGGGTTCGTACCGGGTTTGCACCGGGGGGGGTCTCACTTTTTTATTTTGTCTGCCTGGTGAACTCCTGGTGCACAGGAGCTCCCTTATGTGGCAGAGCCACGAGTATCGGAGCTACCCCACTGTTTCTGCGCCTGCTACGTACGCTCGTCTTGCCACGTTTAATGTAAAAGATGTGCCTTACGGAGAACGAGAGAACCCAAAACTGTGAGAGATCAAGAGAACCCGAAACTGTGGCTCACGAAGGGGAAGCAAATTGAATTTTCTGGGTGGCATTTCTGGGGTGCAAATGGTTGGGTGACGTTGCGAGCCTCACGTTCTGCTGCGCTTTTGCGGTGGCTCTTCTCTCCTGAGTCTGATTCGGATGCCAGAGTTGAGTCACTGTCAGTCGTCGTCTTCGTCACATCCATCATCATTTCGGGACCGCAAGACCTCATCCGGAAGGTCTTGGTCGTCGTCATGGGAAATTAGCATCTTTAGAAGATGTCGCGGGTTCTTCACCTTTAGGCCTCGGGATAGTGCCTTGCTCAAGCTCACGAGCCGACAAGCTTTCATCGGCTTCTCTGATGTGCTTGACAAGCTTGGCCTTTGTCCAAGATTGGCACGACTTTGTGCCCCGTGCTTGAGCCTGTTCAACCAGCAGCAGCTTCGTCCAAAGACTGACTTCGCAGTCGATTCTCGTTGGCACAAAAGCGAGTAGGGCTGCTCTTTTATCCCTCCGCCCATTCGCTTCCGTAACGGCCTTTTACTTGGTGCTCTTCTTGCGGGCAGCTAAACACTCGATGCTCCGACTAACATGCTCGTCAACTATATCGCAAACATGCTCGTCAACTATCTGCCCAGCCGAGTTCTCTTCCAGGAACGACAGGTGCGTTTCGTGCACGCAGAGCTTTGCTCGCAGACAAGCATCCCTCATTCTGATGGAACCTTGCTCAGCAACCTCGCGCTTGAGCTTTCCGCAAGATCCTTCCAGGAGGCTTGGCCCGAGGGTCACGGGGCGAGACAGATCAGGGCTGATTCCCGTGCAATGTTCTGGGGACTTTTCAAGGTGTTCTGGGGATTTTCCAAGGTGTTCCGGGGGGTGTTCCAAGGATGCCGGAACTGATCGCTTGCGCCGTTCGTCCCGCTCGCTCTGCCCAGAAAACCATCAGCGTCTGCACCGGCTCAGCTTGTTCGATCGTCGTCGGCATTATTCCGTGACGTGCAAGCGGAGGCAGTTCGGCCAGAGCCGCCTGACATATTGCACGATATCCGTTCATATTCCGGCTTCCTGCGTTCCGCTATGTCCGACCGCGACGCCGATGAAGCCAGTGAAACTCTGCCGCCTTGCGGACCAAGGGCTGCGGCTACCCTTTCGCCGTAGGGGCGCCGGGAAGCGGGATGCGAAAGTCTTTCTCATGAACGGCACAAGGGCCGTGGCGGGGCAGGCATAGCCGATGCGATGCGGTCTGCCGTCGCCGTAGCCGGATGCGTCAAGCGCGTCTCGAGGACTTTCAGATCACTTCCGAGGCTCGCTTCAGATCCTTTGGCCCGCAGATCGCATCCGTCTCCAAGGGAAGTTTGAAACGCCTGACACGGGAGTTGTAGATATTCCGCAATGGTCGACCGAGAAACCGGGTCGGAGCACTTCAAAAGTCCGAGGAGAGCCCGTACAAGGGGGTCCCACTCAGCAAAACGTGCTCGATCTCGAGCGTCATTATCAAAGATGACCCGGACGGAATCCGTGTTAGTCCATCTCGATCAAACGTTCCGGCCACGCTACGACGTCCTTGAGCCGACGGTATACCAGAGGCGATACACGCAGGATGCTTCCGTTACCGGTCGCATGTTGAGCGCCTGTTGTTGTCGCTCTTACTTGCGAGGGCTGTCTGCATCGTCTGCGGCTTGTGCCCAGATCTGTTAGAGTAAGGAAGGAGGAAACATCTAGAGCCGGCGGTACGTCACTAAAGGGAAGGGGTGTCGAGTCACACCGCCAGGTCGCTTCGTTCGTCGGAATGGCGCTTACCTCTTACGCTTGTTACCTCACATCGCAAGCACCTCGTTAAAGCTGAAGCGGAGTACAACGAGCGGGGCATTCGATTTCGTAGGCTTGAAGCAAATCAGGCTGCGAAACTGCAAAATTCGGGGAACCCCTTTTCCAACTGTCAGACAAGGCATCCCTGACATGGCTTTTCACAACCTACTCTGTTGTTGGCAACAGTGTTATAGGTATGGTTAGAGAGCCACCGACCGGGACCTGACTCGGGGCAAAGGTTTTGGAGGAGAGCTCGAGAGGACCCTTCAGCAGTAAGGTCGTTGAAACCGAGTTCATCCCGGCGAACATCCTGAGGAAAACAACTAGCCATGCCACTGGCTATCGCACCGTACAGACTCAAGCTTTGAAGAACGCCATGGCGGGGTTCTTGTGGTTTGCGTAGTACGTCTTGATTTTCGGGATGTTCGAGATCTTGTCCTTGTGCTGTTTTAAGTGCGTCAAGTGATCGAAGCAGTTCGTTGGGCAGCCGTCGAGCGAGCCGTCGCGGAAGAAGCCGAATGTCGCAAAGATGACCAAGTCGGCCATCGTCAAGCGACCCAAACATGCAAAGCCAGACGCGCTCTTCGCCAAGACGTAGTCCGCGTGCACCGCCCACTTCTCGACTGGGCCTCCTCTGACCACCAACGCGACTCTGGCTGCTTCTTTTTCTTTTTCATCCTTCAGCATCATCGTTGGCATAAGGGGTCCGAACGCCTCGCAAGCCTTGTCGGTCAGTTCATCAACCAACAAAGCTTCGTACGCATCCTCTGGGTACAGGGGCTTGCCGTTCACTTTGGCAAGCTTGCACGCATACCGACACATCGCCACACTCTGCGAATAGGTCTTCTCGTCCACCTCCAGTAGCGGCAACTGCAAGGGTGCCACCTTCGCTTTCAGGTGAGCTATCCAATCCTCAAACGCGACGTAACTGTCTTCAAAGTCGATCCCTCCCAAAGTAAGGGCAAGACGCGTCGGCTCGGCCTTTCCAGCCAAGCCCCAGTACATGATCTTTAACTTCGGCATTTCGGCGAGCCTATCTTTTGGCAAGCCTTTCGTTGATTGCCTTGTTCAGGGAGAAGATGCGGGGTTAAGTAGCTAATGTGCCAAAGACTTCAACATAGCCCGTAGTCGTGTGCTATTGTTCGTCTTCTTCCAAGTAACCTTCAGCGATAACTCCAACTCACTGTTGTCATCGTTTGTGAGCTCGGCTTTTAGTCTCAGGCAGAAAATGAAGGGCTGGCATTCCTTACCTAGTTCAAAGATTTGCAATTTCTCAAAAACCCCCTGACCGAACTTCAAACGTTTTGCACCTGAAATTTGGCAGGCAGGAAGATCGGGGTTGGCAAAAATTCCAGCGAACCTTCACTCTAGCGGCAGCAGCAACTGCATTGGCACCATCTAAACCTGTAACTGACTCCCCTATATGCCTCATACGTGAGGTGCGCGGCTTCGGAGTCGATTCCTCCCTAGGTTCGGGAATCCAAAAATCGTTGTCACGTTTACGGCGCGTAAGGAGAAATCAAGCGCAGCAGTAAGAACAGCAAGACGCAGTAAGCTGACAACAAGAGTGTTCGGACGCCATAAAGAAGGAACTGAAGAGGAATAGGTGGGGTGTAGGGGCTGAATGAAGAGATACGCAGAACCCAGGTAGCGGACCAGCTAGCTTTGCACAACTTTCAGATCCAAAACCCCTTCCGATCGACACGATGCCGCGGCTGATTATTTCAGGACCAGGATTATTCATCGGTAGCTCTCGCATACCAATGTGTACTATCTGACTTCAACGGAAGTCTTCTTCCTGGCTTGAATTGATTACTCAGGCCATACAAGCGCACTGGCATGTCATGGGTGAAAGAGACCGGCAATAGGTGAAAGGACGCCGGCTGCTTTCCCAGGGAGCGGCTTTGGAGCACAGACAACCGAGCATGCTTCTCTGTCAAGTTGACTAGATAGAAGAAATGTGAAAACGGGAAAAAAAACACGGAGAGAAGACGCCCTGTGCAGGGAGCTGGCTAATCGGCACAGCAACCGGAAGAGCTCAGAAATTCAACTGCAACAAGTACACAAGCGCAGGATGCAGGTTGGTTGAGAGAGCTGCGCCCTTTGAATAATCTTTCTTTAGAGGACGTGAGTTGCACCGACAGAGCCATCTCGTACCGAATCATTAATCTTTCGTGAAGCAGCTGCACGCCGCAATCGGGGTGAGCCTCGATGGAGCGCCGTGGATGCTAGGTTTCGAAGAGGGAGGATGGAGCGCGCAAACCGAAGCATGTCGGTAACAAAAAGCGCAAAAAGAAGAGGCTAGCAAAAAAACGAGGACGAAAAGGGCTGGTGGGCAGAAGGTGGCTGTGAGGAGTCGCAAGACTCTTGCTTTTGCTTGCGTTTTCTTCACTTGCTACTGCAGGTGCAACCCCATTCCTAAGGAAGGTGACTCTGCCGGAGTAATCTGGTTGATTTGACCATCCACTGCTTCGTCGTGGCCTTGCGCCGGCGGACGGTTACGGAGCGAGAACACATCCTTTTGTATCACTCCAAACTTTTATTGGTTGTTTCCGATAGCAGCGTCGCATCGACCTCCTTCGCCATCGACTTTAAAGCTGTGGCCAGATCATGTGCTTTGAGGTGGTTTTCGCGGATGTACGTCAGGATGCCGCAGTGAAACGTAAAGTACGACACAGTGTCCGCCCTTTGAGAAATCCGGTTAACTCGCCCGTCCAACTGTTCCCTCGTGGCAGCGTTGCACGGGTACACCGACGTGACGCAAGAAGTCAAGTACGTCAACGAGTATCCTTCTGCCTTTCGGACAGGCACGACGACCACCCGGTACGGCGGTATCGACTTCTTTTCGACGGCTTCCGACGTCAGAAAAATGGAAGGCCCTCCTCCGACCCCGTGGGCAGCAGCTGCCGCAGCATCGAATCCGAGTGCAAAAATAGCAGTTTTCGGCACCCCCGCGGCCGCGACCGCGTCAACCATGCGAGCCTGGTGCGCCTTGTCTCTTACAATGAGCATGACACCGTCTGCTTCCCAAGTGTCTGCCACATGCTTTACCATGGCTTCGTCGCAAATGGAGTAGCAAATATCCGCCGCGCTACGAAAGTCGATCGGTTTTGGGTTCGCTAGGCGACCAGGCTGGTTGCCGCAGGTGATCCCAGGGGGGAGGTGGCTTAGCAGCGCGTGCAGGCGGGGGGGTGGAATGGGGACCGCAATGTCATGGCGGTGCGTTTTTACGCCGGTACTGACGGAGTGCGCCACCATACTGTTGGCTGCGACCCAGAAGTTCTGGCCGTTGACGGTGAACGGGACGATGCGTTCGAGCCAGGTTATCAAAGGGAAAGCTGAAGAGCTGACAATAGGAGTCCCCGTGAGTGCAACGAACGACCTGCTTAAGGATGCGAGCTCCTGAGCGACGGAGGTACGTTTCGTTCCCGTTGCGACTGTCTTGTGCACCTCGTCATTCACGAAGCAGAACCCTTCGGAAGAAAGGGCAGTCAACCCCTTCTCAATGACCCTCAAGTCGTCGTGCTCCACCATCGTGATTCGGTAGCGCTCGATCTCTCCTACGTCCCTCACAACTCGAACCAACCTCGGATCAACCCCGCCCAAGACCTTTTTCGCCTCTTCCACTGCTTTGACCGACTTAACCGGCCTCACAACTGTGACAGCCACCCCCAATGCCACAATTTCATGTACGACGTTCTTCATAGCGCTTTTCGGTAGCGTGTAAAGAACATACGGGGGTAGCTTTTTGGCCTCGGCCAAGTACTTCAAGAAGAGAAGTACGATCAGCGTCTTGCCCATGCCTGGCGGGACGTAGAGGAAGGACCCCGGGAGGCCCCTCTTTTGAGCAGTTATGAGGGATTGTACGGCGGACAGCTGGTGCTCCATGGCGTCCCGGTTGAGGGAGTCCGTCATCTCGGGCCAGGTGGGCTGTGATGCCAGCGATGATGGCTCAGCGGTTCCTGATGGCGTCAGAGGAACTGAAGTATGGAGAGAAGACAGGTAGGAAGCGATGGAGCGGCGGAGTTTCCAGAGAAGAGGTAGATTCTGAACCAGGAATGTGAAGGGTGAGCCTTTGGCGAGAGTGAGCGCGCCGGGCATGACAATCGACGCTTTGCAGAGCAGCTGGTACGCCTCGATGTCTGCCGGAACCACGGCTCCTTCCGTGCCACCACCGTCGCGCGACACGTTGCGCATTTTAAGGCGGGCCGAGTTCGCCGTTGTGTAGTACAGCGCCCTCCGCAGCACTTCTTCCCGATTATCGGCGAAAATCATCTGCAACCGATCCGCCCAGCCTTCCTCCACTCCCCTTCCCTTGCAGCATGCTGCGTTCTCAAAGGACAGGTCCTGCAGCGGCTCGTGGACGGTAACTGACAATTTTAACACCCTGGCTTGTTCCCAAGGAATGCCTTCGCCCTGTTTTTCGTCGGTCTTCAAAGCAGGTTTTTTATTAAGCGGCGACGGGAAGATTTCGTATCGTTCTGGGTTGCCGTCGGCATCGCTAATGAGACGAGCGTGGTGCCCTGCAAGGCTCGGATGGGGCACGGGCTTGATCTTGTCAAGGGGGACACCCTTTCGGAGCATAGCCCTCGCCTTCTCTTTTGCAGCTTCTTGCCGGCGGGGGTCCCGTAGCTCGTTGTCGCCAGCGGTCCTCGAAGGCGCTCGAACAGCGACCAAGTGAAATGGGTTGTTCGTTGCGAGGGTCACCACCATAGGCACACCGTCTACCGATCCCACATTCAAGACTCCTGTTGTGAGTTTCTCTGTTCGAGTGGCATTCCGTTCACCCCGTCACAGGACGATGCACGTGTTCAACCAGTTTGAGCAAGAAAGAAGGTCGTGAATAGTGGGGAGGCATCGGTATGCTGATATATAGGTAGCACACTCTTTCAATCTGGATACCTCTCTTTCTTCTGTTCTTGTCGTCTCCAGCAGACGCTGCTGTAGCGCCCTTCATTTCTTCAGGCCTGTGCTTCTCAAGTGACTAACCCGTCAGAGGTGGTCTTCACGGTAGATTCTTTTTGCTAACTGGAAGGCGACAAGCACTGGACGTCCAATCAAAAGAAAGAAAACGCACCTATCATGCCACTGATCCATGAAACGTCTAATTTTTCTTCCATTTCGACGGTAACCCGCACGCGGCGCTGCCCATCTTCTTGGGCGGCCCCACTGACTCTTCGCCGCTGCTGGACCATGCGGCAGTACAAGGCTTGCACTCTACGGGTTTCTTTGACGAACGGATCCGTCTCGAAAGCCCTGCGGAATGCTTCTCGCTCCGACGCATCGATCCTACGCAGATTTACGCCCGTCACCTCGGTAAAGACCTTACTTAACAATGGCCGGAATGGCGCGCCAGAAGGCCCAAACGGGATTGTCTTCAAGATGGCAGGCGAGAATAGGTACACGATGTTCGGATTCACGTGTTGATCAACGGCGTGCTCGGGAAGCGGCATTGCAGGAAACCGAGATCGAAAAGCGAGAGGCACCGTCGCCGATAAGGCAGAGACGTTCGGCAGTCGTCTTCCGGCAGATCGAGTTTGCGTCGGCAGTGGAGCGACTGACATCTTTTTGTAGCGCTTTGCGCTCGTTTCTCCCGGAACCGCGTTCGAAGAACTCTCGGAGGAAGAGCTCGATGAAGACGAAGAAGAACTCTCCACCGGCTTTCTCTGCTTTTTGGCCGCACGGGTCTGCCGGGAGAGTCCGGCTTCAGATCTACTGCGCTTGGCAGATGTTTGTTTCTCGGTGGTGGCGTCGAAGCTTGTTGTACTACGCTGCGGCACAAGGGTTGGATCTGCCCTGCAAGCAACATCGCGGGCCATGGCGATGTCGCCTTGAAACGACCGGACCTCGTCCAGTAACGCGCTGGCGTTTTGCAGAGCAGAATTCGACGGATGCAGGTAGTATGGAGGGAGCTCACGGCCGTGCGTGGTGTCGTAGCAGAGGGCAGTGTCGCTCAGGTACAGGCGGACAGCGGAAGCGAACCAACCGATTTGCAGGTCAGCAGCAGGTTTCCACGAAGGCGTCCTCTGCGCTAGCATCGCGGATGCCAGTAAGTTGAGGACGGCCGGCGGGTCCAGCAGAGGATTCGCGTCCTCGAACGCAATAATACCGAGCCGCTTGGTCAGGCTTTCCAAGCCACTTACCCACCGTTGGATATCGGGCACGAATTGGCCGGGCCCGTCTCGCAGGCGGGTCATGCAGTAGACCAAAGCAATGTGCGCGTCCACGCTACCTCCGTTTGGGAGGACAACTGACTGAGGAGCGAAGCGGATAATTTTTTGCATGGCCGACTTGAACACGCTGGGGCCAAAGCCTTGAAAAGCGTCGTCGAGGGAGAGCTTGATCGATTCTAAGACTGCAACATCGACCGGAGCAGCGGCTTGCCCTCGAAACAAGGCCTTGGCCTGCCTGAAGCAGAGTGTGGAAAAGTCGGGGAAGGAGCCGCCTGCAAACAAGCGGGTCACGAAAGGGGTTCGCACGGGCGTGGCGACCGTGTTCGTTGTCTTGCATGGCACTTCCAACACGCACGCCCGCGACATGTACTCGGGGCAAAGCACCGCATCCGAATAAACTTCACCACTGTCAATACCGATACACATCCCGGGGCAATCAATATCGTTCGTGTCTTCAAACGCAGGCGCGGAATCAACCCTCCACCACTTCGTCAAGAAGACAAGCGACTGCTTATTACTCCCGGGAACGTTCAACCCAGGCAAGCTAAGTAGCTCCTGAGTTGTCCACTGCGTCCCTGCCGCCGTAATTCGCTCCATTTCTTCGCTGGTGAGACGTTCTAACATCGTCTGCGGCAGGGTGATAACCTCGAGCTTGAGCCCGCTTATCTGGGCGAGGGGTAAGTTCGGAGAAAGGTCTTCTGCCGAATTGTCGATGGCTTGCGCTCTTTGGTCGAGTGGCTTGTCTTTGAAGGCGGGCAGGCGGGCCAGCTTTTGGAGGAACTTCTTCCACGCGGCTTCGTCGGACTTAACCGCCGAAACTGTCGTACGCAGGGGGGGAATTCGCCCATTCCCTACGAGACGCAGCATCCCACCTTTGCTGCCATTCGAGACCCCGACAAGTAGCTGCCCCGGCTGTGCTCCGGTGAGGGCAACGCTAAAGCGATCCACGATTTCCGAAGCCGTGACAGGCATCCTCGTCTGCGATAGTCGACTGATCTCGTGATCAGGTTGAGGTTAGAGAAGTAAATGTTCTGCGAAGACGGGGGAAACCCTAGTTTAATAATGAAAGGCTTCTGCCGGATGTATTGTTCAAAGAGTGCAAGAACTCCTTTCAATTCGGCGCGGCAGCTCCTGCCAGGGCAATGCTGAACCTGTCCGTGGTCGGCGTTTCCTATGTTCGTTTACGATCTACGTGTTCGATGCAATTGATTCTGTGAGCGTTCGTTGGAGGCTCAAGACTTTTGTCGACACTGGTGAGTACACAGTATGCGGTATGAGATGGTCTAGTGTCGGCGACGCCCAGCTTCGCCCAAGGACGCCACCTTCGCCCAAGGACGCCACCTTCGCCCAAGGACGCCACCTTCGCCCAAGGACGCCACCTTCGCCCAAGGACGCCAGCTTCGCCCAAGGACGCCACCTTCGCCCAAGGACGCCACCTTCGCCCAAGGACGCCAGCTTCGCCCAAGGACGCCAGCTTCGCCCAAGGACGCCACCTTCGCCCAAGGACGCCACCTTCGCCCAAGGACGCCACCTTCGCCCAAGGCCCTCAGGACCTGCCCAGCTGCATCAGAGCAGATGAAGCGACGACTCGTCTCCAGACGAGTCGTCGCTTCGAGTCTCGAACTGTGCTACGATACGCCAAAACGAAAGAGAAAACGCGGACCTTCACTTTTCATGCGTACATTCTCTACTATTGTTCTTTGTCTACAGAAAAAGGAGAAGAGATGTGAAAACGGGAGACATCGAAAACGCAACGCGATGCAACACGCGATGTTGAATATCGTATGGATCGGGATCACACGGTGCTAAATACAAACTGAAATAAGTCCTAACGGTCATTTCGTGTGCCGGGTACCGGGAAAACGTGCCGTTAGAGCTCAGCTAGAAAAGGGTACGTCTTCAAAACGAGGGCGGCATGGTTGCCAACCCAGGTTCTGATGGCCGATTGGTAAAACGTGCAACGCCCCACTGCTCACGGGCTCTCGTTGCACTTATGGGGAAAGTGATGAGTACCAAACTGTGCCAGCGACGGCAGTACCTGCACTGTCCACGTTGTACGCCCCTCGCCAGAAGTAGTCCGTCGCAGCTTTCCTCTGCAGGTTCGAGCTACGCGAACAGTACGCAATGCAAAGAGCTTCTTTTGCTCCTTCAACAGAAGTCGCGGACAACGTTCCTTCGGTACATGCACTCCGCTGGTGTGTGCTTCATCTGATCTCCTGTGTACCCGAGAATGTTGAGGAGACTGTCGCATACGACGTCGCCAGTCTTTTGCGGAAAGGCAGCGGAGCATTCTTCGACGACGTCGGCTAGCCTGCCCCGCCTGTGCAGGCACGTCACTGTCGATGTCACTAACAAACGCCACGCGCTGTTGAGGGTCGATGCCAAGGCTTCGATCTCTACGTCCTCCTGACCCGCGGGGTTCGGGTTGGGGTTTAGGTGGGGCGAGTCACCATCGCTCCGGCGCAAGGTTCGCTCAACGAGGGCTTCGCTGCCCTCACGGCTTCTGATGGCGGACGATGACGAACTGGTAGCCGCGGGGTCGCTCAATGGTCCCCTCGCCGAGATCTTGTGCCGCAGGCGCTCGACAGCGTCAGCTTTCTGTCGCAAAAGAATGCTCTGCTCATCCAAAATCGTGACTTCCTCGTCCGTACTAGACAGAAAAGAACGCGACGCGTCACCAAGCCGAGGATATCCAGACACAGCCTGCGCGCCCTTCAATTCTCGCTGCCACCTTTTCTTATCTCGCAATCTTGCCTCGAGTGACTCAATCTCCTTCTGCAACCCTCCTTCTCCATTGTCGCTGTCGGCGTGCTGGTCGTCTCCAACCGCTCGCTGCGTCGACTTTCGCGTTGTTGGCAAAGAATGGACGGATCCTTGCTTTCTCCGGCCCAGCGATGCATCTGAACGACTCTGCTGTGTGTGAACAGGCTTAGCGTTCTGCTTGCTGGGAAACGAAGGTTCGTCCGTCGTGTTGCCTGTGTCGTAGTCACTGTTGAAAGTCAAGTTGCGGTCCACCGGGTGGCCTGCGGCATGCTTTTTAGCTGAATGGCGTTGCTGCTGTCGTGGTTGGTGCTGCTGCTTCTGTAGCGAGGCCCAAGGGGAGTGACTGCGGGTGGACTTCGATGTGGAAGTTGCTGGTTTTGCGGGGTTGGTACCGGAGGTGGACTTCGAGTTAGTTTTGAGAGGACGGTCGACGTGGGGTCGGGTTTTCGGGGGGTCCAGAGGAGTGGTGGCTTGAAGGTTGGGACGCGTGTGGTTTCGGGTGGGGGAGATGCTGCGGGAAGAGATGGACGGGAACGGGAGTTGCGAGTTGTGCCCGGAGAACATCGCTCGCCAGTCGGAGTGGGTTTGGGAAGGGCTGTGCGGGGGGGAAGGGTGGTACAATGAGCTGGCAGATTCGTCGCGGTGTTGGTCATGCTTTTTGGCCATCGGAGCCCGGCCGTTTTGGACGAGCTCTCGAAGCACTTCGAGCGGCATGCCTGCAACGTCGGCCCACTCATCCCCGGCAGCAGACCGCGCTGACGACCCTGTGGCGCTTTGTATCCTTTTGGGTGGTGCCGGTGGATATCCGCGTCGGCCGTACCCACTTTGCACACTCGCTGCGTCTGTCGTGTGGCTTCGGCTTCTCCTCAATCTGGGAGGAGGACTGCCCCTGCTCCTATTCGGACTGGTTGCTGCTGGTGGAGGCACCCATGGTGGTCCGCCAGGTCTCTCTTTTGTCCCGTGCGTGTTCCATGGGAGCGGACGACCCGCCATTTCAAACCCCCCCCCCGGCTGGGCTGCGACGGAAACGGGGGTAAACTGACTAAGAGTGCGAAATGAGAGTAAGAGTACATAAGTTTGGGTACGTGCTTTGACTTGAGCTCTTGGAGCTGCTTGGATTTCAAGACCTGTCTTCCACTAGCTAGTTTTGAGCTACGCGAAGAGAAGCAAGGCAGGGGGCCTGGCAGTGTTTCCCCCGAGTGACATGAGATACGCTCCAACGCGTCGACCGCATGCTAGAATACGCAATGTTTTTGATTCAACTTGTGGCAGTGGAGCTTCTCATTTCCTCCGAAAGTAACAGTAGTGGCGAGATGTGATTCTTCCGGCAGCTAGCTGAAACTCTTTTTTTCGTCGAGAAGGTTTTAGTTCCATGGTCCAGCAGCCGACTGGGACACGAAACCTCTAAACAAGTCTTTTCTTTGCAAAACATGCAAAAGAGTCCCTGCTTTTCCACCCTCAACCACGAAAAGTCCTTGTTCCCCACTCTGTGGGACTGCGCAGTATCTGCTTTCCGCACGTCCACCTTCCTCTCGTTTTCGACCTCGGTGCTTGGTGGGACGGGGTTGTCCTCGCTGCTCAGTCCGATAGGTGTCGTCATCGTGTGCTACCTCGGCACGGGAAACGAGCACATTCCCGTGCTTGAATCGGCGTTGTTGGTAATCCCTGGTGACGAGCAAGTAAGGCCTAGACTTAGACAGTTGCTTGCCGACAACTCCTCAGCTTACGTCTTAGGACTCCAAAACGACCAAAGTACAAGAGCAATGGTCACGTCATCTTGTACTTTGGTCGTTTTCCCACTGTATTAACACTGATGTTGGGGTGCACTCAGAACAGCTTCCACAACCTCTGCCGCTTCGGATATTTCGCTCACATTGAACGGGCATGTGCCCCAGGTTTGAATGCAGGGACCTTCTTCATCGTAATCTGAACAGAACAGCGATGTGAGTCTGGTTCATCTACGCAATTCTGGCAGAGCGGCTGTCTGAACCATGAGTTCTGCAGCCTGTGTATCCGTATTTAGACGCGGTTGTCACTTTCAGAAAAAAATGTATGGAGCAATCGGGTAGCGCACGAGCGTGGCATTTTGTCTCGCTTAGCTTTGTTTTCTGACTTCCTGTTTGGGCAAACGAAACTGTTCATTCGTTGGCAACCAATCTATGAACATTTGCAGTAATTCAGCGCCGCTCTTGTAGTCTTTCTTGCGCCGTTCTCTGGCCATTTGCAGTCGTTCTGCGCCATTCTTTGACCATTGGCACTCAGTCTAGCTCCGTTCTTTGAACATTGGTAGTCGTCCCTGCGCCGCGCGTTGGTCATTTGCTTTCATCCTTTGGGCGATCGCTGGCGCCGCTCGTTGGTCATTGGCTGGTATTCTTGGCACTGTCTCCGGTCATTTGCAGTCGTTCTATCGCTGCTCTCTGCCCATTGCAGTCGTTCTATCGCTGCTCTCTGCCCATTGGCAGTCATGCTGACGCCGTTCTGTGGCCATTTGCTGTCCTTCAAGCGCCGTTCATTGGCCACGAGAGCACCGCCCTTTGGCCATTCACTGTCAGTCTGCCGCCGCTGTTGAAGAGAATTGGTAGTCATTCCAATTCCATTCTTTGGCCAGCGACGGTTGTTCTAGTTCTAGCATTATTCTTCGACCGTTGGCAGCCAGTCTAGCGCCGTTATTTGAACTTTGGTAGTCATTCTAGCGCCGCTCATTGGTCGCATTGTGCTCATTCTAGCGTCGCTATATATTGTCATGCTGGTGCTGTTATCGGGCCATCTACCGTGCATCAAGCGTTTTTAGGATTTTGCTTACGGGCGTTTGATGTCATTCAAACACCGTTCTTTGGTCAGTCTATCGAACGCCGATCTGTGGCCGTTCGCTGTCAATCTGGTGCCACTTCTTAGGCATTCGTGGTCATCCAATCGGCATTCTATTATCAGCGATCGCTGTCATCTGCCACCGCTCTCTGGGCATTCGTAGTCGTTCTACCGCAGCTCCTTTCCCATTTGCTGTTATTCTGGCTTCGTCCTTTGGACATGATGAAGCGTTTTGGCGCCGGTCATTGAGCGTTTGTTGTTGTTGTAGCTTCCATCGAGGTTTCGCCGTTTGCTGCCGATCTTTGGGCGTTTGTTGTTATTCTAGCGTTCTTTGGTCTTTGCAGTCAATCGAGGACCGCTCTTTCGTCGTTTGTTGCCGATCTTTGGGCGTTTGATGTCATTCGAACACTGTTTTCTTTGTCCGCCGCTCTCTGGACATTCGTCGTCGTTCTACCGCTACTCCTTGGCCATTTGCTGTTGTCCTGACACCGCCCTTTGCGCGATGAAGTGTTCTGGCGCCGATCCTTGGTAGTTGTTGTTATTCTAGCGCCGGTCTCTGGTCATTTGCAGTCGAGGGCCGTTTGCTGTGTCGCTGGCGCCGATGTATGGGCGTTTGATGTCATTCAAACACTGTTACTTTGCCATTTACAGTCGCTCGAGCGCCGATGTGTGGCCGTTGGCTGTCAATCTGGTGCCACTTCTCAGGCATTCGTGGTCATTCAAACGCCGTTCTGATATCAGCTTGCTGTCATTCCGTCGCCGCTTTATTGGCACTCGTAGTCGTTCTACCGCCGCTTAGCACCAGATCCGGACCTAACCTCCCAATCAACATCGAACGCGTTCACCCTTACATCGAAGACGATGATATCGGACGACCCCCCATTTTCGTAGATGGTATCGTGACCACCGTTTTCTTCGATCACGTACCTATCATTCCAAGACCCTTCTGTTATTGTATCGTTGACCCTGCCGCCGTGCATTTCATCATTGCCAGATCCACTGTACATCTCGTTGTTTCCGTCGTCTCCAAACAACACGTCGTCCCCATCGCCACCATACGCCTTCCGCAGGCCCTCAGCGCAATTCGGGCTCCTTGTTTCCCGGGGCGCTCGATGGCAGGTCCGATTGCCGTACCTTCATCTTCAAGGCATTCTAATTCTAAGGGGAAACGTAGGTGCATTCACACCACGGGTGTTCGAGGGTGTCCTCCCCCGCATGTTGATGCAATGGCAAAGAGATGTTTAGTTTTGGTTTGTTCGTTTTGCTTTTCGTTGTCGAGAATATTTATTACTTTCAGTGTCTTTTCATGCCTTTTGTGACAGTATTTTGGGTTTCTTTCTTTACCGAGAAAATGAGAAACAGAAACAAATGTGTAGGTGAACTATTACGACCAAAAACCGTCCACAGCGAGAGTAGGAGAAAGTAGAAAGGGAAACTACAGTTTTCATTGACCGCACTTTCGTTGACCGCACTACCCTGAGCCCAAACCCTGGATGTGGTTTCAGGTGGTCCTACTTGAGCGGTTCAGTTTGCATGTGGCTAAAAAGAAATTGAGAACATTTCCGGAGTTGGGGCTTGCACTGATAAACGAAGCAACGGACGATCAGCATCAACTGACCAAAGGTGATGAAAATGATAAGGCAAAAGTTTCTTGTTCTTCGCGTGTACAGGGTATAAACCTCTCTGGGGGGGGGGGTTTCCTGTATTAGCACTTTTTCGTTGGCTTCGTTTTCTCTTTCATGTGCAACCGTTGTTCCGGAAATGTTCCCGTCAGTACAGATGTACTATTAAAAAAAAAAGTAAGCTGCTGAGAGAGGAAACGTTAGGCTGCAGCTGCGCACGGCATGCTGCACGGGAAGATGTTTGGAGGTGATCCGCGGGTCATTCGTATCAGCAGATCTTCTGGTTGCACAACGTGGTCACAACTTCTTATATGCCAAAAACTCTGAGCCCAAGTGAACCCTCGGGATACGACAATTGGCTAAACAAGCTGGCATGGTGTACATTGGCGCCTTGGATCACCCCTGGGAATGAAATCACCACCGAGAGGCAGTGATAGTGTGTGTTTTTTCTAGCGCTATTTGTGGATTAAAAAGGTCGGTATTTTAAAGTCTCCGGTTGACCGTAGAGGCTTGGGGGTTGAGAGGGTTGAGAAAAGTGCCGCTCGTTTCGGGTGATGTGTCGCTCCGTTGTGAGACTTGTGAAGTCTCCTAACGCGTTTAGGGGGTGTTTGGGTTTGGGTCGTTCTCCTACGGCGTGAAAAGCCAGGGAGTTTCGACGCTAATCTTCGACTCTTGACAATGTTCACCGGGTTGCATGCTCGTCAGGAAGATCCCGGCGCCTGGCTTTTCTTCTGGGTGACTTCGTGTTGCTCGGAGGCTGTGTGATACGAGGCGGGGGGAAAATCAAAAAATACTCCAGGGACTGTCTTGTGTTTGTTTCGACGGAGGCTAGAGGGGGGAGAAAACAATACAAATACAAGGTGGGTCTTGTTTGTTGAACGCTTACGCCCGCCACTGAACCCAGATTCACCTGTGTTTAGTGTGGGCTACAGCAAAATTACCTCCTTTGAGATTTCACAACTGGCAGTCTCCTCAAGTATTTCCTTCAAAGCGGGTGCATAGGCAAAAAAAATAAGACGCGCCACTGGCCTACCACGGTTGAACCCGGAAAATGATGAGGGGAGGAAGTTGTTTTTCGTTTAACGCTTTGCCCTGGACCTGGATGTTGATTTCATGGTACAGGGCGCAAGGAAACACCGTGGATGCGTGCTCATTTCCTCCAACATTGCATGTTTGGTTTTATTTCCCTTCACTGGGATAGCTGCCGTGACGAACCCAGCTTCTTCGTATCACATGCGGAGAGAAAGAGAGAGAGAGAGTGGAGAGAAACGACAACGAGGGTTTGGAGGAGGACGCGGCGTGCGTTGGGGCCCGTGAGGAAGCACCGGCCACCTTGCTAAATAAAACCTGCCTTGGAAGAGGCACCTTGCTGACACCGCTAGAATCAGAGGTGAAGCGGACCACCACTGGACCTGGTGCTCTTGAAAAATATAGATCTGAGTACCTTCCGGAAATGATATCCACTCTATGCCACATACCGTTGTACTTGTATACTGACAAGAAGTGACGAGAATCATATGTGTCGATTCGATTCCACGACCCGACTACAGTGCGGTTGCATTTGAATCGCCAACACCGGTCCTCGTTGCTCTTGTAGTACCCACCGTTGGCAGGGTACACTAGTTCCCCGTCCTCTGGGATTTCCTCCGTCATCCCTAAACACTCTCTTGGGTAGTCTTCAAAGGAAGAGTCAACAGACGCGCACTGAAGCGTGAGGTTGAACCCGGAACGGACACCGCTAGAATCAGAGGTGAAGCGCACTACCACTGGACCTGGTGCTCTTGAAAAATATCGACGTGAGAACGTTCCGGAAATGAGATCCACTCCATGCCACGTACCGTTGTATTTGTATACTGACAGGAGGTCATCGTTACGCTCTGTTGCGATTCGATTCCACGACCCTACTACGATGCGGTTGCAGTTGAATCGCCAACACCGGTCCTCGTTGTACTTGTAGTGCCAACTGTTGGCAGGGTACACTAGTTTCCCGTCCTCTGGGAGGTCCTCCGTCATCCCTAAACACTCAATTGGGTAGCTTGCGCTAGTGGTATCATCAGGCGGCTCGCCATCACTTGGTGTGCCAGGCGGCGGAGACACTGTTTGTTGGGCGCCAGCAGGTGCGATAGTCGAGGGCGCGGTCGTGACAGACGTGCACTGAAGGTGATGTCCAGGGGTGTTGCTTTGCGGTTTGTCGTTTGTAGCAAACTTGTTGTAGCGGCTCTTCGGTAGGTTTTTAGATGGATATAATCGGTCACGGTTGGGGCAGCCACTAGGACTGGAGAGTGATTTGGAGGGAGTGGGAGGGAGGGGGTGACGTGAAAAGCTCATTCGTGAAGAATGAACGTTAAACGTCCCATCGAGCTGAAATCGTATTTATCGAGGTCGTTTTCGTTGCACGCTTTGCCCTGGACCTGGACGTTTGTTTCCTGGTATAAGGCGCAAGGAAACGCCGTGGATGGCCTGTGATGTGTTCTTATTTCCTCCAACATTGCATGTTTGGTATAAGAAAAAATAAAAACAAAAGTGAGCTTGAGAAGGGAAACGTTAGGTTGCAGCTGCGCATGGCAAGCTGCTCGGGAAGAGGTTTGGGTGATCCACGGGTCATTCGTATCAGCAAACCTTCTGGTTGCACAACGTGGTCACAACTTACTTTGCCAAAAACTGTGAGCCCAAATGAACCCTTGGGATACGACAATCGGTTAAACAAGGTCATTCTATGTTGCAGGCGACCTGCTGTGCAAGCTGAACACTCGTTGTCGGGTGCTGGGGTCGCATGCATCCACTGTGGGTACTTGGGAAGCTGGCATGGTGTACATTGGCGCCTTGGACAGTCTGTCGATGACAGCCTTCCTAGCGGCCCAATCGCCTTTTGACTACACTGAGTAACGGTAGTACGTGGCAAGTGCAAGTACATTCGACAAAAAATGTACTCGTCTTGCGACAAAAGAAAACATGTGAAAAGCCACAATATGACCACGGCAAGAAACAGGATATTGCGCATGGCGGTGGGAGGGGGCGGGGATGGAGGGAACCTGAGGTAGGGAGGACAGCGTTTCAGGTCTTCCAGAGAAAGAGAGAGAGAACACAAGACAAAAAGAGATTTCCGTGTCGGGTTGTTTTCAACAAGGTCATTCTATGTTGGAGCCGACCTGCTCTGTATGCTGAATAATACTGTCCACTCCTTTTTCGGGTGCTGGGTACGCATCCCACAGTGGGTACTTGGGAAGCTGGCGTGGCGCCTTCGGTGACAGCCTTCCCAATCGCCTTCTGAGTACATACGTCGTACGTGACAAGGGCAACTACATTCGACAGGCGGCTCGCCATCACTTGGTGTGTCAGGCGGTGGAGACACTTTTTGTTGGGCGCCAGTAGGTGCGATAGTCGGACAGACGTGCACTGAAGCAAGAGGTTCAAACTTGTCGTCCATGGTGGCAAAGCGCACCACCACTGGGCCTGGTCCGCCTGGAAATTCTCGATGCGAGAACGTTCCGGAAACTTGTTCCACTGGAACCCATGTGCCAAAGCCGGCGTTGTACTTGTATACTGACCAACGGCACCATAGGACGTGTAGAATCCATTCCACCACCCTACAACGGTGCGGTTGCAGCATGATCGCCAACACCGGTCCTACTTGGTTCTGTACTCGGTATGGCTATAGGTTAGCTTCCCGTCCTCTAGCAGGTCCTCCGTGATCCCTGAACACTCAATTGGGTAGCCTTCAATGGAAGAGTCAACAGACGCGCACTGAAGCCTGAGGTTGAACCCGACAGAACCACCACCACTGGTCCTGGTACTCTTGAAAAATATCGGTGGTACCAGGTAATGAAATCCACACTATGCCAAGAACCGTTGTACGCGTATACTGACAAGGAGCCAGAGGACCGAGTGGTGATTCCATTCCACGACCCTACAACGATGCGGTTGCAGCTGAATCGCCAACACCGGTCGTTCTCTGCGGACTCAGGGTAGACTAGTTCCTCGTCCGCTAGGAGGTCCTCTCTGAACTGGGAACACTCAATTGGGTAGCCTTCAATGGAAGCGTTAACAGCCGCGCACTGAAGCGTGAGGGTGAACCCGGACATGACATTGCTAGAAAAAAAATCAGAAGTGAAGCGCACCACCATTGGACCTGGTATTCTTGAAAGAGATCGATGTGACAACGTTCCAGAAATGAGATCCACTCTATGCCACGTACCGTTGTACTTGTATACTGACAAGAAGTCATAGTACCGCTCTGTGTCGATTCGATTCCACGATCCAAAAACGCTGCGATTGCAGTTGAATCGCCAACACCGGTCCTCGTTGTTCTTGTACTGCCCACCATTGGCAGGGTAGACTAGTTCCCCGTCCTTTGGGAGGTCCTCCGTCATCCCTAAACACTCAATTGGGTAGCTTGCGCTAGTGGCATCATCAGGTGCCTCGCCATCACTTGGTGTGTCAGGCGGTGGAGGCACTGTTTGTTAGGCGCCAGCAGGTGCGATAGTCGAGGGCGCGGTCGTGACAGACGTGCACTGAAGGTTGAGGCTCAATCTGATCGAATAATAAGAACCCACGGAGGCAAAGCGCACCACCACTGGGCCTGGTCCGCCTGGAAATTCTCGATGCGAGAACGTTCCGGAAACTCGTCCCACTGGAACCCATGTGCCAAAGACGGTGTTGTACTTGTATACTGACACACGGGGATAAGAGGACGTGTAGAATTCATACAACCGCCCTACAACGGTGCGGTTGCAGCTGAATCGCCAACACCGGTCCGCGTTGGTGTAGCTCTGGGAACTATAGGTTAGCTTCCCATCCTCTAGCAGGTCCTCCGTGATCCCTGAACACTCAATTGGGTAGCCTTCAATGGAAGAGTCAACAGACGCGCACTGAAGCCTGAGGTTGAACCCGACGGAACCGACAGAGCGCACGACCACTGGTCCTGGTACTCTTGAAAAATATCGGTGGTACCTGGTAATGAAATCCACACTATGCCAAGAACCGTTGTACGCGTATACTGACAAGGAGCCAGCGTTTTCATAAGCAGAAGGCACGGTCATTCCATTCCACGACCCTACAACGATGCGGTTGCAGCTGAATCGCCAACACCGGTCGTTCTTTGCGGACGACCCGTTGGCAGGGTAGACTAGTTCCCCGTCCGCTAGGAGGTCCTCTCTGAACTGGGAACACTCACTTGGGTAGCCTTCAATGGAAGAGTCAAGAGCCGCGCACTGAAGCGTGAGGGTGAACCCGGACATGACATTGCTAGAATCAGAAGTGAAGCGCACCACCATTGGACCTGGTATTCTTGAAAGAGATCGATGCGACAACGTTCCAGAAATGAGATCCACTCTATGCCACGTACCGTTGTACTTGTATACTGACAAGAAGTCATAGTACCGCTCTGTGTCGATTCGATTCCACGATCCAAAAACGCTGCGATTGCAGTTGAATCGCCAACACCGGTCCTCGTTGTTCTTGTACTGCCCACCATTGGCAGGGTAGACTAGTTCCCCGTCCTTTGGGAGGTCCTCCGTCATCCCTAAACACTCAATTGGGTAGCTTGCGCTAGTGGTATCATCAGGCGGCTCGCCATCACTTGGTGTGTCAGGCGGTGGAGACACTGTTTGTTGGGCGCCAGCAGGTGCGATAGTCGAGGGCGCGGTCGTGACAGACGTGCACTGAAGGTTGAGGCTCAATCTGATCGAATAATAAGAACCCACGGAGGCAAAGCGCACCACCACTGGGCCTGGTCCGCCTGGAAATTCTCGATGCGAGAACGTTCCGGAAACTCGTCCCACTGGAACCCATGTGCCAAAGACGGTGTTGTACTTGTATACTGACACACGGGGATAAGAGGACGTGTAGAATTCATACAACCGCCCTACAACGGTGCGGTTGCAGCTGAATCGCCAACACCGGTCCGCGTTGGTGTAGCTCTGGGAACTATAGGTTAGCTTCCCATCCTCTAGCAGGTCCTCCGTGATCCCTGAACACTCAATTGGGTAGCCTTCAATGGAAGAGTCAACAGACGCGCACTGAAGCCTGAGGTTGAACCCGACGGAACCGACAGAGCGCACGACCACTGGTCCTGGTACTCTTGAAAAATATCGGTGGTACCTGGTAATGAAATCCACACTATGCCAAGAACCGTTGTACGCGTATACTGACAAGGAGCCAGCGTTTTCATAAGCAGAAGGCACGGTCATTCCATTCCACGACCCTACAACGATGCGGTTGCAGCTGAATCGCCAACACCGGTCGTTCTTTGCGGACGACCCGTTGGCAGGGTAGACTAGTTCCCCGTCCGCTAGGAGGTCCTCTCTGAACTGGGAACACTCACTTGGGTAGCCTTCAATGGAAGAGTCAAGAGCCGCGCACTGAAGCGTGAGGGTGAACCCGGACATGACATTGCTAGAATCAGAAGTGAAGCGCACCACCATTGGACCTGGTATTCTTGAAAGAGATCGATGCGACAACGTTCCAGAAATGAGATCCACTCTATGCCACGTACCGTTGTACTTGTATACTGACAAGAAGTCATAGTACCGCTCTGTGTCGATTCGATTCCACGATCCAAAAACGCTGCGATTGCAGTTGAATCGCCAACACCGGTCCTCGTTGTTCTTGTACTGCCCACCATTGGCAGGGTAGACTAGTTCCCCGTCCTTTGGGAGGTCCTCCGTCATCCCTAAACACTCAATTGGGTAGCTTGCGCTAGTGGTATCATCAGGCGGCTCGCCATCACTTGGTGTGTCAGGCGGTGGAGACACTGTTTGTTGGGCGCCAGCAGGTGCGATAGTCGAGGGCGCGGTCGTGACAGACGTGCACTGAAGGTTGAGGCTCAATCTGATCGAATAATAAGAACCCACGGAGGCAAAGCGCACCACCACTGGGCCTGGTCCGCCTGGAAATTCTCGATGCGAGAACGTTCCGGAAACTCGTCCCACTGGAACCCATGTGCCAAAGACGGTGTTGTACTTGTATACTGACACACGGGGATAAGAGGACGTGTAGAATTCATACAACCGCCCTACAACGGTGCGGTTGCAGCTGAATCGCCAACACCGGTCCGCGTTGGTGTAGCTCTGGGAACTATAGGTTAGCTTCCCATCCTCTAGCAGGTCCTCCGTGATCCCTGAACACTCAATTGGGTAGCCTTCAATGGAAGAGTCAACAGACGCGCACTGAAGCCTGAGGTTGAACCCGACGGAACCGACAGAGCGCACGACCACTGGTCCTGGTACTCTTGAAAAATATCGGTGGTACCTGGTAATGAAATCCACACTATGCCAAGAACCGTTGTACGCGTATACTGACAAGGAGCCAGCGTTTTCATAAGCAGAAGGCACGGTCATTCCATTCCACGACCCTACAACGATGCGGTTGCAGCTGAATCGCCAACACCGGTCGTTCTTTGCGGACGACCCGTTGGCAGGGTAGACTAGTTCCCCGTCCGCTAGGAGGTCCTCTCTGAACTGGGAACACTCACTTGGGTAGCCTTCAATGGAAGAGTCAAGAGCCGCGCACTGAAGCGTGAGGGTGAACCCGGACATGACATTGCTAGAATCAGAAGTGAAGCGCACCACCATTGGACCTGGTATTCTTGAAAGAGATCGATGCGACAACGTTCCAGAAATGAGATCCACTCTATGCCACGTACCGTTGTACTTGTATACTGACAAGAAGTCATGGTACCGCTCTGTGTCGATTCGATTCCAGGATCCAAAAACGCTGCGATTGCAGTTGAATCGCCAACACCGGTCCTCGTTGTTCTTGTACTGCCCACCATTGGCAGGGTAGACTAGTTCCCCGTCCTTTGGGAGGTCCTCCGTCATCCCTAAACACTCAATTGGGTAGCTTGCGCTAGTGGCATCATCAGGTGCCTCGCCATCACTTGGTGTGTCAGGCGGTAGAGACACTGTTTGTTGGGCGTCTTCAGGCGGTTCGCCATCACTTGGTGTGTCAGGCGGTGGAGACACTGTTTGTTCGGCGTCTTCAGGCGGCTCGTCATCGCTTGGTGTGTCAGGCGGTGGAGACACTGTTTGTTCGGCGTCTTCAGGCGGCTCGCCATCACTTGGTGTGTCAGGCGGTGGAGACACTGTTTGTTCGGCGTCTTCAGGCGGCTCGTCATCGCTTGGTGTGTCAGGCGGTGGAGACACTGTTTGTTCGGCGTCTTCAGGCGGCTCGCCATCACTTGGTGTGTCAGGCGGTGGAGACACTGTTTGTTCGGCGTCTTCAGGCGGCTCGTCATCGCTTGGTGTGTCAGGCGGTGGAGACACTGTTTGTTCGGCGTCTTCAGGCGGCTCGTCATCGCTTGGTGTGTCAGGCGGTGGAGACACTGTAATTGCCGGTGCGTACGTAGGCGGAGCACTGGTTGGAGGTGCATTCGTCGGCGGGGCCCTGGTTGGCACAGGGGAAGGTGCAGGGGAAGGCGCAGGAGTCGCGGGTGCAACAGTCAGTGGTGCCTTTGTCGGTGTTGTACAAGTCGCCACCATCGAAAAACCTAGCCGCGTCTTACCAGCGTCAGACACAAACTTTACAAAGAGATTGTCGCTGAAGTACCTTGGCGGTGGCACAGTGGAATTCCCACTGAGCGCTACATCTTCGATATAGAGGACGTCGAATGTTGGTTCGGTGTTGATCCAGACAACAACTAGCTCTCCTGAAGCATCTTCCTCCCCACATTCAATACGCCAGCATTCATCCATGCCGTCAATGTAGTTGATGAGTTCAACGGCTACCGGATCTGCCCGCACAGTCACATCGGTGCACCGGCGTGCGCATTTCGCCATCGCAGAGAATCCTTGTCTCGTCTTCCCCGCGTCTGAAGTGAAATTCACAACGATGCCCTCGCCGAAGTACGTGGGCGGTGGTATGCTCGAATTCCCGCTGTACGGTACATCGTCTACATAAACAAAATCAAACGAGGGTTCCGTGTCAATGTAAGAAAAATACAGGACCCCATCCATATCCGCTGCACAGAACACAAACCAGCACTCGTCCATATTGTCGGTGTAGCCAATGACATCAATTGCAACCCCGATGTCAGGAACTTCTATTTCTGTACACGTCGGTTGCGGTGAGTCAGTCTCCGGGGCACTTGTTGGTGGTGCAACAGTAGGTGGGGCATGTGTCTCAGGTACTGTACACGTCACAGTTGCGGAAAACCCAGACGCGGTTTTATCCGCATCCGACGTGAATCCGAGAGCAACACTTTTGTTAAAGTACTTCGGCGGTGGTACCGTAGAATTCCCTGTGAACAGGGAGTTGTCAACACGGAGCACATCGTAGTCAAGCTCAGTGTCGATCCACGAGAACACAAGGATACCGACGCCAGCGTCTGCTTCGCAAGTGACAAGCCAGCACACATTCATGCTGTTTTCGTAGTCCAGGAGATCAACAGCCACGGGGTCTGCCAGCACTTCAACGTGTGTGCAACGGACGGAGCACGTTGCAGTGGCCAGGAATCCGGTCCTCGTTTTCCCAGCGTCGGATACGAATCCGATGCGAACACTTCCGTTGGAAGATGTTGGCGGCGGCAGGGTTGAATTCCCGCTGTACGGTACATCGTCTACGTAGACGTGGTCATATCCGGGCTCCGTATCCATCGACAAGAACGCAACGGCCAAAACGCCCTCCCCTGCGTCGCATTTGACGATCCAGCACTCCTCCATGTTGTTTGTGTAGGCCAGTAGAGCGACAGTAACCGGCTCCCGCTGCACCTTCACATCTATGCAACGTGGCGGGGCACTTGTTGGTCTTTGTGGAACTAGGGTCGGTGGCGCATCAGTCGGTGGGGCATATGTTAGTGGCGCGTTGGTCGGTGGGGCACTTGTTAGCGGTGCGTCGGTAGGTGGGGCATGTGTTGGTGGTGCGTTCGTCGGTGGTGCAACAGTGTCAGGTACTGTACACGTCACAGTTGCGGAAAACCCAGACGCGGTTTTACCCGCATCCGACGTGAATCCGAGAGCAACACTTTTGTTGAAGTACTTCGGCGGTGGTACCGTAGAATTCCCAGTGTACGGGAAGTTATCTACACGGAGCACATCGTATTCTAGTTCAGTGTCGATCCACGAGAACACAAGGATACCGACGCCAGCGTCTGCTTCGCAAGTGACAAGCCAGCACACATTCATGCTGTTTTCGTAGTCCAGGAGATCAACAGCCACGGGGTCTGCCAGCACTTCAATGTGTGTGCAACGGACGGAGCACGTTGCAGTGGCCAGGAATCCGGTCCTCGTTTTGTCAGCGTCGGATACGAATCCGATGCGAACACTACCGTCGGAAGACGTTGGCGGCGGCAGGGTTGAATTCCCGCTGTACGGTACATCGTCTACGTAGACGTGGTCATATCCGGGCTCCGTATCCATCGACAAGAACACAACGGCCAAAACGCCCTCCCCTGCGTCGCATTTGACGATCCAGCACTCCTCCATGTTGTTTGTGTAGGCCAGTAGAGCGACAGTAACCGGCTCCCGCTGCACCTTCACATCTATGCAACGTAGCGGGGCAGTTGTTGGTCTTTGTGGAACTAGGGTCGGTGGCGCATCAGTCGGTGGGGCATATGTTGGTGGTACATCAGTCGGTGGGGCGTATGTTGGAGGCGAAATTGTTGGTGGGACGATTGTTGGTGGTGCGACAGTCAAAGGTAGTGTACACGTCGCAGTAACGGAGAATCCAAGACCTGTTTTATCCGAATCAGACGCAAACTTGACAGCAACACTTCCGTTGAAGTACGTTGGCGGTACCGTGGTATTCCCGCTGTGCGGGACATCGTTTATAGCCAAAATGTCGTAGTCGAGCTCCGTGTCCATCCACCGGAATACGAGAACACCGTTTGCATGCTTTGCTGCACAGCTCACTTGCCAACACAAATTCATGTTGTTTTCGTAGTGAAAGAGTTGTATCTCAGCATTTGAGTGAACAGTCAGCAGGGTGCACGACTGGATGCTGACCGCTTGGACGGTACTACTTGAAGCCGCTGACAGCGCTGTCAAAAGAAGCACAGCACGCATGGTTGCCTTGAAGCCCACCCCAAAGTACCTGAAGGTTTCTAACATTACGCCTGGTGCCCCACCCCAAAGAACGTGAAGGTTTCCAACATTGCGCCTTCCCCTGAAGGTTTCCAACCTTCAGGGGGGGGAAATGTTTCTTGGGGTTGACAGAGCGCGTGGTGGTGCTTGCACCACTGAGGCCAGGTTATTTGCGGATTTAGTGAAGGATTGTTCAGTGAGCGAAACCCGACCAGGAAACGATCATTTCACGGTTTTCTTTGTTTTGTGATGCGAACATCACGAGGTGCTGTCCGAAGACTCCGCCCACATGAGCATACTCTCGTAGCACCTATTCAGGGGTTTGCAGGGGCAAAAAGAGGAACCCGGTTGGGGGAGGGGCGCCATAATAAGTGCGCGAGGCCACAGGCACGGTCGCAGCACGAGTTGTCGACCTGGATAACAACAACAACAAACAATCGGTCGGCGGCTCCATCAGCAGATGCGAAATCCGACATCTCCTCGCTAGCAAAACAGGAAAAAGAGATGCTTAGTTTTGTTTTATTCTTCTACTTGTTTGTTGTCGGAAACTTGTTTCGTGTTGAGGTGTCATTCAGATGTAAATCCAAAGCCGCCCATGTCAAATTTTCGTTAAGCATTGAGTTCTAGCGTTATTTGTGGATTTGTAGGTCGGTATTTTAAAGTCTCCGGTTGACCGTAGAGGCTTGAGTATGGCGGGGGGTTGAGAAAAGTGAGAGGGTGCAGCTCGTTTCGGGTGTTGTGTCACTCCGTTGTGAAACCTTGTGAAGTCCCCTAACGCGTTTTGGGGGTGCTTGGGAATAGGTAGGGTGTGGTCGTTCTGCTACGGCGTGAAAAGCCAGGAAGTTTCGACGCTAATCTTCGACTCTTGATTAAGTTCACCGGGTTGCGTGCTCGTCAGGAAGATCCCGGTGCCTGGCTTTTCTTCTGGGTGGTTTCGTGTTGATCGGCGGCTGTGGGTTACGAGGCACGGATTACGGGAAGAAAAAAGGAAAAAGAAATGGGGGAGAAATACTCGAGGGACTGCCTTGTGCTCATTTCGAAGGAGGCTAGAGGGGGAGAAAACAATACAACTACAAAATGGGTCTTTTTTGTTGAACGCTTACGCATCAGGACCCCCAGGGACCACGCAGTGGCACACCAAATCTGAGGGCGGAGCAAGATCCTCTGCATGAGGCGACCAGACACTCTCTGGCGTGTCGCTCACCAGGGCCAGCACCCCGCGGGTGTAGGGGTCGGCCCTTTGCGCATCGGTCGGAACCCACTCGGCACTGATGACAAGGCCGGCAGCCCGTGCGGCGTCGAATATCCTCGTCAAAAGGACATTGGCCGCAAAATTCTTTGAGTGTCCCTTGTTGAGACAATGGACCGCCGGGAGGTTGTCTACCATGAGCCTTACGCGGACGTTCGAATGGAAACTGGCGGTCATCTCGATGCCCCGAAGGACTGCAAAGAGTTCCTTCAAAAAGATGTGGGTGTGACTCAACTCCACAAAGGGGCCCTGTGACACGCGCTCAGATTCCCCTTCGAGGACCGCAGCCCACCATTTGGACGAGGCGTCTGTCCAGAGAGTGACCGATGAGGGAAAGGATTCTGACCGACTGACCCAGCGATTCTCTTCCACAAGGGAAACAAGATGCTCGACCTCACGCACCGTCGAGGGCGGCACAGCCCTCGTCACATCCCAGGCAGCTGGATCCGATGCCAGAGTCGAGGCCAGCCTCTGCAGGAACGACAAGGAACATCGGGCGTAGGCCAGTCGGAAACGTGTCGTGTACGCGAACCAGACCAAAGATCCGAACACCCGGTAGAACTGGCGAGGGGATACTCCTCCAAGCCGAACCATGGCGAGCTCGGGGGAACCAAGCAATTTCGACACCCACGATTCTGCCATCCTATACCGGGCGGGGCGGTCGAACCGGGAGAGTTCGAAATGGAGTCCTAGGAGTTTCTGCTCTTCGTATTGTCTGACGAGAACTGCCTAGAAGAGCTTCTGCTCTTCGTTTTGTCTGACGAGAACTGCCTAGAAGAAAGGGAGAAGTAAGAACACGTCTTTGTAACTGATAGCACTAGCGCAAGGGAATGTTGAGTGACTGCCTTAACCCGGGGAAACGAGCTTGGGCGAGGTCACCGGGGGGTTAGGGAGGGTGGGAAAACCTGAACTTTTCTTTGAACCAACCACACCCTGAAGGCTGTGTGAAGTTCTCTCATCGACTTTTCGTGGTGCATCAACTCCCTCAGTGAAACTGTGAGAGTTTCTGCTCTTCGTATTGTCTGACGAGAACTGCCTAGAAGAGCTTCTGCTCTTCGTTTTGTCTGACGAGAACTGCCTAGAAGAAAGGGAGAAGTAAGAACACGTCTTTGTAACTGATAGCACTAGCGCAAGGGAATGTTGAGTGACTGCCTTAACCCGGGGAAACGAGCTTGGGCGAGGTCACCTTCCATCCACCACAACGCCAGTGAGAAACTGCCTCACCGCAAGTACAATTGAATCGAGCGCATCAGCGCCAATCATGGTCAGCGGTACGCGTGACGGCAAGTCCGCAGGGTTGCCCTCACTCCTGACCCATCGTACAGAAACAGCGCAATTCAAGGAACGCACGCGTTCCAGTCCTTTAACTACCGCCTCGTTCAAGACGGCACTTTTCAAACAGGACCCCTTACGGGCCACTCCTTTCACAGTGGTATTATCAACCACAATGTCCACTCTCCCACCTCTAATCGAGGGCGGCAGAGCCAAGACAACTAACTTGAAGGCAATAGCCTCCAGCTCGTTTATGTGCAACGAGCTCTCCGCAGAGTTCCATGACCCACCCAACACGGTCACTTCCATTGTGCGCGAGTCAACAAGGACACCCCCCCAGCCTTTCTTACTCGCGTCCACGAAGGCCGTGATACGTGGGGACTGTTCGAGAGTGGGAACGGCCCTCGGCTTCAGCACCGAGTCAATCCACTCTTGGAGCGACAAACGAACACACGGAGAAACTTCAACTCTATCAGAGGGCAGCCGAGCCCCTCGGTTCAACGAGTTGGTTATGCGTCGAAAGAACTTCAACGCAAACCAAAACGAGCCCGGAAAAATGCCAGCGACCGCAGAGGCATGCAATAAACGGCCGCCGAGAGTCTCGAGCTCGCACGCCAGCACGGTGGGCGACGACTTCAGCGTGTAGCGCGCCTCCATCAGCTTTCTTCGCAACTTCCGTGAGACAGCCACACGATGAGCAACGTGGTCCCAATCGACCCCGATGAACTCATACCGTGTGGCGGCAGTCTGCGAATCGGACGGCTTCCACGTCAGGCCGCACTCCTCCGCGGTCTGGTCCAGCCTCCGAGTCGCGAGCCGCACAGCCGGCTTCTTGCCCGCATACCGGATGTTGTCGATCCAAATGTCGACGATGACATCCCGTTCCGCAAACTCCGGACGCACGAAGTCCTCATGTCCGCTGCCAAGGTGTGCATTAACTCCGGTGCACACGAGTGTCCCATGGGAAGCCGCAGAAGTTCCCACCAACCACCATCGGAGTCAGCGAACCTGAAGAGATGACGCGACTCCGGCGGGATCTCAATGGCGTAAAAGCCCGTCTTGAAATCCCGGGTTGAGCCACACTCCTCGCGGCTCGCTCTCAGGTAGCCCGAAACGTGTCCGAGGGGCACAGATGCTTCGTAACCCGCCTCTTGAGCGGCTCGGTTACCGTCCACCGTCCACAAGATGAAGCGCTGCCGCAGCGCCCCTTCCTTCTCCTCCAGCACTGTGAAAGGGACCGAAGCGAGCGGGCCGGGACCGGTTGAACTGCGGACAATCCCGTTTTCCGCGAGCAAAGATGCATGGTCGGGACGAAGGGTCGAGGGGGACCCGATTGCCGTCTCCGTCTCGACACGGGGAAAGAAGGTTGAACGCCACGTGTCGTCAAAGCGTCGGAGGGTTGCCTCGTTCATCCGCGCACGAAGCTTCGCGACAGACATCGGCTTGATCGGCGCGACATGCAATGGCGAAGCGCGCTCCTCCTTGCTCCGCGGCAGCCGCGTCGAACAGCCTCGTCGGGTGACGGAGTGGAACTGACCACTGCGGAGGTATCCCGTCACAAGTGCTTCGTCACTTTGCCTGTCTCGAGTGCCCTAGCAAGGTCCACGTCGCTCCCGGCGTACCGGAGTGTGGTCCTCGACAGCGTTCCGGGTCCGCCCTCCTCCTCGTGCTTCGTCAGCCGGTCGATGAGGTGCGGCGACAGCTTGCCGCTGGTCAGCAACGGCAAGAGGTGCTTCACCGCTCCGCGTTTGATGGAGTGCGCGGTGTACCCCTGCATCTGCGTCGACTGGCCCCACAGAGCGTCCAGTGCCGACGTTGTCAACGCCGACAGCGGAGCGAAGGGTGCACACTTCGCGTACAGAAGGGCGATTTCCGCCGTCAACGGTCCCTGGATGACCGCAAACCGCGACGCCTTGAACGGATCCTGCGTCCGCCCCTTCGGCGTCTGGGGTGTGACTCTTTTCGGGTGTGCTCCTTCCAAGGTTGGGCAGTACGTCGTCATGAAGGTCTCGAAAAGCTCATTTTCGATCATGCAGGTCACGTATCCAATATACCGCGAGGTTGCCGAGCTTCAAAGCGACAGCAGCAAAGAGAGGAGAACGCTACAATGTTTCAAAAACAACGGCTCGCTGCCTTGCACTAAGAGAGGGAGACAACAGAACAAGAAAACAGAGATTAGCGTACAATACAATTGGCCGGGTGTGCACGGTTTCCCTTCATTGAAGGGAACAGTTCACACCCGGTGCACCGGGAGCATCTGGTCAGTCACCCGCGCTTTCTGGCTTTCTGGAAGAAACGCCTCATTCTCTTCGGCGGACTACAACTCAGTTGCCGCCGCGGAGCTTCCATTCTTGATTGAAGGTGGCAAATACAATTGCACAGTGGGGCAGTAGAGGGAACGGACGGCTGGGGTGGGTCGCCAGCCGGTGCTACGAACACGTTTTGAGTCGCGCTCTTTAAAAAGAGGGTTGTGTCATATTGAACAGAGTACACGACGGAGCTTGTGGGTTAGTGGCAGGGTCTTCCCTGCGTCCCGTTGTGTTGGTCGGTTTTCTGTGTCTCCGCAGGTTCTACCTCGGTCGCCGTAGAAGACGCACGGGGCTTCTCGTCGATCTGGGTCTTGTCGCCGCTGGCCGGCTGCGGGTGCCGCCCGTCGAGCGCGGGCTCACCGCCGGCGGGCGCCACGCGCACGGCGCCTGCCGCTTTGTAAAAGCGCGGCTTCCCGAAACCCCCGGCGGCGCCGTCTTCCGCAACCCCACAGATATAACCAAATCAGCCGCCAAACATCTTCATGTTACGCAACACAGCACGCAAAGGCTAGGCTCAGAATCAAGACAGTGGGTCGGCATCGATATATCGGATGGCTGCATTTATAATGCAGTTGCCATTTCTTGTTAGCATTCAGCACGGATTCGCGTAGTTCGGGTATGGCCGCGAAGGCCCGCCGACCAGTAGCTGAACTGCGCCGGTCAACGAGTTGCTGGTGGCTCTCAGGGCTTGCCGCGACTCGTTGTCGCCGAAGCCCATGCGCGTCAAGATCGCCAGCGGGCTCGACCAGAACCGAGAATTGTCCGGGTCCACGCCTATGATGTGCCCTGCAGCAGTGTGCATCCGGTTTTGCCTGTCGGCCTTCACCGTCCGCAACAGGTCTTCGACTTCCCGCAATCGTCGATCATCAGCTACACCGTACATCTCGACATCCTTAAGCAGGGACAGTACCGACTCCAAAAGCGACACGTGATAACTGTCGGTCCCTTGACTTACCACAACGCTGGGGGGATGCTCCGGGTTTTTACGGTAATACACATCTTCTCTCGGGTCATACGGAACTTTACAGCCGGCATCGCTACTGATCTGGCGGGATGCCCACGTCGTCTTTCGCCCGACTCCACCCCAGTGAGTTGTGGCGTATGATCTCGAAGGTACGTACTGCAGTTTCAGCATTTTAGGCCGGCCGGGGAATGGGTCGTACGGAACTTTCAGCGTTTCGCGGCTGACCAAAAATGCTTTTAGACCGCCGTTCTTCACTTGGGCGGCCACCACAGGCATCACATCGACAGCCCAGCCGTGTCCCGCGGTGTCGTCGTAAGGCAGCCGGTATTCGGCGGAGATGATGGAATCAACCGAGGTTTCGGGGAGTTGGAACATTGAGCCTTCCGGCACTTTAACTTCAATGATACCGAGGTCTGCTCGAGGCACGTAGCTCATGACGAGTACTTTGGGCCGTCCGGGATACGGATCGCGGACGACTTTCAGAGTCCGGTTGTCGATGGTGATGTCGAGGCCGCCTTGCACAATGAGCGAGTTTATCGCGTCGAAGACGTCCTTCTGGACTCCTCGGGTTGAACGTTCTCTCTCTTCTACCCTGTACTCGGCGGAGAGCAGCTCGATAATCGTACCCTTCGGCAACGTCAACCTCCCACTCTCCGGTACCCGCACGAACTCTACATTTCCAGTCGGATACCTCTGCTGTGTATGCGGGTCGACCCAATCTCTTCTCGCAGTTGAGTCCGCGCGTACCGATCGCGGCGGCCTCCTTCCTTCTTCATACGAGCCCGTTTCTGACGCCTGGTACTCATACTTACCCGACTGAGGCGACGTTCCTCGCCTTCTGCTCACGCTCTGGGGACCTCTCTCAGATCGGTGACTATGAGCATCCGGGCTCACGCTCAGGTGTGATCTCTCAGCCCGGGTACCATGGACATCTGACTTTGTGTAAATCGGCGATGATGGCGGTGGCGGCATAGCTTGGTTTCTCGTTGCTCAGCGTCCCGCCCTCCCTCCTATCTGTAAAGAAAAGCTTTGACTTCCCAAGATGGAGTCCGCAACGGACGGTGAGTCAATAGCCCAGACTTACCAACCTGACACAGCCATCATCGCAGAGCATTCAGTCCAGCCTTACCACCTAACGAACAGCGGTAAATACAACATGAGCAGCAAAAGTAGGGAAGGAGCAGAGAGCCGACAGAGCACTACCAACAAGAAGAGAGCGAAATATACAATATTATCAGGTCTTTCGACAAGCCTACAAAAAATGTGGTGTACAACAATGAAGGTGGGAGGGAGGGGGCCTGGCTAGTTAACGGCACCGGGAGTGAACAGAGGTACAATACTAACCTGAGCGCGAATGGCCACGGAATTGTAGCCTTGTGCGAAGTGTGAGCACTAGCGCTGACCTGACTGGGTAAGTGCTAATTGCAGGTTCCAAGATGATCGTGGACCATATTGAAATGCCGTGATGCACATGTTTAGTCCGCTGCAGGTCCCTGTCAGGTTCACGTGGCAGGTGCAATAGTCTGATGGTTCTGATAGATCGTTCTCGGTGAGACAGGACCATCGGGAAGCTCTTTACGGATACTTTGTCCTATGACCACCAGAACTGCTACGTTTATGTCAGGCCTATGATCTACGCACTCATGCGCCGAAGAGCTTCAAAGTCAACTTTGCCCATCGGCTTGCCCACGTGGTAGGCAATGGACGGGTGCATGTCCGGTTCACAGACGGGAATGGTCTCGCCGCCTCTCGCCTGCGCCTGGCTTTGCATCCCGGCTTCCGCAATATGCTTCTCGTAGCCCATGCGCCTGAGCATGTCGGCGGCGCTCGCGATGTAATTCGTGCGCGCCATGTAGATCAACTTTTGAGCCATGGTTCTCTCTGTCTCATTACCCACCTCGCCGAGCAACTTCTGAGCCCGCATCATCTTGTCTTCGCCCCAGCCACCCTGCGACTGCACTTCATAGACAAGGGATTGGATCGAGTGCAGTAGCTTCGAGCGTGGGTCGCTACGCTTCATCGAGCAACGGTAGGGCTCACAACCAGTCATGCACTCGATGAATGCGAGCGTATCGTTGTAGCGGTCGACTGAATTGCGGAAGGCCTGCTGGTCCGTAACAATGCGCAGTCTTGTCGGCTTGTACAATATGCGCAGCACCTTGGCATGCTGGTCGAACGGGTCGTAGTCAATACCTGCAGGTGCCGTGGTGAAAGACTCGCTGTTTTCTCATGCCAACAGCCACCTCGCCAATTTTGACTGTCGGCAGCGTTAACACCGACAAATATCACACACAGAGGAATGGATAAGACGGATCCTGAACGGGAGGAATTAGCTCGTTCGGAGCAAGACGACGAGACGCCGCTGTGGCTCGCTCTGGCTTACTTCTCAATTTGAGGTTTCTTGCCACCCTTTCTTGGTGTGCTTCTTTCACCGAGGTTCGCTGTTCTGAGAGGTTCGGGCGACCACGACAAACCGGTTGGGTTGAGCGTTGCCGCGACACCTATAAGTTTTGAAGTAAAGGGAGAGGTGACCGCCGTCTGCTTGAAGCATACCGAGCTCGGCCGATGAGACTCTTCTACCCTTGATACCTCCTCTGTAGATCATGTCGACTACCTTGTCGTACACGTCTACCGCCCATCCGTGCCCGTCTTTTTCGTGGAACGGTAAACGCCAGTCAGCTTCAAGCAGCCTGTGCAAGGGAAAGGAAGAATACCATTGACAGAATGCAACTACTGCATGAAAAATTGTCGACTGCGCCCCTTGAGCTTTGGCTGCTCAGTGCACTTCTTTAGTCTGCATAGTCTTCTACCAAGGACTGATCCCCGTTTTCGTGACAGAACGCCAACAAAACAAGTTCGCTCTCGAGAGCAGAGCGCTTTAGTCAAAATAGCACAGTGCTGCAATCCCGTCCGCTCCCGAACCCGCACTAGGCCAACAACACATTGGCTTACAGGAATGCTGCTGTTTACGCCGAATTATAGAGGAGGTACAGCAGAGCGTGACTGCTACGGCGTAAGTCGTTTCGGAGACGGGCTGCGGGTCACGGCTCTGGTTATCCATCCCCAATCCCTTTCGAGCATGTTTCCCACATTAGCTTGAACCGAGTGTAGGACTCAAACAATTCCATGCCTGGGAGGCAGGTTTGCTGTCTTAGATTCCGTAGCTAGAAACGCTACGAACGAGTCGTTATTTGCTTCCCGAGGGGCTGACTGTCCCCTCGCAGGTTCGTCGCCGTCAGATAGAATCCATCCGCAGATGGAAAAAAAGAAGAGGCAGTGGGACCTTGCGATGGAGCCTTCCGGCAGCTCAAACCATTCGTCCTGGCGCAGCTCGAGCAGGACGGCTTCTGGTTCGACCCTTGGCGTGTAGCGAACGACTAACACTTTCTCACTCTCCGGGGACGGGTCCGTTAGGACGCCCATCGTCGCATTGTTGACGAGCAGGTCAAGCCCACCATTCCGGACGTGCTTCTCGATGACCGGCAACACGTCTTTTTGCAGGCCCCGGTCTCCGGCGTTTTCGACGCGGTACTCCGCCGATTGAAGGCGCACAATGCTTCCTGGTGGGAGAGTGATCCGCCCATGTTCTGGCACCCGCAACGTCTGCTGCTCTTGCTCGCCGGATCCAACAACAGTTTTCGAGCTTCCTGAGGGGGGGAGAGGAAAAGTCAAGTACCGTAGATCAGCAACAGGTGATGTTTGCTCTCGTAGGCTTCCCAGGTACACGTGCTCGAAAGGCACAAGGTGCCACTGCTTGAGAACCTGAGAACAGAAGCGTACGCAAGGCTACTGCTAAGAAGGAGTACAGCATGTGGTATCTGGCAACTCCGACCCAGGATGTGTGTGCTGCTTGGGTTTGAGCTAGGGAGCTGTGTGGATATCATGGGTGGGATATCATACCTAATATGGGCACATAGGTGAGCATCAGCGACTTCGATTCGCCTGCGTATGGGTCCGGGCGGTGGATACCCATGAACTCTGAATTGACTTGTAGTTGAAGGGCTCCTTGATGGGTTACGAGAGGGGCGATGCGGTCGGTTACGTCTTTTTGAACGTCGTGGCCTTCGACTTTGTACACGGCTCGCACCACCCGTTTGATTGTGCCTTCAGGCAGGTGGATGGCGGCCCCATCTGCGACTGTCAAAGAGCGAACGGTCGGTTCGTAGCTTCCGGAGCCGGAACCGTAGCTTTGCGGCGAGCTCCGCACTGGCACTGGTTCACCCCGCGAGATCGGAGTCTTCGAGTAACGAGCAGGTTGCCCTTCGCTGTAGCGAACCGGCTTCGAAGCCGATCGGACGCTCGACATGTCGTCCTCAAACCCAACGGAAGCCATTTTAGTTTACGTTACGTTCTTTCGCGCTACTGCTCCGCCTGTGTTGATCGTTTAGCACCACTTGCAGTTTAGAAAATAGACGACGATTGGATAGACCGTGTGCTGTTGACAACCAACACGAAGTCGTGTTTATCCTGAAAGCGTCTTTCGACTGATTTGGATATTGCTTCGTGTTTGCAGAAGGCCTCTGACAACGTTTCTTCGTCTTTGTAGAACTACCGAAGCTTCCGCAAGTTTAAGTGACGGGCGGGCTGCGATGTTCAGACAGGGAGTGAAGCGGTCTGTGCAAGCCCTTTTCATTCACCTCGTACACGTCGCACACCAGTCGTTCCATCACACCATCGACTGGTTGAGGCAACTCCGTCTGCACCTTCAGGTACAGCCTAGAGGTTCAGTGACACTGTTGCGGCGGGTGCCACCGGCCTTTTGCCACACGTCCCTTGTCATTCCAGTTTATTAGATATCGCAAAAAGAAAAAACGTCCCTTCCTCGAGACGGTACTCGACAGGTCTCCACAGTTCCCGGTTCCACACCGGAGGAAAGAAACGCGAGTACAGGACACAACGCACTGCTGGCAGTACGGAGGCGAGCACACTTCGGGACCATTCCGTGCGGTATCTCACGAGCACGTGAAATGGGGAGAAACACGCAAGCCGTGCTGTGCACAAGGCACCGACGTCCCTGTGCGTCGATGGTGGCGGACCGCAAGCAAGAAGGTTCCTGACCATCTCCTGCGAGAACACGCCGTGCGAGTCTCGTCCCGACGACCAGCCGCACGTATGGTGGCAGCGCGTGATTGTATCGCGTGCTTTCTGTACTAAATGAGGGCAGCTTCTCGTACCACAGATAGCAGTCAGGTCCGTCACAGCGCGGCGAGAAAGTCTCGAATGAGCTGTGGCCACGCCGTGCGAGCTTCGTCCTCGTTCTGCGAAACGACCAATCGCGACTTTGGAAGCAGCTCGTGGACAAGACGCGAGCTCTGCGTCGGGTGCGCGGCGTCGTTTTCAGTACACAAAATAAGCGCAGGCTTGCTGCCCAGCGCGTCGGCCACAACAGATGGTGGACCGAACGACAAGTCAGTGCCTGCAGCGGATAGGAGGACCAGTTGGTCCTGCGTCCCGGACTCAAGCAGGGCGGCTGCCTTTTGAAGGGCAACGCGAGACCCTTCGCGCGTCTGCCAAAACGTGGGCAGCCTTAAAAGGATCAGCGCCGAGACGGAATCAGGGGATGCCATCGCAGCCTCCAGACTGGCTGCCGCCCCTTGGCTCTGCCCTGCGGCAACGAATGGGCTGCGACCGTGGTGTTCCGCCAACCTCAGCATGTCCCCCCCGAGGAGCTTCCAGGCACAATCGCCCGCCCATGAGCTCGCCCCTTGCCCACGAGCGTCCATCGCAGCAAATGGGCAGCGTACCGACAGGTCCTGGCAGCCTGCTATCACCTGCCCTACCCACTCGTCGGTTTTCCAGCTCCTTTCCGTCGGCTTCGGCGTGCCGAGCCCGTGTGTAACTACCACGAACGGCTTTCTCGCACTCTCTTCACCTAGCGCCTCGCGGGTTACACCATGGGCAATTTTCACGCCCTCATCCACCTCGAACACGCACTCAGATACATTCATCGTAGATAGGTACATATTTAGCCCGGCCAGAGAAGAGAAGCAAGGCAGGGGGCCTGGCAGTGTTTCCCCCGAGTGACATGAGATACGCTCCAACGCGTCGACCGCATGCTAGAATACGCAATGTTTTTGATTCAACTTGTAGCAGTGGAGCTTCTCATTTCCTCCGAAAGTAACAGTAGTGGCGAGATGTGATTCTTCCGGCAGCTAGCTGAAACTCTTTTTTTCGTCGAGAAGGTTTTAGTTCCATGGTCCAGCAGCCGACTGGGACACGAAACCTCTAAACAAGTCTTTTCTTTGCAAAACATGCAAAAGAGTTCCTGCTTTTCCACCCTCAACCACGAAAAGTCCTTGTTCCCCACTCTGTGGGACTGCGCAGTATCTGCTTTCCGCACGTCCACCTTCCTCTCGTTTTCGACCTCGGTGCTTGGTGGGACGGGGTTGTCCTCGCTGCTCAGTCCGATAGGTGTCGTCATCGTGTGCTACCTCGGCACGGGAAACGAGCACATTCCCGTGCTTGAATCGGCGTTGTTGGTAATCCCTGGTGACGAGCAAGTAAGGCCTAGACTTAGAGTTGCTTGCCGACAACTCCTCAGCTTACGTCTTAGGACTCCAAAACGACCAAAGTACAAGAGCAATGGTCGCGCCATCTTGTACTTTGGTCGTTTTCCCACTGTATTAACACTGATGTTGGGGTGCACTCAGAACAGCACTTCCACAACCTCTGCCGCTTCGGATATTTCGCTCACATTGAACGGGCATGTGCCCCAGGTTTGAATGCAGGGACCTTCTTCATCGTAATCTGAACAGCGATGTGAGTCTGGTTCATCTACGCAATTCTGGCAGAGCGGCTGTCTGAACCATGAGTTCTGCAGCCTGTGTATCCGTATTTAGACGCGGTTGTCACTTTCAGAAAAAAATGTATGGAGCAATCGGGTAGCGCACGAGCGTGGCATTTTGACGGTCTCGCTTAGCTTTGTCTTCTGACTTCCTGTTTGGGCAAACGAAACTGTTCATTCGTTGGCAACCAATCTATGAACATTTGCAGTAATTCAGCGCCGCTCTTGTAGTCTTTCTTGCGCCGTTCTCTGGCCATTTGCAGTCGTTCTGCGCCATTCTTTGACCATTGGCACTCAGTCACTAGCTCCGTTCTTTGAACATTGGTAGTCGTCCCTGCGCCGCGCGTTGGTCATTTGCTTTCATCCTTTGGGCGATCGCTGGCGCCGCTCGTTGGTCATTGGCTGGTATTCTTGGCACTGTCTCCGGTCATTTGCAGTCGTTCTATCGCTGCTCTCTGCCCATTGCAGTCGTTCTATCGCTGCTCTCTGCCCATTGGCAGTCATGCTGACGCCGTTCTGTGGCCATTTGCTGTCCTTCAAGCGCCGTTCATTGGCCACGAGAGCACCGCCCTTTGGCCATTCACTGTCAGTCTGCCGCCGCTGTTGAAGAGAATTGGTAGTCATTCCAATTCCATTCTTTGGCCAGCGACGGTTGTTCTAGTTCTAGCATTATTCTTCGGCCGTTGGCAGCCAGTCTAGCGCCGTTATTTGAACTTTGGTAGTCATTCTAGCGCCGCTCATTGGTCGCATTGTGCTCATTCTAGCGTCGCTATATATTGTCATGCTGGTGCTGTTATCGGGCCATCTACCGTGCATCAAGCGTTTTTAGGATTTTGCTTACGGGCGTTTGATGTCATTCAAACACCGTTCTTTGGTCAGTCTATCGAACGCCGATCTGTGGCCGTTCGCTGTCAATCTGGTGCCACTTCTTAGGCATTCGTGGTCATCCAATCGGCATTCTATTATCAGCGATCGCTGTCATCTGCCACCGCTCTCTGGGCATTCGTAGTCGTTCTACCGCAGCTCCTTTCCCATTTGCTGTTATTCTGGCTTCGTCCTTTGGACATGATGAAGCGTTTTGGCGCCGGTCATTGAGCCGTTGTTGTTGTTGTAGCTTCCATCGAGGTTTCGGCGTTTGCTGCCGATCTTTGGGCGTTTGTTGTTATTCTAGCGTTCTTTGGTCTTTGCAGTCAATCGAGGACCGCTCTTTCGTCGTTTGTTGCCGATCTTTGGGCGTTTGATGTCATTCGAACACTGTTTTCTTTGTCCGCCGCTCTCTGGACATTCGTCGTCGTTCTACCGCTACTCCTTGGCCATTTGCTGTTGTCCTGACACCGCCCTTTGCGCATGATGAAGTGTTCTGGCGCCGATCCTTGGTAGTTGTTGTTATTCTAGCGCCGGTCTCTGGTCATTTGCAGTCGAGGGCCGTTTGCTGTGTCGCTGGCGCCGATGTATGGGCGTTTGATGTCATTCAAACACTGTTACTTTGCCATTTACAGTCGCTCGAGCGCCGATGTGTGGCCGTTGGCTGTCAATCTGGTGCCACTTCTCAGGCATTCGTGGTCATTCAAACGCCGTTCTGATATCAGCTTGCTGTCATTCCGTCGCCGCTTTATTGGCACTCGTAGTCGTTCTACCGCCGCTTAGCACCAGATCCGGACCTAACCTCCCAATCAACATCGAACGCGTTCACCCTTACATCGAAGACGATGATATCGGACGACCCCCCATTTTCGTAGATGGTATCGTGACCACCGTTTTCTTCGATCACGTACCTATCATTCCAAGACCCTTCTGTTATTGTATCGTTGACCCTGCCGCCGTGCATTTCATCATTGCCAGATCCACTGTACATCTCGTTGTTTCCGTCGTCTCCAAACAACACGTCGTCCCCATCGCCACCATACGCCTTCCGCAGGCCCTCAGCGCAATTCGGGCTCCTTGTTTCCCGGGGCGCTCGATGGCAGGTCCGATTGCCGTACCTTCATCTTCAAGGCATTCTAATTCTAAGGGGAAACGTAGGTGCATTCACACCACGGGTGTTCGAGGGTGTCCTCCCCCGCATGTTGATGCAATGGCAAAGAGATGTTTAGTTTTGGTTTGTTCGTTTTGCTTTTCGTTGTCGAGAATATTTATTACTTTCAGTGTCTTTTCATGCCTTTTGTGACAGTATTTTGGGTTTCTTTCTTTACCGAGAAAATGAGAAACAGAAACAAATGTGTAGGTGAACTATTACGACCAAAAACCGTCCACAGCGAGAGTAGGAGAAAGTAGAAAGGGAAACTACAGTTTTCATTGACCGCACTTTCGTTGACCGCACTACCCTGAGCCCAAACCCTGGATGTGGTTTCAGGTGGTCCTACTTGAGCGGTTCAGTTTGCATGTGGCTAAAAAAAATTGAGAACATTTCCGGAGTTGGGGCTTGCACTGATAAACGAAGCAACGGACGATCAGCATCAACTGACCAAAGGTGATGAAAATGATAAGGCAAAAGTTTCTTGTTCTTCGCGTGTACAGGGTATAAACCTCTCTGGGGGGAAAATGTTTCTTGGGTTTGAAGAGCGCGTGGTGCTTGCACCACTGAGGCCAGGTTATTTAACCGCGGATTTAGTGAAGGATTGTTCAGGAAACGGTCGCGAGCGAAACCCGACCAGGTAACGACCATTTCACTGTCTCTGGGGGGGGGGGTTTCCTGTATTAGCACTTTTTCGTTGGCTTCGTTTTCTAGCGTTATTTGTGGATTAGAAGGTCGGTATTTAAAGTCTCCGGTTGACCGTAGTTTTCTCTTTCATGTGCAACCGTTGTTCCGGAAATGTTCCCGTCAGTACAGATGTACTATTAAAAAAAAAAGTAAGCTGCTGAGAGAGGAAACGTTAGGCTGCAGCTGCGCACGGCATGCTGCACGGGAAGATGTTTGGAGGTGATCCGCGGGTCATTCGTATCAGCAGATCTTCTGGTTGCACAACGTGGTCACAACTTCTTATATGCCAAAAACTCTGAGCCCAAGTGAACCCTCGGGATACGACAATTGGCTAAACAAGCTGGCATGGTGTACATTGGCGCCTTGGATCACCCCTGGGAATGAAATCACCACCGAGAGGCAATGATAGTGTGTGTTTTTTCTAGCGCTATTTGTGGATTAAAAAGGTCGGTATTTTAAAGTCTCCGGTTGACCGTAGAGGCTTGGGGGTTGAGAGGGTTGAGAAAAGTGCCGCTCGTTTCGGGTGATGTGTCGCTCCGTTGTGAGACTTGTGAAGTCTCCTAACGCGTTTAGGGGGTGTTTGGGTTTGGGTCGTTCTCCTACGGCGTGAAAAGCCAGGGAGTTTCGACGCTAATCTTCGACTCTTGACAATGTTCACCGGGTTGCATGCTCGTCAGGAAGATCCCGGCGCCTGGCTTTTCTTCTGGGTGACTTCGTGTTGCTCGGAGGCTGTGTGATACGAGGCGGGGGGAAAATCAAAAAATACTCCAGGGACTGTCTTGTGTTTGTTTCGACGGAGGCTAGAGGGGGGAGAAAACAATACAAATACAAGGTGGGTCTTGTTTGTTGAACGCTTACGCCCGCCACTGAACCCAGATTCACCTGTGTTTAGTGTGGGCTACAGCAAAATTACCTCCTTTGAGATTTCACAACTGGCAGTCTCCTCAAGTATTTCCTTCAAAGCGGGTGCATAGGCAAAAAAAATAAGACGCGCCACTGGCCTACCACGGTTGAACCCGGAAAATGATGAGGGGAGGAAGTTGTTTTTCGTTTAACGCTTTGCCCTGGACCTGGATGTTGATTTCATGGTACAGGGCGCAAGGAAACACCGTGGATGCGTGCTATTTTCCTCCAACATTGCATGTTTGGTTTTATTTCCCTTCACTGGGATAGCTGCCGTGACGAACCCAGCTTCTTCGTATCACATGCGGAGAGAAAGAGAGAGAGAGAGTGGAGAGAAACGACAACGAGGGTTTGGAGGAGGACGCGGCGTGCGTTGGGGCCCGTGAGGAAGCACCGGCCACCTTGCTAGATAAAACCTGCCTTGGAAGAGGCACCTTGCTAGATAAAACCTGGGTGGTGGGTAAGGAAGGAGGGTTGTCTCTGGTGCATGACATTGCTAGAATCAGAGGTGAAGTGCACCACCACTGGACCTTGCCTCTTCATCACTTGGTGCTTCGGTCGGCACAGAAGGAGATGCGTCCGTCGACGGGGCGCTAGTCGGTGGCGCGGTTGTCGATGGGGCAATCGTCAGAGGTGCGTTTCTCGACACGCAATAAAGCGTGAGGCTCAACCAGTACTCCCTGTAATAAGCCACTCCAAAAGTGACGCGTGGGCCTGGTCCGCCTGGAAAGTCTAGAAATGCGGACACTCCGGTAATTCGATCTACTGGAACCCACGTGCCTAAGACGGTGCTGTACTTGTATACTGACACGAAATTGTATCCCTGCATGAATCGACGCAGTAGCCCTCCAACGCTATGGTCGCAGCTGAATCGCCAGCACCTGTCCTCGCCGGAGCGCTGCCATCTGGCAGACCAGTCTAGTTTCCCGTCTAGCAGGTCCTCCGTCATCCCTGAACACTCACTTGGGTAGCCTCCAATGGAAGTGTCAACAGACGCGCACTGAAGCGTGAGGTTGAACCCGGAACGGACACCGCTAGAATCAGAGGTGAAGCGCACCACCACTGGACCTGGTGCTCTTGAAAAATATAGATCTGAGTACCTTCCGGAAATGATATCCACTCTATGCCACGTACCGTTGTACTTGTATACTGACAAGAAGTGACGAGAATCATATGTGTCGATTCGATTCCACGACCCTACTACAGTGCGGTTGCATTTGAATCGCCAACACCGGTCCTCGTTGCTCTTGTAGTACCCACCGTTGGCAGGGTACACTAGTTCCCCGTCCTCTGGGATTTCCTCCGTCATCCCTAAACACTCTCTTGGGTAGTCTTCAAAGGAAGAGTCAACAGACGCGCACTGAAGCGTGAGGTTGAACCCGGAACGGACACCGCTAGAATCAGAGGTGAAGCGCACCACCACTGGACCTGGTGCTCTTGAAAAATATCGAGAGAGAGAGAGAGAGAGAGACGAGTTAGAGTGCAGGGACCATCTCTCCGAGGAGTATCCGGTCGCCCCACTACTATCCCGTACTACTACGGCGGGCGCAAGTCGTTGCGCCGTGGGCGCGGAGCGAGCCGTGGCCCTGTCAAAGATGATTGTTGCACCGATGGTGGCGCAGCCGGGGGCGCTCTGACTGGCGGACGAGACCGCCTGGCAGGCGTGTGTTGGCACGTTGTTTCGCGGGCTCTCCTCCTTTTGGCAATAGCCCGCCCTATGGCGGCGGCTAGCATCTTGACAGAGAATCTCAACTCCCACTGAACATAGGGTACGTCGTGCGGATATTCAGGCACGGCATCGTTCCAGCTGTTACGGGCGCAAATTGTTTCCAGCTTGCCCAACATCCACTCGGTCTTCCGTCCAGCCGCAAAGCGTGGGCGGTGGGTACAACCCGGCATAGCCGGCGCACCAAAACAGCGGAGGGAACAGACCCCCTGCCGCCACTTCCCAGGGAAGGAGGCGACTCCTGAGTCGGCGCAGCACAGGTCGTTGATAGCTCGCATAAGGTACCCAATTTGCAGCCCCTTCTCGGCGAAGGTTCTCCCTGGGAGCTTCGAACGCGTAAATGCCTCAAAATCAAGCGCGAGTTCCACGCCTGTCGTCGGGAGAGGGTTGGAGCTGACCCATGATAGACTCCGCAGCCAGAAGACCAACGTCGCTGCGAAGCGGGTTCCGATGTTGGTCGTTAGCAACTTACGACTGTCCGTTGCTAAGTGTACGTCGTATTTCGTCGACGCACCTGAGGCGAGTTCCCAAGGGCGTGTTGCCGCAAGGCTCCGCTGCGCCTGCGCCATCTCGATTGAGATCGTACCGATCAGCCTCTGGATCTTCTCCAGGAGGTCAGGAGGGGTCCCGTAGGGGGGTATCCCTCTAATGCACAAGCACTGGGGCATGTCCCGGACCATCGCCTCAGCAATGCAAAACCGGGATCGCAGCTCGTTCCATCTACAACCTGGGCCCGGACATTGCCAGTAGTAATGCCACAGGGTCCCCGTCGCACCGCTGTCGCAGAACTCGCAGTCGCCGCTCCCCGAACCCCACTTCCTGCGGCACCATTCCCGTGAGTACACCGCTCCCCCAATACATCGACTGATCGCGGAACTCAATTTGTGGTCCGTCGCGCGGTTCAGCCAAAGCCGATTCATGGCACGTACGTCCACCCCTCCTTCGATTCCGTCAAATCCTTGTCTCTGTGTGGTCAAGTAACGCCACGCGCGCAGACGCAGGCCCTCACGAAAGAGGTGTGGGGCTTCTTTACCGAGTAGCGACACGGGAGTCCCGTCGAAAGACAGGGACTGGAAGCTGTGCTGCGTGGCCCGTAGGAATCTTATCTCCCGCAGAAGATTAGCCATAAGACCTACGGGACCCTTGATAGACGAGTCGGCTCCCACGCGAAGGAGAGCGTCCATCCTCACCCGAAACCTCTCTTTCCCGTATTGTTTCACGAACGTGCGGAATAAGCTGAAACCTGAGGCGCATGCCGGATCACACAGGTGTGCTTTTGCAACCAGGGAGAGAACCGCAAGAGGGCTCTTCGCCCGGTTAGATCGAGGGATCACGCAAGCGGAGAGTGCCGTTCGGAGCGTTGAGCTGTTGACGAAGCCACCTGTTGTATTCGTGCAGTAGGCCGCCCCGTAATACGCGGAGGCTGCGATCGTCTGCATTATGCGGAACTTCGTGCGATGCATGAGCGGCGCCGCCTCAAGTCTGGCCGCGGCCTCGACCGTGGCGTTGGCCCTGCGGTTGTCAACGGGTCCCTCTGTGCCCAGGGGGACACCCAAAACCTTCACTATTTTGCTCGATCGAATTATTTTGCGACCGATCACGAGGCGAGGAGGCTCTGGGGACGTCGAGAAGGAGACCGACTTGTCCTCGTTGAGGGCAAAGCCTGTCAGGCTGTCGAACACCTCTGTGGTTCGAATTCCCTCTTGGAGTAGCCTCGCAAGTTGCGACAGCAGGTACAGATCGTCGGCGAACGACTTCGGACTCACCCGAGCTCGGCTGACCAAGGCCTTCGAGAGAACAGAGAGGAGCGCGTTGATCAGGACCACTGATATCGGGCAGCCCTGGAGAATTCCGTTGGTGACAGTGAACATCTCGCCGACTCCCAAGGGGTACCGGAAGCGACGCCGCAGGTGCTTGTATATGTGGCGTAAGGGTGCCAGCACACGCTCGTGAAGCCCAAGCGCCTCCATCAAGTCGAGCACCAGGGCCTGAGGGACGCGGTCAAAGCACTTGGCAAAGTCGAGTGCGACCCCGCACAGGGGTGTACCGTTTGTCAGTGATTCCTCTATCGACAGGGCGATATCCATGACCACGTCGTCGCAGGAGTGGCCGTGCCGGAAACCATGTTGCGACCCGTGAATCCATAGCTCTTGCCAGAGCATGACATCCTGTAGGCGCACGCTAGCCCAGAGTCGGTATACCACGCTCGAGACAGTAATCGGACGCAGCTTCAGTGGATCACTCCCTTCTCCTTTAGGAATTAAGGTGACCATTGCGTCCAGGACTCCGTCGGGCCAGAAGCCGGTTTCCTCTACCTCGTTGAGCACCGCGACAAAGCTTTCCAGGATTGCATTCGGCAGAACGGCGATTTCACGCATGCGCCAGCCGTCGACACCGCAAGACGTCTGTACGCTCTTCTTTTTCGCCACCTGACGAAGCCGCTCGGCCGTGATCGGATTTAGATTGCATGGGTGTTGCGTGATAAAGTCTTTGTACTCCTGGAAGAAAGGGGCAAACTCGGGTTCCCTCTTCTCGGCGTACATGCGGAGCACTGGATCCCAACTCCTCCTCACCAACGCGTCAACTTCTGCCAAGTTCGCAGTGAGCCGCCCATCGGCCCCAGTTACAAACGATAACCCCGATGGCGCGTCTTTCTTCACCCAAGCGAACGATTCCTTCCCCAGGGGGTCGCGAAGCTCCCGCTGACTCCTCGCGCTCTTCAGGTATCTCGAAGTTAGCGTGCTATGCGCCAGGTCACGACACAGTCCTGAGACGGTAAACGCGAGGCCTCTTCCGATTTTCGCTGACGGCGGCTCGGGTGGCAGAGCACACTTCCCATCCGTGCGCTGCAACACGAAACTTCGAAAGGAGCGTATTTTCGTCCACTGTCCCTCAAGCTGGAAGGGCAAAGGGCCAGGGGAGACGATTGTGCTTTCCCATTTGGCTCTGGCGGCTGCGTACTCCCGTATGCGCCCAAGGAGACACCTGGCTCTCTTCAAAGAAGCTGTATCGGCTCCCGCACCTTCAGGGGACGGCCTCGCCGATACTCGCTGAGAGTTCAATTCCCGACGTACGCCACGGCCACAGTACCCGGTTAGGTTGCCTTCGATTCCGGATTTGAGGATGAGGTACTCTTCCGCAGCTCGCGAAGTCCGTTGCCAGAGGAAGTTCACCCGGGGGCTACCTTCGAGCCCGGGGGGGCAAGGGTCCCCGAGGCGGTACTTCTCAGAGACGTTCCGGAGGGCATTCGGGTCGTCCAGGCCGCTCAGCCCGGTGCTTGGAATTGCCCGGGGGTACCGGAGTACCGGGTTCAGTTGTTGGAATACTGCAAGATTAAAGGTGGCTCGGACCGCCTTGTGCGTAGGGAGGCCGGCTTCGAAAGTCTCCACGCGACCGAGAGCGGCAGAAGCGACTTCGTTGGTGAGAAGAAGGTCGATGCGTGACGGCTGACCGTGGTAACATGTAAACTCTGCAGGACTTCCCAGGGCTTCAGCTTGCAGCTCGGCAGAGTCCGACCAGCCGTTGCGCAAGGCGAAACGGAGCGCCGGGGAACCGAGGGGGGTCGTGTTGAAATCGCCGGCGGCGACAAGGGGCACAGCACCCAAGCGCTGGCGCAATCCCCACAGGGATCCCTCGATCAACCTTTCCCGCTCGGGTTTTTCGGAAATGCCACAGTGACCGTACAATGACACCACGTGTACGGCTCCTTTACCTACACCTGTCGCGACACGTACATGCAAGAAGCGGGCCGATTCGTAGGCACGTTGCTCGGCTGCGTCAAAAGGCTCGACGATACATGCAGGCAAGCCTTTCTTGACGAAAATCGCGACTCCTGCACTACCTCCTGTAACCTGGGATGGGACGCTGTTGCCGCACTTCCGCCCAACACAGCAGCTGCCGAAGAAGGGTTGCCATACATCAAGGGCGCCGGCTTGTTTCAGGGCCATCCGGATACTTCTCTGCCCGGCACTCGTCAACTTCGTTTCTTGAACACAGATGATGTCCGCCGCTATGCAGATGAGGAGGTACAGGTTCTTCATCAAGGACGTGACATTTATAGTCACAATTCGAATTGGTGGAGGGCCAGGGTTGGGTTCGATACCTTGAGTCACGAGAAGCGCGTACGCTACGAGGGCCAGATAGAACTCTCTCGTCGGCTGGGGGGACAAATCGTTGGCGTGGATCACCATTGTGACTCCGGGGGGGGGACGTCGGCGGTCGCCTGCGCGGGCGAGGGAGATGAAGTTGGCGGCGTGGCCCGCGACTTAGTCCAGCATGCGTGACAGATTGCAGCCTGGCAGGGGCCGTGCGCGCAAAGCCGCTTGGCTTGTCCGACCTGCATGCCTTTGGCGCAGACCACGCAGAGGAAAGCTTCGGCGTTCGAGTGTGCTTCCTGCCAGCTGGTGTGCCGGCAGTCGGTGACCATGTTGTCCTTGCCGTCCACCCGTGCTAGCTTTTCCTGGGACTCAGTTGTCTCATCCTCTGTGCGTCCCCTCTTTTGGCCCGGAGACGGCTCGGGCCGTTCGTTGAGGCTAGCGAAGAACTCGGGTGGGAGTTTGACCTTCTCCCGCTGACACTGCGTGGAGAATCCCTTCCGTTGCCTCGCGTCAGTGGAGCGGTCGTATTTCCTTATCGAAATAGACGCGCGATCGAGCCGGAAGAACACGGGTGCAGGTGGGCCCGTGTCGGCGATGACGATGCACACGGTCTTACCTTGTCGCTTGAAGGCCCCGGCTTGTTCGACCTTCCAGCCGGCAGCAGCGCAGGCGGCAAGGAGGTCGGTCGCGTGTTCCGAAGCGCACGCGGTGGTGACCACGTATTTGTCGCCACGCAGTTGGCGCTTCGACAGCTTTTTTCCGACCGCGGATTCGGTGGCGGCAACGTGTTCCGGGGTCGTCCGAATGCCGAAGACACCCGTCTTTGTGCCCGCGATTACCCCGAACGTATTCGGAGTCAGTGCCGCCAGCCGTCGCGCCTCTTCAAGGGTGCAGTCACTCACCCACACCGCCGGCATGGTGTCCGTCCCGTTGACGAAGGACAAGGCCTTCCAGAATGTTCCGGCTTTGCCGGAGCTCCGCAGCAGCTTCTGCACGTCAACGATCGGGACGCGCACGCTCACCTCACACACCCCCTGCCGGCGGTGCACCTTTGTGAACACTGCGCTCCAATCCATGCGCAGTCCTTCCGCTTCTGCGGCCTTCTTCGCCATAATCCGCACAGATTGTGCGGCCTTCATCGCGGTATCCCAGGTGGCCGCGTGGACGTAGGCGGCGCGCACCTGGAACAGGCAAACCTGTGTCGTCGGCTGGAGGGTGTTGACTGCTTTGCAATGCACCGTGGGCAGGGCCAGGTTTTGGAACCGCGACCATACGTCCTGATGACCGCCGTCAGACAAGGTGACGAGGTGCCTCACCGAACCGTCCCACGGAACGCTGCAGACGACGGCAACCTTCGCTTCGGGGTAAACCGCGACGGTGTCGAGGGCCGCACCCCATGCGGATTCCGCATCTTCGACACTTGCAGCCACGAGTAGGCCGCCCTTTCCGCTCCTCAACTCGTCGGTAGACCCGACCTTCGCCACTTGCCAGTCATGGAAGACCATACTGGCCTTCGGACGGGTGCGGCGCGTCCTCTCCGACCACGTGCTAGGCACCTGCGGTTGCTTCGTCGATGTAGAGCGGCGCATCCTTTCCGCCCATGAATCTTCGGTGGAGGGGTCCGGTCGCTTCTCGGATACCGGTCGCTTATCGGACACCGAACGCTTCTCGGATACCGGAGGTCGAGCCTCTTGTGCCCCGGAGCCATGCGTCGAAGGGGGCGCGGGTTTCTGGGCGCCAAGCGGTGCGGGCGACGATCCGGCCATCCCTGTCTCGACCAAGGACAGGATGACGTCTAAGATAGACAGCAGTTGCTGCCTCGTCTTTTTGTCATGGCACTTCCCAGCCAAGGCGGATGCCCTGGCGATCAGTGCGTCGACGTCATCCATACTCGAATGAGAGCGGGGATGGACCCCCCTTCACGCTTCTCTTAGCTGATACTTATACTCGTTCTCTCTTTTTCTGATCTGATATCCCACCACTTCTTTTTTCTTCACCCGAGGTGTTTCCGGGCAGAACCCGGAGCCGCTTTCCTTCAAGGGTAGCCACGGCAAGCCACCAATAAAGTACAGTATATCGATGTAAGAACGTTCCGGAAATGAGATCCACTCCATGCCACGTACCGTTGTATTTGTATACTGACAAGAAGTCATAGTCACGCTCTGTGTCGATTCGATTCCACGACCCTACTACGATGCGGTTGCAGTTGAATCGCCAACACCGGTCCTCGTTGTACTTGTAGTGCCAACTGTTGGCAGGGTACACTAGTTTCCCGTCCTCTGGGAGGTCCTCCGTCATCCCTAAACACTCAATTGGGTAGCTTGCGCTAGTGGTATCATCAGGCGGCTCGCCATCCCTTGGTGTGTCAGGCGGTGGAGACACTGTTTGTTGGGCGCCAGCAGGTGCGATAGTCGAGGGCGCGGTCGTGACAGACGTGCACTGAAGGGGGTGTTGCTTTGCGGTTTGTCGTTTGTAGCAAACTTGTTGTAGCGGCTCTTCGGTAGGTTTTTAGATGGATATAATCGGTCACGGTTGGGGCAGCCACTAGGACTGGAGAGTGATTTGGAGGGAGTGGGAGGGAGGGGGTGACGTGAAAAGCTCATTCGTGAAGAATGAACGTTAAACGTCCCATCGAGCTGAAATCGTATTTATCGAGGTCGTTTTCGTTGCACGCTTTGCCCTGGACCTGGACGTTTGTTTCCTGGTATAAGGCGCAAGGAAACGCCGTGGATGGCCTGTGATGTGTTCTTATTTCCTCCAACATTGCATGTTTGGTATAAGAAAAAATAAAAACAAAAGTGAGCTTGAGAAGGGAAACGTTAGGTTGCAGCTGCGCATGGCAAGCTGCTCGGGAAGAGGTTTGGGTGATCCACGGGTCATTCGTATCAGCAAACCTTCTGGTTGCACAACGTGGTCACAACTTACTTTGCCAAAAACTGTGAGCCCAAATGAACCCTTGGGATACGACAATCGGTTAAACAAGGTCATTCTATGTTGCAGGCGACCTGCTGTGCAAGCTGAACACTCGTTGTCGGGTGCTGGGGTCGCATGCATCCACTGTGGGTACTTGGGAAGCTGGCATGGTGTACATTGGCGCCTTGGACAGTCTGTCGATGACAGCCTTCCTAGCGGCCCAATCGCCTTTTGACTACACTGAGTAACGGTAGTACGTGGCAAGTGCAAGTACATTCGACAAAAAATGTACTCGTCTTGCGACAAAAGAAAACATGTGAAAAGCCACAATATGACCACGGCAAGAAACAGGATATTGCGCATGGCGGTGGGAGGGGGCGGGGATGGAGGGAACCTGAGGTAGGGAGGACAGCGTTTCAGGTCTTCCAGAGAAAGAGAGAGAGAACACAAGACAAAAAGAGATTTCCGTGTCGGGTTGTTTTCAACAAGGTCATTCTATGTTGGAGCCGACCTGCTCTGTATGCTGAATAATACTGTCCACTCCTTTTTCGGGTGCTGGGTACGCATCCCACAGTGGGTACTTGGGAAGCTGGCGTGGCGCCTTCGGTGACAGCCTTCCCAATCGCCTTCTGAGTACATACGTCGTACGTGACAAGGGCAACTACATTCGACAGGCGGCTCGCCATCACTTGGTGTGTCAGGCGGTGGAGACACTTTTTGTTGGGCGCCAGTAGGTGCGATAGTCGGACAGACGTGCACTGAAGCAAGAGGTTCAAACTTGTCGTCCATGGTGGCAAAGCGCACCACCACTGGGCCTGGTCCGCCTGGAAATTCTCGATGCGAGAACGTTCCGGAAACTTGTTCCACTGGAACCCATGTGCCAAAGCCGGCGTTGTACTTGTATACTGACCAACGGCACCATAGGACGTGTAGAATCCATTCCACCACCCTACAACGGTGCGGTTGCAGCATGATCGCCAACACCGGTCCTACTTGGTTCTGTACTCGGTATGGCTATAGGTTAGCTTCCCGTCCTCTAGCAGGTCCTCCGTGATCCCTGAACACTCAATTGGGTAGCCTTCAATGGAAGAGTCAACAGACGCGCACTGAAGCCTGAGGTTGAACCCGACAGAACCACCACCACTGGTCCTGGTACTCTTGAAAAATATCGGTGGTACCAGGTAATGAAATCCACACTATGCCAAGAACCGTTGTACGCGTATACTGACAAGGAGCCAGAGGACCGAGTGGTGATTCCATTCCACGACCCTACAACGATGCGGTTGCAGCTGAATCGCCAACACCGGTCGTTCTCTGCGGACTCAGGGTAGACTAGTTCCTCGTCCGCTAGGAGGTCCTCTCTGAACTGGGAACACTCAATTGGGTAGCCTTCAATGGAAGCGTTAACAGCCGCGCACTGAAGCGTGAGGGTGAACCCGGACATGACATTGCTAGAAAAAAAATCAGAAGTGAAGCGCACCACCATTGGACCTGGTATTCTTGAAAGAGATCGATGTGACAACGTTCCAGAAATGAGATCCACTCTATGCCACGTACCGTTGTACTTGTATACTGACAAGAAGTCATAGTACCGCTCTGTGTCGATTCGATTCCACGATCCAAAAACGCTGCGATTGCAGTTGAATCGCCAACACCGGTCCTCGTTGTTCTTGTACTGCCCACCATTGGCAGGGTAGACTAGTTCCCCGTCCTTTGGGAGGTCCTCCGTCATCCCTAAACACTCAATTGGGTAGCTTGCGCTAGTGGCATCATCAGGTGCCTCGCCATCACTTGGTGTGTCAGGCGGTGGAGGCACTGTTTGTTAGGCGCCAGCAGGTGCGATAGTCGAGGGCGCGGTCGTGACAGACGTGCACTGAAGGTTGAGGCTCAATCTGATCGAATAATAAGAACCCACGGAGGCAAAGCGCACCACCACTGGGCCTGGTCCGCCTGGAAATTCTCGATGCGAGAACGTTCCGGAAACTCGTCCCACTGGAACCCATGTGCCAAAGACGGTGTTGTACTTGTATACTGACACACGGGGATAAGAGGACGTGTAGAATTCATACAACCGCCCTACAACGGTGCGGTTGCAGCTGAATCGCCAACACCGGTCCGCGTTGGTGTAGCTCTGGGAACTATAGGTTAGCTTCCCATCCTCTAGCAGGTCCTCCGTGATCCCTGAACACTCAATTGGGTAGCCTTCAATGGAAGAGTCAACAGACGCGCACTGAAGCCTGAGGTTGAACCCGACGGAACCGACAGAGCGCACGACCACTGGTCCTGGTACTCTTGAAAAATATCGGTGGTACCTGGTAATGAAATCCACACTATGCCAAGAACCGTTGTACGCGTATACTGACAAGGAGCCAGCGTTTTCATAAGCAGAAGGCACGGTCATTCCATTCCACGACCCTACAACGATGCGGTTGCAGCTGAATCGCCAACACCGGTCGTTCTTTGCGGACGACCCGTTGGCAGGGTAGACTAGTTCCCCGTCCGCTAGGAGGTCCTCTCTGAACTGGGAACACTCACTTGGGTAGCCTTCAATGGAAGAGTCAAGAGCCGCGCACTGAAGCGTGAGGGTGAACCCGGACATGACATTGCTAGAATCAGAAGTGAAGCGCACCACCATTGGACCTGGTATTCTTGAAAGAGATCGATGCGACAACGTTCCAGAAATGAGATCCACTCTATGCCACGTACCGTTGTACTTGTATACTGACAAGAAGTCATAGTACCGCTCTGTGTCGATTCGATTCCACGATCCAAAAACGCTGCGATTGCAGTTGAATCGCCAACACCGGTCCTCGTTGTTCTTGTACTGCCCACCATTGGCAGGGTAGACTAGTTCCCCGTCCTTTGGGAGGTCCTCCGTCATCCCTAAACACTCAATTGGGTAGCTTGCGCTAGTGGTATCATCAGGCGGCTCGCCATCACTTGGTGTGTCAGGCGGTGGAGACACTGTTTGTTGGGCGCCAGCAGGTGCGATAGTCGAGGGCGCGGTCGTGACAGACGTGCACTGAAGGTTGAGGCTCAATCTGATCGAATAATAAGAACCCACGGAGGCAAAGCGCACCACCACTGGGCCTGGTCCGCCTGGAAATTCTCGATGCGAGAACGTTCCGGAAACTCGTCCCACTGGAACCCATGTGCCAAAGACGGTGTTGTACTTGTATACTGACACACGGGGATAAGAGGACGTGTAGAATTCATACAACCGCCCTACAACGGTGCGGTTGCAGCTGAATCGCCAACACCGGTCCGCGTTGGTGTAGCTCTGGGAACTATAGGTTAGCTTCCCATCCTCTAGCAGGTCCTCCGTGATCCCTGAACACTCAATTGGGTAGCCTTCAATGGAAGAGTCAACAGACGCGCACTGAAGCCTGAGGTTGAACCCGACGGAACCGACAGAGCGCACGACCACTGGTCCTGGTACTCTTGAAAAATATCGGTGGTACCTGGTAATGAAATCCACACTATGCCAAGAACCGTTGTACGCGTATACTGACAAGGAGCCAGCGTTTTCATAAGCAGAAGGCACGGTCATTCCATTCCACGACCCTACAACGATGCGGTTGCAGCTGAATCGCCAACACCGGTCGTTCTTTGCGGACGACCCGTTGGCAGGGTAGACTAGTTCCCCGTCCGCTAGGAGGTCCTCTCTGAACTGGGAACACTCACTTGGGTAGCCTTCAATGGAAGAGTCAAGAGCCGCGCACTGAAGCGTGAGGGTGAACCCGGACATGACATTGCTAGAATCAGAAGTGAAGCGCACCACCATTGGACCTGGTATTCTTGAAAGAGATCGATGCGACAACGTTCCAGAAATGAGATCCACTCTATGCCACGTACCGTTGTACTTGTATACTGACAAGAAGTCATAGTACCGCTCTGTGTCGATTCGATTCCACGATCCAAAAACGCTGCGATTGCAGTTGAATCGCCAACACCGGTCCTCGTTGTTCTTGTACTGCCCACCATTGGCAGGGTAGACTAGTTCCCCGTCCTTTGGGAGGTCCTCCGTCATCCCTAAACACTCAATTGGGTAGCTTGCGCTAGTGGTATCATCAGGCGGCTCGCCATCACTTGGTGTGTCAGGCGGTGGAGACACTGTTTGTTGGGCGCCAGCAGGTGCGATAGTCGAGGGCGCGGTCGTGACAGACGTGCACTGAAGGTTGAGGCTCAATCTGATCGAATAATAAGAACCCACGGAGGCAAAGCGCACCACCACTGGGCCTGGTCCGCCTGGAAATTCTCGATGCGAGAACGTTCCGGAAACTCGTCCCACTGGAACCCATGTGCCAAAGACGGTGTTGTACTTGTATACTGACACACGGGGATAAGAGGACGTGTAGAATTCATACAACCGCCCTACAACGGTGCGGTTGCAGCTGAATCGCCAACACCGGTCCGCGTTGGTGTAGCTCTGGGAACTATAGGTTAGCTTCCCATCCTCTAGCAGGTCCTCCGTGATCCCTGAACACTCAATTGGGTAGCCTTCAATGGAAGAGTCAACAGACGCGCACTGAAGCCTGAGGTTGAACCCGACGGAACCGACAGAGCGCACGACCACTGGTCCTGGTACTCTTGAAAAATATCGGTGGTACCTGGTAATGAAATCCACACTATGCCAAGAACCGTTGTACGCGTATACTGACAAGGAGCCAGCGTTTTCATAAGCAGAAGGCACGGTCATTCCATTCCACGACCCTACAACGATGCGGTTGCAGCTGAATCGCCAACACCGGTCGTTCTTTGCGGACGACCCGTTGGCAGGGTAGACTAGTTCCCCGTCCGCTAGGAGGTCCTCTCTGAACTGGGAACACTCACTTGGGTAGCCTTCAATGGAAGAGTCAAGAGCCGCGCACTGAAGCGTGAGGGTGAACCCGGACATGACATTGCTAGAATCAGAAGTGAAGCGCACCACCATTGGACCTGGTATTCTTGAAAGAGATCGATGCGACAACGTTCCAGAAATGAGATCCACTCTATGCCACGTACCGTTGTACTTGTATACTGACAAGAAGTCATGGTACCGCTCTGTGTCGATTCGATTCCAGGATCCAAAAACGCTGCGATTGCAGTTGAATCGCCAACACCGGTCCTCGTTGTTCTTGTACTGCCCACCATTGGCAGGGTAGACTAGTTCCCCGTCCTTTGGGAGGTCCTCCGTCATCCCTAAACACTCAATTGGGTAGCTTGCGCTAGTGGCATCATCAGGTGCCTCGCCATCACTTGGTGTGTCAGGCGGTAGAGACACTGTTTGTTGGGCGTCTTCAGGCGGTTCGCCATCACTTGGTGTGTCAGGCGGTGGAGACACTGTTTGTTCGGCGTCTTCAGGCGGCTCGTCATCGCTTGGTGTGTCAGGCGGTGGAGACACTGTTTGTTCGGCGTCTTCAGGCGGCTCGCCATCACTTGGTGTGTCAGGCGGTGGAGACACTGTTTGTTCGGCGTCTTCAGGCGGCTCGTCATCGCTTGGTGTGTCAGGCGGTGGAGACACTGTTTGTTCGGCGTCTTCAGGCGGCTCGCCATCACTTGGTGTGTCAGGCGGTGGAGACACTGTTTGTTCGGCGTCTTCAGGCGGCTCGTCATCGCTTGGTGTGTCAGGCGGTGGAGACACTGTTTGTTCGGCGTCTTCAGGCGGCTCGTCATCGCTTGGTGTGTCAGGCGGTGGAGACACTGTAATTGCCGGTGCGTACGTAGGCGGAGCACTGGTTGGAGGTGCATTCGTCGGCGGGGCCCTGGTTGGCACAGGGGAAGGTGCAGGGGAAGGCGCAGGAGTCGCGGGTGCAACAGTCAGTGGTGCCTTTGTCGGTGTTGTACAAGTCGCCACCATCGAAAAACCTAGCCGCGTCTTACCAGCGTCAGACACAAACTTTACAAAGAGATTGTCGCTGAAGTACCTTGGCGGTGGCACAGTGGAATTCCCACTGAGCGCTACATCTTCGATATAGAGGACGTCGAATGTTGGTTCGGTGTTGATCCAGACAACAACTAGCTCTCCTGAAGCATCTTCCTCCCCACATTCAATACGCCAGCATTCATCCATGCCGTCAATGTAGTTGATGAGTTCAACGGCTACCGGATCTGCCCGCACAGTCACATCGGTGCACCGGCGTGCGCATTTCGCCATCGCAGAGAATCCTTGTCTCGTCTTCCCCGCGTCTGAAGTGAAATTCACAACGATGCCCTCGCCGAAGTACGTGGGCGGTGGTATGCTCGAATTCCCGCTGTACGGTACATCGTCTACATAAACAAAATCAAACGAGGGTTCCGTGTCAATGTAAGAAAAATACAGGACCCCATCCATATCCGCTGCACAGAACACAAACCAGCACTCGTCCATATTGTCGGTGTAGCCAATGACATCAATTGCAACCCCGATGTCAGGAACTTCTATTTCTGTACACGTCGGTTGCGGTGAGTCAGTCTCCGGGGCACTTGTTGGTGGTGCAACAGTAGGTGGGGCATGTGTCTCAGGTACTGTACACGTCACAGTTGCGGAAAACCCAGACGCGGTTTTATCCGCATCCGACGTGAATCCGAGAGCAACACTTTTGTTAAAGTACTTCGGCGGTGGTACCGTAGAATTCCCTGTGAACAGGGAGTTGTCAACACGGAGCACATCGTAGTCAAGCTCAGTGTCGATCCACGAGAACACAAGGATACCGACGCCAGCGTCTGCTTCGCAAGTGACAAGCCAGCACACATTCATGCTGTTTTCGTAGTCCAGGAGATCAACAGCCACGGGGTCTGCCAGCACTTCAACGTGTGTGCAACGGACGGAGCACGTTGCAGTGGCCAGGAATCCGGTCCTCGTTTTCCCAGCGTCGGATACGAATCCGATGCGAACACTTCCGTTGGAAGATGTTGGCGGCGGCAGGGTTGAATTCCCGCTGTACGGTACATCGTCTACGTAGACGTGGTCATATCCGGGCTCCGTATCCATCGACAAGAACGCAACGGCCAAAACGCCCTCCCCTGCGTCGCATTTGACGATCCAGCACTCCTCCATGTTGTTTGTGTAGGCCAGTAGAGCGACAGTAACCGGCTCCCGCTGCACCTTCACATCTATGCAACGTGGCGGGGCACTTGTTGGTCTTTGTGGAACTAGGGTCGGTGGCGCATCAGTCGGTGGGGCATATGTTAGTGGCGCGTTGGTCGGTGGGGCACTTGTTAGCGGTGCGTCGGTAGGTGGGGCATGTGTTGGTGGTGCGTTCGTCGGTGGTGCAACAGTGTCAGGTACTGTACACGTCACAGTTGCGGAAAACCCAGACGCGGTTTTACCCGCATCCGACGTGAATCCGAGAGCAACACTTTTGTTGAAGTACTTCGGCGGTGGTACCGTAGAATTCCCAGTGTACGGGAAGTTATCTACACGGAGCACATCGTATTCTAGTTCAGTGTCGATCCACGAGAACACAAGGATACCGACGCCAGCGTCTGCTTCGCAAGTGACAAGCCAGCACACATTCATGCTGTTTTCGTAGTCCAGGAGATCAACAGCCACGGGGTCTGCCAGCACTTCAATGTGTGTGCAACGGACGGAGCACGTTGCAGTGGCCAGGAATCCGGTCCTCGTTTTGTCAGCGTCGGATACGAATCCGATGCGAACACTACCGTCGGAAGACGTTGGCGGCGGCAGGGTTGAATTCCCGCTGTACGGTACATCGTCTACGTAGACGTGGTCATATCCGGGCTCCGTATCCATCGACAAGAACACAACGGCCAAAACGCCCTCCCCTGCGTCGCATTTGACGATCCAGCACTCCTCCATGTTGTTTGTGTAGGCCAGTAGAGCGACAGTAACCGGCTCCCGCTGCACCTTCACATCTATGCAACGTAGCGGGGCAGTTGTTGGTCTTTGTGGAACTAGGGTCGGTGGCGCATCAGTCGGTGGGGCATATGTTGGTGGTACATCAGTCGGTGGGGCGTATGTTGGAGGCGAAATTGTTGGTGGGACGATTGTTGGTGGTGCGACAGTCAAAGGTAGTGTACACGTCGCAGTAACGGAGAATCCAAGACCTGTTTTATCCGAATCAGACGCAAACTTGACAGCAACACTTCCGTTGAAGTACGTTGGCGGTACCGTGGTATTCCCGCTGTGCGGGACATCGTTTATAGCCAAAATGTCGTAGTCGAGCTCCGTGTCCATCCACCGGAATACGAGAACACCGTTTGCATGCTTTGCTGCACAGCTCACTTGCCAACACAAATTCATGTTGTTTTCGTAGTGAAAGAGTTGTATCTCAGCATTTGAGTGAACAGTCAGCAGGGTGCACGACTGGATGCTGACCGCTTGGACGGTACTACTTGAAGCCGCTGACAGCGCTGTCAAAAGAAGCACAGCACGCATGGTTGCCTTGAAGCCCACCCCAAAGTACCTGAAGGTTTCTAACATTACGCCTGGTGCCCCACCCCAAAGAACGTGAAGGTTTCCAACATTGCGCCTTCCCCTGAAGGTTTCCAACCTTCAGGGGGGGGAAATGTTTCTTGGGGTTGACAGAGCGCGTGGTGGTGCTTGCACCACTGAGGCCAGGTTATTTGCGGATTTAGTGAAAGATTGTTCAGTGAGCGAAACCCGACCAGGAAACGATCATTTCACGGTTTTCTTTGTTTTGTGATGCGAACATCACGAGGTGCTGTCCGAAGACTCCGCCCACATGAGCACACTCTCGTAGCACCTATTCAGGGGTTTGCAGGGGCAAAAAGGGGAACCCGGTTGGGGGAGGGGCGCCATAATAAGTGCGCGAGGCCACAGGCACGGTCGCAGCACGAGTTGTCGACCTGGATAACAACAACAACAAAGAGAGAGAGAGAGAGACTAGTTAGAGTGCAGGGACCATCTCTCCGAGGAGTATCCGGTCGCCCCACTACTATCCCGTACTACTACGGCGGGCGTAAGTCGTTGCGCCGTGGGCGCGGAGCGAGCCGTGGCCCAGTCAAGGATGATTGTTGCACCGATGGTGGCGCAGCCGGGGGCGTTCTGACTGGCGGAGTCCGTTGCTAAGTGTACGTCGTGTTTCGTCGACGCACCTGAGGCGAGTTCCCAAGGGCGTGTCGCCGCAAGGCTTCGCTGCGCCAGCGCCATCTCGATTGAGATCGTACCGATCAGCCTCTGGATCTTCTCCAGGAGGTCAGGAGGGGTCCCGTGGGGGGGTATCCCTCTAATGCACAAGCACGGGGGCATGTCCCGGACCATCGCCTCAGCAATGCCAAACCGGGATCGCAGCTCGTTCCATCTGCAACCTGGGCCCGGACATTGCCAGTAGTAATGCCACAGGGTCCCCGTCGCACCGCTGTCGCAGAACTCGCAGTCGCCGCTCCCCGAACCCCACTTCCTGTGGCACCATTCCCGTGAGTACACCGCTCCCCCAATACATCGACTGATCGCGGAACTCAATTTGTGGTCCGTCGCGCGGTTCAGCCAAAGCCGATTCATGGCGCGTACGTCCACCCCTCCTTCGATTCCGTCAAATCCTTGTCTCTGTGTGGTCAAGTAACGCCACGCGCGCAGACGCAGGCCCTCACGAAAGAGGTGTGGGGCTTCTTTTCCGAGTAACGACACGGGAGTCCCGTCGAAGGACAGGGACTGGAAGCTGTGTTGCGTGGCCCGTAGGAATCTTATCTCCCGCAGAAGATTAGCCATAAGACCTACGGGACCCTTGATAGACGAGTCGGCTCCCACGCCAAGGAGAGCGTCCATCCTCACCCGAAACCTCTCTTTCCCGTATTGTTTCACGAACGTGCGGAATAAACTGAAACCGGAGGCGCATGCCGGATCACACAGGTGTGCTTTTGCAACCAGGGAGAGAACCGCAAGAGGGCTCTTCGCCCGGTTAGATCGAGGGATCACGCAAGCGGAGAGTGCCGTTCGGAGCGTTGAGCTGTTGACGAAGCCACCTGTTGTATTCGTGCAGTAGGCCGCCCCGTAATACGCGGAGGCTGCGATCGTCTGCATTATGCGGAACTTCGTACGATGCATGAGCGGCGCCGCCTCAAGTCTGGCCGCGGCCTCGACCGTGGCGTTGGCCCTGCGGTTGTCAACGGGTCCCTCTGTGCCCAGGGGGACACCCAAAACCTTCACTATTTTGCTCGATCGAATTATTTTGCGACCGATCACGAGGCGAGGAGGCTCTGGGGACGTCGAGAAGGAGACCGACTTGTCCTCGTTGAGGGCAAAGCCTGTCAGGCTGTCGAACACCTCTGTGGTTCGAATTCCCTCTTGGAGTAGCCTCGCAAGTTGCGACAGCAGGTACAGATCGTCGGCGAACGACTTTGGACTCACCCGAGCTCGGCTGACCAAGGCCTTCGAGAGAACAGAGAGGAGCGCGTTGATCAGGACCACTGATATTGGGCAGCCCTGGAGAATTCCGTTGGTGACAGTGAACATCTCGCCGACTCCCAAGGGGTACCGGAAGCGACGCCTCAGGTGCTTGTATATGTGGCGTAAGGGTGCCAGCACACGCTCGTGAAGCCCAAGCGCCTCCATCAAGTCGAGCACCAGGGCTTGAGGGACACGGTCAAAGCACTTGGCAAAGTCGAGTGCGACCCCGCACAGGGGCGTCCCGTTTGTCAGTGATTCCTCTATCGATAGGGCGATATCCATGACCACGTCGTCGCAGGAGTGGCCGTGCCGGAAACCATGCTGTGACCCGTGAATCCATAGCTCTTGCCAGAGCATGACATCTTGTAGGCGCACGCTAGCCCAGAGTCGATATACCACGCTTGAGACGGTGATCGGACGCAGCTTCAGTGGATCGCTCCCTTCTCCTTTAGGAATTAAGGTGACCATTGCGTCCAGGACTCCGTCGGGCCAGAAGCCGGTTTCCTCTACCTCGTTGAGCACCACGACAAAGCTTTCCAGGATTGCATTCGGCAGGGCGGCGATTTCACGCATGCGCCAGCCGTCTACACCGCAAGACGTTTGTACGCTCTTCTTTTTGGCCACCAGACGAAGCCGCTCGGCCGTGATCGGATTTAGATTGCATGGGTGTTGCGTGATAAAGTCTTTGTACTCCTGGAAGAAAGGGGCAAACTCGGGTTCCCTCTTCTCGGCGTACATGCGGAGCACTGGATCCCAACTCCTCCTCACCAACGCGTCAACTTCTGCCAAGTTCGCAGTGAGCCGCCCATCGGCCCCAGTTACAAACGATAACCCCGCTGGCGCGTTTTTCTTCACCCAAGCGAACGATTCCTTTCCCAGGGGGTCGCGAAGCTCCCGCTGACTCCTCGCACTCTTCAGATATCTCGAAGTTAGCGTGCTATGCGCCAGGTCCCGACACAGTTCGGAGACGGTAAACGCGAGGCCTCGTCCGATTTTCGCCGACGGCGGCTCGGGCGGCAGAGCACATTTCCCATCCGTGTGCTGCAGCACAAAACTTCGAAAGGTGCGTATTTTCGTCCACTGTCCCTCAAGCTGGAAAGGCAAAGGGCCAGGGAAGACGATTGTGCTTTCCCACTTGGCTCTGGCGGCTGCGTACTCCCGTATGCGCCCAAGGAGACACCTGGCTCTCTTCAAAGAAGCTGTATCGGCTCCCGCACCTTCAGGGGACGGCCTCGCCGATACTCGCTGAGAGTTCAATTCCCGACGTACGCCACGGCCACAGTATCCGGTTATGTTGCCTTCGATTCCGGACTTGAGGATGAGGTACTCTTCCGCAGCACGCGAAGTCCGCTGCCAGAGGAAGTTCACCCGGGGGCTACCTTCGAGCCCGGGGGGGCAAGGGTCCCCGAGGCGGTACTTCTCGGTGACGTTCCGGAGGGCATTCGGGTCATCCAGGCCGCTCAGCCCGGCGCTTGGAATCGCCCGGGGGTATCGGAGTACCGGGTTCAGTTGCTGGAATGCTGCAAGATTAAACGTGGCTCGGACCGCTTTGTCCGTTGGGAGGCCGGCTTCGAAAGTTTCCACGCGACCGAGAGCGGCAGAAGCGACTTCGTTGGTGAGAAGAAGGTCGATGCGTGACGGCTGACCGTGGTAACATGTAAACTCTGCGGGACTCCCCAGGGCTTCAGCTTGCAGCTCGGCAGAGTCTGACCAGCCGTTGCGCAAGGCAAAGCGGAGCGCCGGGGAACTGAGGGGGGTCGTGTTGAAATCGCCGGCGGCGACAAGGGGCACAGCACCCAAGCGCTGGCGCAATCCCCACAGGGATCCCTCGATCAATCTTTCCCGCTCGGTTTTTTCGGAATTGCCACAGTGACCGTACAATGACACCACGTGTACGGCTCCTTTACCTACACCTGTCGCGACACGTACATGCAAGAAGCGGGCCGATTCGTAGGCACGTTGCTCGGCTGCGTCAAATGGCTCGACGATACATGCAGGCAAGCCTTTCTTGACAAAAATCGCGACTCCTGCACTACCTCCTGTAACCTGGGATGGGACGCTGTTGCCGCACTTCCGCCCAACACAGCAGCTGCCGAAGAAAGGTTGCCATACATCAAGGGCGCCGGCTTGTTTCAGGGCCATCCGGATACTTCTCTGCCCGGCACTCGTCAGCTTCGTTTCTTGAATGCAGATGACGTCCGCCGCTATGCAGATGAGGAGGTACAGGTTCTTTAACAAGGATGTGACATTTATAGTCACGATTCGAATTGGTGGAGGGCCAGGGTTGGGTTCGATACCTTGAGTCACGAGAAGCGCGTACGCTACGAGGGCCAGATAGAACTCTCTCGTCGGCTGGGGGGGCGACAGTGAGTGTCGGCAGCGCCCTGTGGGCGATGAATCGTTGACGTGGATCACCATTGTGACTCCGGGGGGGGGACGTCGGCGGTCGCCTGCGCGGGCGAGGGAGATGAAGTTGGCGGCGTGGCCCGCGACTTAGTCCAGCATGCGTGACAGATTGCAGCCTGGCAGGGGCCGTGCGCGCAAAGCCGCTTGGCTTGTCCGACCTGCATGCCTTTGGCGCAGACCACGCAGAGGAAAGCTTCGGCGTTCGAGTGTGCTTCCTGCCAGCTGGTGTGCCGGCAATCGGTGACCATGTTGTCCACGGCGCCCACCCGTGCTAGCTTTTCCTGAGACTCGGTTGTCTCATCCTCTGTGCGGCCCCTCTTTTGGCCCGGAGACGGCTCGGGCCGTTCGTTGAGGCTAGCGAAGAACTCGGGTGGGAGTTTGACCTTCTCCCGCTGACACTGCGTGGAGAATCCCTTCCGTTGCCTCGCGTCAGTGGAGCGGTCGTATTTCCTAATCGAAATAGACGCGCGGTCGAGCCGGAAGAACACGGGTGCAGGTGGGCCCGTGTCGGCGATGACGATGCACACGGTCTTACCTTGGCGCTTGAAGGACCCGGCCTGTTCGACCTTCCAGCCGGCAGCAGCGCAGGCGGCAAGGAGGTCGGTCGGGTGTTCCGAGGCGCACGCGGTGGTGACTACGTATTTATCGCCACGCAGTTGGCGCTTCGACAGCTTCTTACCGACCGCGGATTCGGTAGCGGCAACGTGTTCAGGGGTCGTCCGAATGCCAAAGACACCCGTCTTTGTGCCCGCGATTACCCCGAACGTATTCGGAGTCTGTGCCGCCAGCCGTCGCGCCTCTTCAAGGGTGCAGTCACTCACCCACACCGCCGGCATGGTGTCCGTCCCGTTGACGAAGGACAAGGCCTTCCAGAATGTTCCGGCTTTGCCGGAGCTCCGCAGCAGCTTCTGCACGTCAACGATCGGGACGCGCACGCTCACCTCACAGACACCTTGCCGGCGGTGCACCTTTGTGAACACTGCGCTCCAATCCATGCGCAGTCCTTCCGCTTCTGCGGCCTTCTTCGCCATAATCCGCACAGATTGTGCGGCCTTCATCGCGGTATCCCAGGTGGCCGCGTGGACGTAGGCGGCGCGCACCTGGAACAGGCAAACCTGTGTCGTCGGCTGGAGGGTGTTCACTGCTTTGCAATGCACCGTGGGCAGGGCCAGGTTCTGGAACCGCGACCATACGTCCTGATGACCGCCGTCAGACAAGGTGACGAGGTGCCTCACTGAATCGTCCCACGGAACGCTGCAGACGACGGCAACCTTCGCTTCGGGGTAAACCCCGACGGTGTCGAGGGCCGCACCCCATGCGGACTCCGCATCTTCGACGCTTGCAGCCACGAGCAGGCCGCCCTTCCCATTCCTCAACTCGTCGGTTGACCCGACCTTCGCCACTTGCCAGTCATTGAAGATCATACTGGCCTTCGGACGGGTGCGGCGTGTCTTCTCCGACCATGTGCTAGGCACCTGCGATCCCGGTGCCTGGCTTTTCTTCTGGGTGGTTTCGTGTTGATCGGCGGCTGTGGGTTACGAGGCACGGATTACGGGAAGAAAAAAGGAAAAAGAAATGGGGGAGAAATACTCGAGGGACTGCCTTGTGCTCATTTCGAAGGAGGCTAGAGGGGGAGAAAACAATACAACTACAAAATGGGTCTTTTTTGTTGAACGCTTACGCATCAGGACCCCCAGGGACCACGCAGTGGCACACCAAATCTGAGGGCGGAGCAAGATCCTCTGCATGAGGCGACCAGACACTCTCTGGCGTGTCGCTCACCAGGGCCAGCACCCCGCGGGTGTAGGGGTCGGCCCTTTGCACATCGGTCGGAACCCACTCGGCACTGATGACAAGGCCGGCAGCCCGTGCGGCGTCGAATATCCTCGTCAAAAGGACATTGGCCGCAAAATTCTTTGAGTGTCCCTTGTTGAGACAATGGACCGCCGGGAGGTTGTCTACCATGAGCCTTACGCGGACGTTCGAATGGAAACTGGCGGTCATCTCGATGCCCCGAAGGACTGCAAAGAGTTCCTTCAAAAAGATGTGGGTGTGACTCAACTCCACAAAGGGGCCCTGTGACACGCGCTCAGATTCCCCTTCGAGGACCGCAGCCCACCATTTGGACGAGGCGTCTGTCCAGAGAGTGACCGATGAGGGAAAGGATTCTGACCGACTGACCCAGCGATTCTCTTCCACAAGGGAAACAAGATGCTCGACCTCACGCACCGTCGAGGGCGGCACAGCCCTCGTCACATCCCAGGCAGCTGGATCCGATGCCAGAGTCGAGGCCAGCCTCTGCAGGAACGACAAGGAACATCGGGCGTAGGCCAGTCGGAAACGTGTCGTGTACGCGAACCAGACCAAAGATCCGAACACCCGGTAGAACTGGCGAGGGGATACTCCTCCAAGCCGAACCATGGCGAGCTCGGGGGAACCAAGCAATTTCGACACCCACGATTCTGCCATCCTATACCGGGCGGGGCGGTCGAACCGGGAGAGTTCGAAATGGAGTCCTAGGAGTTTCTGCTCTTCGTATTGTCTGACGAGAACTGCCTAGAAGAGCTTCTGCTCTTCGTTTTGTCTGACGAGAACTGCCTAGAAGAAAGGGAGAAGTAAGAACACGTCTTTGTAACTGATAGCACTAGCGCAAGGGAATGTTGAGTGACTGCCTTAACCCGGGGAAACGAGCTTGGGCGAGGTCACCGGGGGGTTAGGGAGGGTGGGAAAACCTGAACTTTTCTTTGAACCAACCACACCCTGAAGGCTGTGTGAAGTTCTCTCATCGACTTTTCGTGGTGCATCAACTCCCTCAGTGAAACTGTGAGAGTTTCTGCTCTTCGTATTGTCTGACGAGAACTGCCTAGAAGAGCTTCTGCTCTTCGTTTTGTCTGACGAGAACTGCCTAGAAGAAAGGGAGAAGTAAGAACACGTCTTTGTAACTGATAGCACTAGCGCAAGGGAATGTTGAGTGACTGCCTTAACCCGGGGAAACGAGCTTGGGCGAGGTCACCTTCCATCCACCACAACGCCAGTGAGAAACTGCCTCACCGCAAGTACAATTGAATCGAGCGCATCAGCGCCAATCATGGTCAGCGGTACGCGTGACGGCAAGTCCGCAGGGTTGCCCTCACTCCTGACCCATCGTACAGAAACAGCGCAGTTCAAGGAACGCACGCGTTCCAGTCCTTTAACTACCGCCTCGTTCAAGACGGCACTTTTCAAACAGGACCCCTTACGGGCCACTCCTTTCACAGTGGTATTATCAACCACAATGTCCACTCTCCCACCTCTAATCGAGGGCGGCAGAGCCAAGACAACTAACTTGAAGGCAATAGCCTCCAGCTCGTTTATGTGCAACGAGCTCTCCGCAGAGTTCCATGACCCCCCCAACACGGTCACTTCCATTGTGCGCGAGTCAACAAGGACACCCCCCCAGCCTTTCTTACTCGCGTCCACGAAGGCCGTGATACGTGGGGACTGTTCGAGAGTGGGAACGGCCCTCGGCTTCAGCACCGAGTCAATCCACTCTTGGAGCGACAAACGAACACACGGAGAAACTTCAACTCTATCAGAGGGCAGCCGAGCCCCTCGGTTCAACGAGTTGGTTATGCGTCGAAAGAACTTCAACGCAAACCAAAACGAGCCCGGAAAAATGCCAGCGACCGCAGAGGCATGCAATAAACGGCCGCCGAGAGTCTCGAGCTCGCAAGCCAGCACGGTAGGCGACGACTTCTGCGTGTAGCGCGCCTCCATCAGCTTTCTCCGCAACTTCCGCGAGACAGCCACACGATGAGCAACGTGGTCCCAATCGACCCCGATGAACTCATACCGTGTGGCGGCAGTCTGCGAATCGGACGGCTTCCACGTCACTCCTCCGCGGTCTGGTCCAGCCTCCGAGTCGCGAGCCGCACAGCCGCCGCATACCGGATGTTGTCGATCCAAATGTCGACGATGACATCCCGTTCCGCAAACTCCGGACGCACGAAGTCCTCATGTCCGCCGGCCACCGCTGCCAAGGTGTGCATTAACTCCGGTGCACACGAGTGTCCCATGGGAAGCCGCAGAAGTTCCCACCAACCACCATCGGAGTCAGCGAACCTGAAGAGATGACGCGACTCCGGCGGGATCTCAATGGCGTAAAAACCCGTCTTGAAATCCCGGGTTGAGCCACACTCCTCGCGGCTCGCCCCGAGGTAGCCGGAAACGTGTCCGAGGGGCACAGATGCTTCGTAACCCGCCTCTTGAGCGGCTCGGTTACCGTCCACCGTCCACAAGATGAAGCGCTGACGCAGCGCCTTTTCCTTCTCCTCCAGCACTGTGAAAGGTACCGAAGCGAACGGGCCGGGACCGGTTGAACTGCGGGCAATCCCGTTTTCCGCGAGCAAAGATGCATCGTCGGGACGAAGGGTCGAGGGGGACCCGATTGCCGTCTCCGTCTCGACACGGGGAAAGAATGTTGAACGCCACGTATCGTCAAAGCGTCGGAGGGTCGCCTCGTTCATCCGCGCACGAAGCTTCGCGACAGACATCGGCTTGATGGGCGCGACATGCAATGGCGAAGCGCGCTCCTCCTTGCTTCGCGGCAGCCGCGTCGAACCGCCTCGTCGGGAAAACTTGAATTTTTCTTTGAACCAACCACACCCTGAAGGCTGTGTGAAGTTCTCTCATCGACTTTTCGTGGTGCATCAACTCCCTCAGTGAAACTGTGAGAGGTCGAACTCCCTCGTCGTCTTCGTTGAGCTCGCAGTTAACGTCCCTGCAGCGTTGCACGAAAGAGTCGAACCGCGAAGTTGCCTCCCGCAACGAGCTTCCCACGACGACAAAGTTGTCCACCCAGGGTAGACCGTCAGCCTCCGGTAGGAGCACCCGGGAGGCCCTCTGAGCTATCGCCGGCGCCCAGCTCCAGCCCATGCACATGGCGGCGAGTTGTGCCTGTGTGCATGCCAAAATACGGTCGGATGTCCGCGTCGAGCCGGAACTGATAAAAATAGCTCCGGGCGTCCGCGAGAAACACCACCGATGAGGCCAGCACGCGGTCGATCACCTCGTGAACCGAAGGGAGCAGCATTAGAGGCGGCACACGAACCTCTGCCCACCGTTCTTCTTGTCGACAGTGAAGGCGGGGAGGACGACCCTCAACCCGCCCGATGCGACCTCTGCCACGCCATATCTCACCAGATCCGGGAAGTGGCGTAGCATGCGCCTCGACGTCGTCCGTGTGATCGCCGATGCCATCAGCGCTTCCTCCGCCCCCGGGAGCAGGGCGGACCGGAAGGATTCCCACGAACGGACCACGTCCAGCACACCGCGCAGCAGCCCCCGGCTGTCCAGCGCCGTCAACCTCTCAAGGTTCATGAACGATGACGAGATGGGCGCGAGAGCCTCGCCGATTCTGCGTTGCGTAGGGACGGCCGTGAGGTTGTTGATGAGGAGTTCACCCCCGTATGCAACACCAACAAAGGGAGTGAACATCGAGGGGGGCAAGTCTTCTTCGGGACCCTCTCCCGGCCCCTGGTAGAACGTAGCCAACGGGTCGGGGAACTTCTTGGGCGGCTTAAACGGGAAAGGGGGTTCAAGACGAAGGGTTAGAGAAGGGACGCCGACGCCCTCGCGGTGTTCCGGAGGGTCGGGAACAGGAGGCGTCCCAGAGGTGTTTGCGACAACAGCGTCCGGAGCTCCTGGTCCTGGGCTGGAGGAAGAATCACTCCTGTCACCTGGCCGAGACGGAAAGGATCCGACTTCGAGCCCACCCAGTTCAAACCAGCACTTTCGGTGACGTGCTCTGCCTTTCTCGTCAGCACGTCGTCCACGCGGGCGGCACCCTGCCAGGCCAAAGCCAGCGCAACACGCACCCTGGGGTCCGCTTCCAGGGCAACGGCAAGATGCAGCTCGTCCTTCGTCACCGGTACAGCCTGCTTCGACGTCTTCATCGCGCCGGCCCGTTTCAGAGACCTGACAAAGTCCCTGACGAGCTGGCTGTCGACAGGCCGCCCCAACCGCTTCTCGGCCGACTGTACGTTGACGACGTACTGTACTGCCGAGGCCGCGCAGATGTCTCCACGAGAGAGCAAACGGGTCACGAACAAGACCAGCGCCGTCGGGACATCGAGCTGCGAATCTGCCTCTGCATCCCAGTGACGTCGGAACTCCAGAAAGCGCCGGTACACGGAGTGGATCCCGCGTCGTGTGGACAGCGCCAGTGCATCCGCCACGTACGCGTTCGCAGTCCGGACAAGACGGTTCCGTTCGCCGGGTGAGAGAGGGGGCTCCGAGAGGAGGGGACTTCCGCATCGCCCCGAGACCGGAGGAGGGAAGCGGTTCACGGCGGAGGCGTGCTGTCGCCGCGGCCACCACCAACCCTACGATGCCCGGGACGACGCTGCAAGAAGAAGAGGTCGTTCTCACCCGCCCAATATATACCGGACAACAGGGAACGCCGACAGGCAAGCGCGCGGCGCTAGCGGCGCCCCCAGCAACGAAGCAGAAGACGGCGACGACCGGGCGAACGGTCAAGAGGCAACCAACCCCGGGGACCGGCGAACGACCAGCGCAGAAGAAAAGGGTGCTCGGCACCCCTAAGGAAAGTCCGGTCACCGGCCGCAGACGTAAGAAGGCACAAGCCACCACACCCGACTCAAAGGTGCATCGAAGAAAGAGGAAGGCACCGAAGGCAAGCAGCTCCCACAAGCGACCGATGATAGCAGACACTCCGCTGTCCTCGAAAGTGAAAACCACGCAAGCCTGCGCGGTCCTACACCCGCCTACTCAATCCCCGGAACAGCAAGTGCAAAAAGACAAAGACAGCAGAAACGCAAACCAGTATCCGAGCAGCACAAGACACTTTGCTACTGTGTCTTAGACGGAACGAGTTCGCAAACGAAAATCGAACCCCGGTGGCAGCTGATTCCACCCTCAACATTCCGGACTACGAACACAAATACGAACTCCAAGCTGTTATAACACACACAGGAAGAGAGAACGCCGGCCACTACACCATGTGTACACAAGCGTAACCGCACCCCTTTCACAGATCAAAACTGGACACATTACAACAACGAAACCACCTCACACTCCCGGGAACCTACGTACACAGACAACACCACGTACATGTTCCTGTACACGAAAGAAGACCTCACCGAACTGACCCGACACAAACACTCGAACTGCTCGAAGAACTGCGACTACCTCAGACGACGAGACCTCATTCGAAGAAACAACACAACATGAAGGAACGCTGATTTGGGCATGCCCAGCCTGCAAAGCAAGTACCACTGACGCAGGCAACAAGTGCAAAGGCGCCAAAGGCCTCCGTTCACACATGCTTCACTGCAGGGCTGGTTAGCCACAACTTGCCACAATGTGGCCCATTGGGCCACAACTTTAGCCACAATGTTGTGGCTAAATTGTGGCTAAATGTGCACAACTTTTGATCGAAAAAAAGACCACCCAAAACACGCTAAACACCGTTTTTTGTGTGGATTTTCGTGTTTTTTGGATGGTTTTGGGTATTCTGGGCCGCATACCCCCCAAACAGACCTCGAGTTCGCTTTTCGTGGGTTCGAGTGGTTTCTGCCAACTTGCAGCCAAGTGCTGCCAATTTCTGAGGTGACTCAGCCAGAATTCGCTATTATTTTGCGAAATCCGCAGCTTGTAGGGGTTTTCCCGGTTGGTACTGGACCCTTTCGACAATTTCAGGTGGATTCTGTGCGAATAAACGGGCCTTGCCGGGCTCCTCGTTCCACACGGTGGCCACACGTGGCAACCGTGTGGCGGCCAGCCCTGTCCAGACCGATTCAATCGCCGGCGATTTTGAACATTGTGTTATTTTGGACAGCAGGACTCGGTCCAAGACTGCGAATGCGACATGATCATGTCCGCAAACCCGTTGCACAGGATTTGCACCGCCCCGTGCACCAGTTTGCTGTCGGTTCCTTGCTACTAGAAAGTTTCCGTGTTCATCGATTACTTGTTGCAACTTGCAATGCAACTTGTTGCATTGCAAGCAACCTATAGATCCGGGACTCAGGCTGGGGGCTGATTTCACCGTCAAATTTGATGCCATGATGAGAACGCGAAACCGAGAGTCTGGCGAGCACATGACTGGCGCATTGCACGGTGCAGAGTACGGAAGAGTACACGGCAGGCAGCGGTGCTGCCTGCCAAGCGGGTCACCTCCTCCTGAACACCGAGCCGGATGACGGTCACTGTTCTCGCCTCGCCTGGGCAGTGCTGCACCGTGCAGTGCACGGCGATGCAGAGCTGATGCGTACCGGTTGTGCTACAACCTGTTGTGCTCGGCCCGGAGCCTCCCTCGGGTGCGGCTCCGACTCGGAGTCCGAGCAGCACCAACCTGGTGACCAGGCTCACGGTGCAGGTCCGCGGCTGGAACAACTTCAAGTCAAGCTTTCGCAGCATGAATCAGGACTGCTGAGACAGCGTGGCTTTTTACTACACTTTTTTATTAGATGTGTACATTTGTGTAAATAGAAAAAATGTAGAAAAAGTGACTTTTCTACACTTTTTTATTCAGTGAAGGAATTGATAGGGAACCGACAATTTTCCCACTTCGGCAACAAGCAACGAAGAGGCAAAAGCCTAACAAGGCAACAAAAAAAACCCGAATATCTTCAAAACAAAAACAACGGTGCGGAAACTATGGACCACGGTTGTGGAGTACGGTTGTGGAACGCTTGGGGACCACTGTTGTGGACCACTGTTGCGGACCACTATTGTGAACCACTGTTGTGGACCACTGTTGTGGACCACTGTTGTGGACCACTGTTGTGGACCACTGTTGTGGACCACTGTTGTGGACCACTGTTGTGGACCACTGTTGTGGACCACTGTTGTGGACCACTGTTGTGGACCACTGTCATTTTTTTACCTGACGGAGTCAGGTAATTACTACAGTAACTTTTCAAACCATCATACCACACGGTCGAGGGTTTTCCTCAGTTTTTGTACCAAAACTGACGTTTGAGGGTTGTCCCCCTTTTTTTGATCACCAATTCTGACGTATGAGGGTTACCCAAATACTTGGACCCAAATACTTGGACCCAAATCCACTTTGTTGGTTCACCAAAACAGACGTTTGAGGGTTGTCCCAACTTTTTGGATCACCAATACTGACGTTTGAGGGTTGTCCCAACTTTTTGGATCACAAAAACTGACGTTTGAGGGTTGTCCCAACTTTTTGGATCACGAAAACTGACGTTTGAGGGTTGTCCCAACTTATTGGATCACCAAAACTGACGTTTGAGGGTTGTCCCAACTTTTTGGATCATGAAAACTGACGTTTGAGGGTTGTCCCACTTTTTTCGATCACCAAAACTGACGTTTGAGGGTTGTCCCAACTTTTTGGATCACCAAAACTGACGTTTGAGGGTTGTCCCACTTTTTTCGATCACGTTTGAGGGTTGTCCCAACTTTTTGGAACACCAAAACTGACGTTTGAGGGTTGTCCCAACTTTTTGGATCACGAAAACTGACGTTTGAGGGTTGTCCCAACTTTTTGGATCTTCAAAACTGACGTTTCAGGGTTGTCCCAACTTTTTGGATCACAAAAACTGACGTTTGAGGGTTGTCACACTTTTTTGGATCACGAAAACTGACGTTTGAGGGTTGTCCCAACTTTTTGGGTCACAAAAACTGACGTTTGAGGGTTGTCCCAACTTTTTGGATCACCAAAACTGACGTTTGAGGCAGTGTGGCTCCTGGGGCCTGGCGCGTTTGGCGTGGCGTGGCGCGCGCCAAGCGCGCCAAGCCTGGCGCGTTTGGCGCGGCGCGGCGCGTTTGGCGCACCCTGTAGCCCCAAGGAAATTTAGGCTCCCTCGTCACATGCACGGGGCAAAAAGAGTGCCTCGGGGGAATTGATAATTTTCCCGGGCCATTTTCCGAGTCTAGAGAGTTTAGCTCTCTAGCGAGCTATCCCACTTTTCTGGGAGAGGCCGTGGGGTACCCCCACCCCGGACATTTCTCCACCGTTTTTTCATGGTACTTTTGATTTTGAGAATTCACAATTCGTCGAAAAATTTTCTCCCCATTTAAAAAAAAAAAAATTTGGGGGGCACCTAGCTGAGTGGTCAGGTCGTCGGTGCTGAAAGTGGCCCCTGGCTGGAGGCACCGGTTCGATCCCCACTCCGGAAGAAAAACAACACGGTACCAAAGCTAGGCGTCTGGGGATGGACTCCCGGAAGCAACTCCTAGTCCAACAAGCTCAGAGAACACCGCCCTGTAAAGCGGATGCCGGTGGGAAGGAGGGGACCTACAACAGGCGAGCACAAAAAAAAAAAAAAAAAAAAAAAAAACATTTTTTTTTTTTTTTTTGTTCGGGCCACCCGGGCACCTTACTCCACTCCTCTGAGGTCCCCTGTTGGGGATGGTTGGGAAACCTTACAATCAAGTAAGGAAGCCATCCTTTACTGCGGAGCAATTTCCGCTAGCAGTACAAGTACTGTGTGAACTAGAGCTTTCATCTGGGAGTTCATCCCCAAACGCCTGGAGAAGTTGGCCAGTCAGGGAATCGAACCAGCGACCCTCAGGTTATCAATCTGGCGCCCTGACCGCTATACCAGGTGTGCCCCTACATTTTCTTTTTTTTTTTTTTTTTTACTTCAGTGACTCAGGGGACTTTAAAAGTTTGGGGTCCGAGCCAAAAACCCGGTTTGAGCCAAAAAACCGGTTTGGTTATGTAGGTCGGTGTATCACACTTGCATGCGGTGCTGCATCACGAGCGGGCTACTTTCTGCACTCTGTGTGGAGTTTTCCGCACTCTAGGCACTCTCGGTTTCCATGATCCACATGAAGGAAGCAAAAAGAAGCACTGTGTTGGTCAGAAAAGCACATTTTTCTTTCAGAACAAAAGGTTGCAATAAGAAATGACAAAAAGGCGGAGACGTAAAGAAACACCAGCTTCATGATGAGCCCCCCACTCCCCCCCACTCCCCGTTTTTCCCCCTTTTTAGGTTAAGCTGTTTTTTGAGGGCTTATTTGTACGCTATTACAGGCAGGTACGTTCATTACTACTATAGTACTACTACACAGTGAAGGTGGTAAAACTTTGAAATCGGTCTATAAGATTTTTTTTTTTCCCCTCAAAAACTCAAACCGGTTTATTCGGTTTGTCAAACCGATAAACCGGTATTTTAAAGTCCCCTGCTTCAGAAGTTCAGGCAGGCTATAAGCTTCATTTCTCGTCGGATTTCCAAATTCCGTCAGATATGCCGTTTTTGTTGGCTGGCCAATTTTACCCCCCCCCCCCCCCCCCCCCCCCGGGGACTCCAGCGGGAACGTCTCCAGTGCTCCCATCAGCTAAAGCTACTAGAGCTACTAATAACCCCCGAAGAACACGTACTATGGTGGCCGCTGCTCTTTCGTGAGACATCCATCGGGTATCACCCACTGACCCCACCTCGAGCTCCATCCACCATGCAAAGTTATTCAGGGCAGCGGCCGCAGATACTGCCTCGTGAAGAGTCCTCAGCTTCCGAGTATTGCCCTTTCCTCTGTACAGCACGACGTACGTGTCCTTTATCATTCATGCACGCAGACGCACCACAGGCAGAGGGAGGAGCCCCTCCTGCCGCAGGGCAGCAGGTCGCAGCAGCGGAACCAGACGACGTGACCATGGGCGGGGTGAAAGCGGAAGAGTGCTTCCGTAATTGGGAAGATTGCAGGGAGGCTCTGTTGAGTCACGCAAGCCGAACGGGAAGGTTTTTCAAAAAGGCTTTTTCGAACGGAACTCGTGGTCATTGGAAGGTGACGTGTCGAGACAAGGAGTGCGGCTGGGCAGTGGTTGCCAAAAAAGATTCTGACACAAACCAGGTAAAGGTTGTCAGCGTGGGCTCCCGTGAGAATGAGTTGCTTTGCCAATGCCCCTCGTTCTCCTCGGACGCATCCTCCTTCCAGCGGTATCATTGCCACCTTTTTGCCACGTTCTTTCCGGCGATGCACCCGCGGCTTTTGGCCTGTCTTCTTTCACGTTCGTTTGCCCGAACCCAGAAGCTAATCAAAACTGCGCGAGGTGACGCGCGACAATCGGCAGGAGCTGGTAGCAGAAAAGTAACCATCGTGATTGCAAGTGCGCCAATGTCGAGGCGAGTCTGCCTTGCTCGGGCTCTGTCCGACACTAGACAAAGTCGTCCGCAGCTGACGGGAGGGACGAAGCAGGGAGACACTAAATGGTGTTGAAACGGGCCGGAGCTTACTACAATTGACTAGACAACAATCGACGTCTTGTCTGCTTTAGTGTACCTTGAAACTCGATTCGGAACCCCAAAACATTTCTCGGAAACCAAAAATATATATCGGAAACAAAAAATATTTATCGGAAACAAAAAAATATTTATCGGAAACAAAAAAATATTTATCGGAAACAAAAAAATATTTATCGGAAACAAAAAAATATTTATCGGAAACAAAAAAATATTTATCGGAAACAAAAAAAAATATTTATCGGAAACAAAAAAATATTTATCGGAAACAGTTTCCGATAAATATTTTCCCGACTTAAGTGCTTCCCTTATGGTTTTCTCCGTATTGTATTTGAGTACCTATTGTATTTGGGCCCCCCCAGTAGAGAACGCCGAAAACATGTGTTCAGGCTGGGATCTTGCTCTGAGGAGCGACATAGCATCAGGTCGCACATGTGTCTACTATGGCGGTGTACGGCCAGCAGACGGGGGACCCCCCCAAATCCCACAAAAACGCATTTTGGGCATCATAGACAGCCCTCCAGAGGCTTCTGAGGGCGTATTTGAACGCAGAATCATGTTTTAGGAAGGGTATGGGGCCTCAGTACCCGTCAGACCCTGGTGAACTATGCGGGGATCTTTCCGCCCAAACCCCCCCCCCCCCCCTTTTGGCATCGACTCATATAATATTGTGGGTTGCAAAGCTGTCCGTCCATCCGTCCGTCTGTCTGTCCGTCACAATGGAAAATCCCTTCACAAAATTTCACCTTTGTACAAAAAAAATTCCAGAAGAAATTTTTTTCAGCAACCCAAAAATACACCACCGTGGCCCTAAAAAAGGGCCTTTTTCACCAAGAACAAAAAATTTCCAAAAATCCAGGTTAGGAGGTTTGCGGCTTGTTGTGGTGATTGTGGTGGTCTCTTGGTGGGTTGGCTCCAGTAAGGCCCTCTAGACAAGAAGGCCCCCACGAGGGGGCCCGAAGGGCCACCGAGTGCGGGTTTGCGGGGGGGATAACTTTAAAAGTCCCTTTCTTTTACCGTTCACCCTTCCCATCCCCACCCGTTTCCTTTCAGTTCCCGGTTTCTTCCCTTTCATCCTCAGTGTGGTATGCCCTTTCTTCTTTTGTCACAGGGTATGCTGTTCGATTTTTGTTGCTGCTCGAGTTGGCGCAGGTCCGTGCCAGCAAAGGTGTGCACTTCTCCTTTGTCACCCCCCCTCACCATGCAACCAGCAAAAACACAAACAGACGAGCCGGCCAGTAGTGGCTGCCACCAAATACTAGGTATCTGGTGGCCTTGGGTTTTGGGTTTTATGTTTCCATCTATGGAAACATAAAAATGGCTCCGGTCGGGTGGGGGGGGTGAGTGTGGTCGCTGGGGGCACGATGTGTCGCGGACGTCAGGCCCCCGTGTGCCGGCGTCTTCTCCGGACGGTCCGGGCGCCATGGGCTCCAACCCGACCGGGGATTCCCTGCTGCAGCCCCGTATGGGGGCGTCGAGCATGTGGCTCCAGCCCTCCTCGGGTGTAGGTTTGGGCCCCTCGGGTGCCGGGGTCCGTTCGGCTGTGGGTGCTGTGGTTCCGGACCGGGTCCGTGTGCACTCCCCCTATTTGGCGAAGTGGCCGTGGGCTCCGGCTCCTGGCTGGGCCCCTTCATGTCGACGTCTCCCCCGGGTGTCCTCGGCTCCGCACCCTCGGGGGGGGACACTGCTGTCTCTCCGCATGGGGGCGTCGTAGAGGTGTCCTTGGCTTCCCCTGATCCCCGACTCCTCTAGCCCTCCTTTGTGGGTCGCGGCCCCGTGCCGGGCATCGCCACGCGGTCTAAGCTCTGGCCTTCCATGTGCGCGTCCTCGATTCGCCATCGGCGGCGCCTCCCCTCCGCAACCCCCCGTGGCCCGTACCTGGACCCTCGTGGGAGGAGGGTAGAGCCAACCTTTGCCGTTTGCGCTCCCGCTCGCTCGAGCTCCTGTTCCTCATGGAGGTCTTCCACTCTGCGTTGAACTTCTTCCAGGCACCCCGGCCTGATAAAGCCGCTCATGCCTGGGTCTGTGAGGGACGCGTCGACCTCGGCAGTCCTCCTGTCGGCCACCAGCCCCCTGCGGTTGATGGCCGCCGCCGCTCCCCTCACTACCCTGATCGACACTCTTCATGGGGGTTTTTTTTTCAACTGGGAGCATTGTACAGGAAACAAATGGGGCTAGAGATGTGTTGGGCTAGTTCCTTTTCAAATTTCTCGCGGGATACAAGAAGAACCCTCGTCCTCCGCGTCCACAACTGCAGAATGCGAAAACAAGGCCAAATCACCCCCACAAGCCAATTCCTGGGCAAATTCCTTAAGGAAAATCATCAAAACCCAAACCGCAGCCACAAAAACAGCCCAGCTACAAAGGGAACCCAAAAACAATCGGAAACCTTGAAGCTTAGGCTTCAGCTGAGGCACGCCCGAGCCTCAAGAATAATACAGTATCGTGCACGACTTGTCCCAGGTCCGCCCATTTCTTGGACAGTGGTTCAAGACACCTATCGGAAAGGCTGGTCTTTCTCCTTTTTCCGTTCAGCCGAAGCCCACCCTTATTTCAACTACATGGTCGATTGCTATTGTCGCCGCCTGCGATATGTAAGCAGCCCTCTGCGGACGGAAAATGTCGCTAAAAGGAGCTCAAGCAGAAGGCTAACAACACGCACTATTCCGCCAGTATGAGCAGAAAGCACCGAAGCGGTAGCCGTTTATTGAATGACCATTGGGTGGGCTGGCTTATTTAAACAATTCTCGTGGAGCCTGTTTGAAGTTTGTCATTTTCCGCTGAGCAACTTTCTTCGGTTGACTCTTTTGTTATCTTTTGCTGCCGCCCCTCGTACCGACTGGGGTTCATATTCTGGCCCTTCCAGAGGGAAAAAAAAGAGCAAACGAAACACGAAGAGAGAAAGAAGTGAAGAGCATTTCCAGAGCTGGGGCTTGCACTGATATGATGTACGACGCAACCAGCCAACTGATCAATAAGTTGCGATACAAAGATCGTGTTCTCCACGTCTTCCTGTGCTAGCTCATCGTACTTCTTGGGCCAGCACATTTCGTAGGCTTCCCAACTCTTTCATAGCAGCCGGAGTTCCGGAAATGTTCCGTTCAGGAAAACTGAAAATGGTCGTTCTTTTTTCTACTTTTTTTTGTTGATTGATGTTGTCGTTTTCACTTACGCGGTTCCACGACAAAAATGGTGTCTGAATCAGACCCTACCTGGTTTGACAGCTGCCTACATGATGCTTTTAGCAAAATACGGGTCTACCGCCCGTTCGAGCAGAAGTGGTTCCGGCCAGCTACTTTTCGGAAAGCTCATCTGGTGTCTTTGGTGGCCGTCGATGATACGACTCTTCTCAAGACTCCATTTGCATGTGCTACGAGGTAGCTGTCAAAAACTGCATCCAATTTCCGACACTTGTGACACAGTGAACTACTTGGAATCGGAAGGCAGGTGAGGATTGTATTTATCGCCTTCCTTTCACAACAACACGTTTCTTCCCTGACTTGGTCCTGGCGTCAAGACCATAGGGAGGGCAAGTTAGAGTGCAGGGATAATCTATCTGGTCAAGATGCCCCGTACGGGCGAAAGTCCCAAGCGTAAGGCCCAGGGCTTGGCACTGTGTGTGGGTGACGGCGCCGATGTTGGAGAAAGAAATGCGTAGGTTTGGTTTATTATTTTGCTTTTCGTTGTCGACAACATTATTGACTTTCAGCGTCTTTTCATGCCTTGAAAAGATGCTGAAAGCCCGAAAAGAAGAGCTCGATCCACCCCCAGCGAATCAACACTTGCCGTGTTCCTGGCCTTGTCATTGCAACATTCGTAACTCACACGAGCGAGGTGTAAGCAAACTTTGGATTGAGGAAAGCCGAAAATCGTGCGTGCTTGCAACCCTGGTGTTGAAAGAGTTGAAAGACACATGGCTCCGACATCTTGCGTCACAAGTCCAGAGACCCCCGGTTGGCTTTTTGCAGTATGGCCGAGAAGCAAGTGTGACCCCGCTCATACAACCCCTCTGGTAGCGGTGGTGAGCTTCTAATTTTTCTCCGATGTTGCACACTTCGGTATATTATATACCGTATAAAAATAAGAAGGTTTACGCCACGAAGAAAACGACAACGAGAGAGGGACAGGGAGGGGGAACAGAGTTGGGACCAGGTCTTGTTTTTTAGAGTGAAAGTTTGCTTGTGTTTTTGTCAGAGCACTCCGGATCCCTCCTCCCTTGGCACAGTCGCCCTCCACTCAGGTGGTATACAGGGTGGGCTCTCTTGTACTACAGTGCGCTTGTCACCAGAAGCAAAAGGTTTCGGGAGTCTAATCTCCCACCATTCTTCAGAAGAATAAACGCTAGAATATGACAACTCCACCTTCGACAATTTCGCCCGCCCAGCCCGGCAAGCAATAGGCAACTTTACAACGGATAGGATATGACGATACAACGGATAGGATATGACGAGCTGGATCGAAAGGAATTATTTTTCCGGACCACCCCCGAATCAATGGGCAACCCGACATGCAAAAGAAAACAAAAAAAGGAGCGGGGAAGCAACTAAGAACAACGATCAAGAGTACGTAGGTGAAATCAAAAGCAGCGAAGAACGAACAGTAACGGCCAAAAAAATGAAAGGAAAGGGGTGCCGACACGGGTATGGGGGAGAGGAACAAGAGCAGGGAGGTAAAAGAAGTGCATTGGAGAAAATATTTACGCGCAACGATAACGCTTTTGTAAAAAAGGAACTTAAAAAAAAAGGCTTCATTCTTTCTTATGAAAAAATGTGATCAGCGGGAGAGATAAATGATGTTGGCAGGAGGCTTTTTTGCTGCTGGACTCGAAGCTGGGAGGTGGAAAATATGAGAAGTGAAGAAATAAACCCGGAAAACCCAGCTTAGTACTTCTTGGGGCCTTTTTCTTGGGTGGCTGTTGGACACGCAGACCGCTAATGGTTTGCTGGTTTGCTTCCTCGTACTTCGTTGCAATGCGAGTCAAGGCCTTCTCGGATAATTGCGAGGAACCACTTGCAGGTGTCGGTTGAGGCATGGACATCGAAACGGTTAACGAAGCCTGTGGTAGGGCTGGCTGGCATGGTTGCACGGAGGGTAGCTGATTTCCGGCCGAATGTCGCGGTTTTGCAAACCTTCAATCAAGTACTCAGTACTGGACGTGTATTCTTTAAGAAACATTCCCCAACGATGGCCAGCTGACCACGCCACGAAATCCTCTCGAATAGAATGACAGTGGGATGCACGCCAGGCCCCCGCGAAGAGGAATTGGGAACGGTGGCACAACGCGCCTGCCGTCAGACAACCACCTAATCAAAAAAAGGCCCAAAAAGAAAGCTTTCAAAAGAAGCGAAGTGGAACGGGAGAACATGCCACTGCGCGATCGAAGAATAACCAATTCTTCCTTATCTTCATAGTATCTGCCGCGATCTTTGTGTTCATTTATTTTTTGGGGTATTCTTCCTCCCCCAACACAGTCGTAGTCGGCAGTACGGATTATCGGATGCGGCATCGCTGTGCACTGAAACAGTATAGGGCATCGTGGGTTCCACATTCTGCATGCTCCGTCTTCCAACACTGTCTGACACTGAAGAAAACAAAAAAAGACCTGAGAGAAATGAAAGTCAGACACTGGAGGAAACAAAAAGACCAGAGAAAATTGAAAAGTATCCCGGAAAGCAAACCATCAGATCACTGATCTGATATATTTTGGTCTTACAATAGTACTTTGTTTTTGAGCGCTTTGGCTCAGAGCACACTAGGGAGGCGTTGCACAAAGGGAGGGGAGGGCGGCAATCATGGAACAGAGTAGGATAAGAGTCAAAAGATGTGACTCCGCCTCAGCAGGCCGGTGTTTTCCTGGCATCGGAACGCCGCGTCTCGAAGAAATTCGAGGGTTTGCGAAGTCGGGCCTGTTTTCGAGTCTTCAGCTGACCGAGCTCTTGAGTTTTCCTCGACTGCTGTAGACGCAGAACGTGATTCAAAATCGAGCCACAGGGACGCCACCTGACATCCTCTTTTCCTCTCCATTCTTCTTTAGTAATCCTCGCCGATCAGGGAAAGGGGGGAGGAGAGAGAGAAAAGCAAATGATAGAGGGTGACACAGGTTGCGACAGTGATCGGATTCTGCAACAGGGAGAAACCCTGAGCAGGATCGCACAAACAGAACTGAGCACGGGCGAAGGCGTTGCCACTGGACAGGTAATGCAGAAACGTACGAGGTGGGGGGTGTCACGGAGGGTGGCCCTTTGACCAGGTCAATTCTTGATTCGTGACAGAAAACGTGGCTAGAGTTTCCAACAGAGTCGGTAGATCCGTAGGCTTCGCGATGTGCTACTCGTTCCTGTTTTCAACACTGTCAATCCTATGGGTAAGAAATGGTGACACTAAATAAACCTTGGGTGGGGGGTGCAACGGCAGAAGAAGAAGCCAGCCTTGTAGGCCACGCTGAAAAGTACGGAACGCACCCTCAGGTGCGTGGTCTGTGGCTGACTGTTTCACCTGCTAGAGAAAAGAAGGTGACCGGAAAAGAGCCCCTTTTGTTCGTCCTGCTTTCTGTTGCCAGGCCCCCCTGGAAAACCATTTCGGGCGGATGAGCTATTTTGCACCAGCAGAGGTGAAACTCTTAGATAGGAGAAAGACAGATTTCTGCGAAAGCACTCAGCAAGAACGCCTTCACAAGAAAGAAAGTGTGGAAGTCTAAAATGCCAGTTGACACTGTGATTGCAGGTTCGACAGGCAATTCCACCGAGCTCGTCCGCCTCAAAGGAAATGCTGGTACGCCTGGTCGCAATAGCAGAAGATCGTGGGGATGATCCCCGGGGAGAGGGAACACACTGGCGTTGACACTATTGAGGCTAGATACTTGAGGGAAAAAGAAGAAAAAAGCCGAAATTCAGCAGATATGCGGGAGGAAAGCATCGAGTCGCAGCAAAGGGTGGGGAGGGACCCTGGGGAATAGAGGCGCCTATTCTTCAGAATTTGGTGTTTTCTTTTCTTTTCTTGCTCGTTCTTGTTGACTATCTTTTCGCCTCTGTGCGTCCATCACCGGCCGGCTTGCAAGACTCGCCAACGAGAATACTTGAGTCCCAAAGTTAAGGAACAGGCAATAATTTTTGCATTCCCCGCTTATCAGAGTCAAAGTTCGCTTTGAAACCTTTGCTCACGAGAGCGGGAAGATACATTATGATTTTCGACTATCAATCGTGACTGAGCAGCACAACCTCAGAGGCCCACTCAACTAATCCCTGCAAGATTTGCATACTTGAATATAACAGAGACGTGAGATATAACTCAAGAGGTTTCGAAAGCCGGGTCCGGTCGTTCCGGGGGCATTCGTTCTACAAAGTCAAGCGAAGTAACCACCGATCAGCAGAAACTGATCGAATAATGGTGGTGTGAGATTGACAAAGTAAAATATTCAGAAGTATTCAGAACCGGGCGGAATGGCTCACAACAGCACCGGGAAACAAGGCGCGCGTGCGGGCGAAGACGAGCCTGCTTTTTCCACATGTCACTACTGTGTGGAATCACACACCTGTCGGAATGGTACAAGAAAACAAGGGAAGAATAAAACGAGTGGAAAGTAAAAAAAAGCAAGGGCGTTCAGAGCTTCGACACTGAAAGAAAACATGTCTGTGATAAAAAAGGGTGCAGGGAGGGTCAGGGGGGTATTATACGGGAATCGGTGGCCGGACGTCATAGGGAAGCTCAGCAAAGACGGAGACAACGGCCCTGATGGAGTGCTTGGGTTTCAGTCCGGGTTTGAGTGTCTCGGCATGGCGCCACTTTGCTTAGGAGGGAGGGAAGTCGCAGCGCTAAGCTCCAGTTTCTGCTCATTCACTTTGGCTCGCGCACTCTTCAGGGGGAAGCCGTCTTTGTCGAGCCTCGTGTTCCGAGCCGCTTACACTTGAAAAGAGAGGGTGAGGAAGAGAGAACAAAAGCAGGGCAAATGGTAAGGGGGCCGGCGAGGGAGGGGCTGCAGGAACAATTCAAAAATTGAAGTAAACATCAGAAAAAGCCGAAAGTGGCTGGGGGAAGAGAAGGCAAATTCCGCTGGTACGTTGGGGCGGATTTGTTGTCAATCTCCCGTCAGCTTGTAAGCATCTTTATCTTTATTTTTCTTTTCGATAGGGCCGGTGGTTTCAGATATTCCCACTTCTGTTCCCTCGAATGACTCAGCCATCCTCAAGGCTGGCCACTCCGCTTTTCGGACGGAATTGATTACCTAGGAAGATCCAATACCGGGCCCAGAACATTTACTTGGTGTTGTGATGCAGATGAGGGGGTTTCTGTTTTGTTTTAGACTGGTTTTATGAAAGGGGAAGCGAGGCTACGTGTGCACGACTCACTACGCGGTCATGGTCAGACCCAAAGTCTGACAGGGTAGTTTTTAGACCGCAAGCCTAAGAAGTTTTGTGCATTGACCACAAGGTTACGCTTGTTCTTCGAGTGGTCACCGTCCGCAACCAGCCGTGTGGTTGCAGTGCACCTTCCTTCATAGGGCGCAGATGGTGCGTTGGAGTGCTTGGAACCGCCGTGGCTTGGGCATAAGGTTAGTTATAAGACACGGTGCCATGTTCGCCCCCCCCCCCCCACCAGTAATAAACATTGACCCGGCAGTGCAACCCTTTCAACTTGTCCGAAATAACCCGAGCCCGTCCTGGCCCTTCACGTTTTCATTCTTGGGACCGATTCCAAATCAACAATCTGGGAACCTCAGGATCAAAGAGGATGAAAATCTGGGCCAGGATGGTCGTGCACAAATTTGGACAACAAGGCCATTGAAGCCGAGGCACTGCCGCGGTCAGCGCTAGTTTGTTCAGACTTGATTGGTGCGGAGGAGGTAAAATCCAGTGCCAGAGCAGGGAAACTACGGTACCATCATTGTTTCGTTCGGCGGCTCCTAAGACATGGAAGGATTGTGGACGTTTGGAGGCTTGCTTTCGAAATAGAAACACAACGGCTCTTCTCGGGATCGCAAAAAGAAGCCGTACACCGCGATCCCAAATCCTGGACGTGGCTTCAGGTGGCAATTGATCATCAGAGGTCCTGCACGGGCGGTTCAGCTTCCTGACAATTGCATGTGTCCACAAAAAAAAAAACGCATTTCAGTGGTTGCTCGTTGAAGCGCGGCTGTTGAACTGTGACCGCAAACTGGTAAAGATATAAAGGCTGGGTGTGGGCTACTCGGGGATGGTTGCCGCCTATCAGCGGTGCCGCGGTAAACCGGAGGAGGTGAGGCCAGAAAGAGGACAATAAGGAAGAGGGGAAAGAATCTCACTTTTTCCACGACTTTGCGCTTGTAAAAGAGAGTGTCACGTGCTTTGATTCTGCTAACAGCTACATGTACATGCAAGATTCACTTGAAGATAGACGGTATTTTCACGATACGTCAGAGAATATCTGACTTCGCGGCAGTTCATATCGTAAAACATTGGCACATGCCAGACTCTTTACCAGTACGCGTATGGGTTTTGTATGTGTAACGATGTTCATCGGCAGATACGGTGGTCCGCCGGAGTCGTTGTTTTCTTGTTGTGGGTAGTCTTCTGCTTTAGGCTGGGGATCGGCTTGTGTGCCTGGAGGACAGAAATGGACGCAAATGGGGGCATTTGGATGCATGCATAAGTGGCGGTATGGCTTGTGTTCCTTTTCTTTTTACTCTGCGTGTATTGAGCAGTGTCCCCTAGGGGTTACGGACTTGGCTCTTAATACTCTCGTGTTTGGACCCACTGGGCCTCTTCCGCCGGCCTTCAGCTTGTATTGAACTGTCATTCGCAGGGTTGTTGCCTGTGTGTTGCAAACATACGTGATGTGCGGTGTCGCGGTGAAAAGGCGTGGGACTAGACATTCATCTGCACGAAAGTGGGAATCGGGGAGCCTTTTCTCCTGCATGCAGGGTGCTGGCGTGATTGTGTCTGACAAATTGCGCACTCTCAGCCCACTTCAGTATCCTCTGCAGCGAGACAGGTTCTCCGAAACCAGTGCACTCCACTTTTCGGTTCCCGCTGGTGGCCCTGTTTACGAGCATGCCACGCTCTTGTTTACGTAGGTTGAGGAAAAAGGTGCGTTCGGCAGAGTGTCCTTTGACAATCAGGCACGTGACCAAGATGGTGCAAGAGTACACCCAAGCAGTTCTGGCTGCGGGTCAAGCCTGGGTGGACCCACAAGTTAGTCGTATCAGAGTGAATATTAGCTGGTAGCTTCCTTTAGCATGAAGCACAAATTCAAGTCTGGCTCAGTATCCTTGCGCACGCTAAAGTCAAGAGGGGCTGTGCGTCCGTAAGACTCAGTCAATCCGTCCTGTAATAGCATCGCACCCACCCAGCAAATGTTTCAGGAAGGGTCTGTCTTGCAAAGAGAGAAGAAACACTGGGGTTGCTTTAGAAAAAGAAAGGCACAGTGAAGGTTGATTTCTATCAAGTCACCGCACCCTTTCGTCCCATTTCGGGATCTGCCTGGCCACGCTGCCGACTCGCAGGCTTGTGACCGTGTAAGTTCCCGGCTCGATCGGTGTCGATGACCGGTCGTTGAGTCCAGGTAGCACGTAATCAGGCAGTGCAACTGTCTGGTTTGCTTGCACTCTGCATTGTTCGGATTCATGCAGCGTTGGATACGGGATAGGTACCAACCGGTACCACTAGGTCCTCCAGGAGATGGCTCTCGCGCAGCTTTGATAGAAGTGCAGCTCTCTGACACACAAGTCTTATGAAAACACTTGTCTCTGCCAGGGATGCGTCTTCAATTGCATTGCGCAGGATAAAAGTTCGCAGTCTGAGGTTGCCTTACATTTCTTCCTCTGTGATGGTAGTGAGCTTCTTGTGCGTTTCCTCCCACAGTTGTTTTGCATGTGCATCTTTAAGAAAAAAGCAAAAGAATACGAAGGATCAATCCGATAAAACCGAAAACGGAAGGCACCGTGCGCCGCTAAAAGGCGAATCGGGCACCCGTTGACAAAACAAGTCCACGAAACTGGGGGTGGTGGTCGACAACCCTCCAAAACCTCGGTGTCAAGATAGTCACGCTTCACACAAGGTGGGTCGTTCTCATGCAATAACGCAAGAAAGACGAGACAAGAATTGTACACAAGAGGCGCTCAAGGCTTTGAGAGGGCCGGCGTGCCGAGGAAGGGGAAGGGGTTGGACGTGGGGGTCAGCGTACCTCCACGGGAGTTAAAGCGATCCTGTATGAAGGTTGCCAACGATTGAATAGCGCATTCGCGCTGCAAGTTGTGCAGCGTACAACAAATTATGAGCCCCACTTTCGGAAAAAACTGGAGGTCCGCGCACACGGAGCCACGTGTTCTGGAAACTATCCAACACTGTTGAGCCAGTCCACCTGATAGACCATGGGAAGCAACGGTAGGTACTTCGGTGCAGTTTCAGGAGACAAGGGGCTGACTGGCTCAGTGCTGCGACCCGGGAAGAAGCCGTACAGTGAACAATTCTTGGAAATCGGAGGCGTTTCTCTTTTGCGTTTCCAATCACTGTCGTTCCTTCGAGGAACATCACGTCGTCCAGCTGGTACGCACAATTCTTCGGTTGGGGCCGAAGAAACGGCAGGGGGCAGTGGGGGAGGGTGAACTCAGATTAGACTAAGTAAAGCATCGAGAGGCGTACTAGTGCCCGGTTGGGCTGTTTGGTGCTGAGATCATGCCATAGCAAGGAAGCAACAGGACTCCTTAAGGAATGATACGCTTGCGTGTGGATACTCTACACGCTAACAAGGGGTTGCTGTCTGCACGTATGCCCTGTGAGCCGCTCGGGCCGTCTTGCATTGATTGTTTGCATGTCAGCGTGCTGAAGCTAGTGCGCACGCGAGCAAAGAAAAAAGAAGAAACGTCGTTACGAGACAATAATAGCGAACTGCATCTTTCGTCGTCGTGATGTTGCACTCCCACAACGCCCCAACAAACACACTCGTCATTCTTGTCTCGGGCACTGAGTTGACTGGTTTTGTAAAGGCAGGTACTCCCCTATAGTCCCCTATAGGTACTTCATGTCTTCTTCTCGCGAAGTGTATTGTTGACATTCGTTGTATCAGTACTTTCTCCACTTGCCAAAGTTTGGCTGACAAATGGCGGGGTCGCAACCCAGAAAGCGATAAGTGTCTGCCCATCGGGCGGGGCATGTGTCAGCGGGTGACAAAGCTGCTACTCAACAGGTCCTCGCTGACAGATTGACCGGACCGATTCAGACCTTCATCGCTTGAGAGAGAGAGAGTGGAGAGGAAAAGAACACCAGCGACTATGGAGTAGGGACCATCTCCCTTGGAGGAGTGTCCGGTCGCCTTCCTCGCACGAGTGGTCGGCTTTGCTTTTCCATTTTCGTTTTTCGTTTGCGTGTCTTGAAACAGTCGTCCTTCTTGTTGTCACGAATCGATGCTGGCTTTCTGAACCTTTTACTTTTTAGTACCGAGAATGCCAAGCGGAGAAAACAGACCCGGCGTATGGTTGAGTCCGGGCAGCCGGGCGGGGCTCAATGACGGGGTCGTGGCCAACGAGGACATAGGCAGTAATTGTCTGACCGTCAGTGCAGGGCACGCGTCTGCGGGTGACCAAGCTGCTGTTGGCTAGGTACTCGCTGACAGGTTGTCCTGACCGAGTCAAGCCGATGATCAGCTTTTCCAGCGCCGCGAGCACGCCCGAGCAATGGGTGCCAGTGAAGTCCGGGAGCAGGACAGCGTTGTCAGTGTTGTTCCGGATGCAGTCTGGCGTGTTCTCGATGATGATCGTCTTCGAGACGTCGCGACCCAGCTTGCGCAGGTCTTTGACACCGTCACCGGCGAACCACCTACCGTCTCGGCTGACGGTGTGCTTCACGCTCCTGCTCGGGTCGAGCTGTCTCACAGCATTCATTGCATATCCCCTCTCACCCGCCGTCCAAATGATGACTTCCGCATTGTCAGCTGTTTGTAGTTGAGGGCACAGTACGACTGGTCTTGCAGAGAAACAGGTCTCCCGCAAAATCTGCTCGTGACGTAAAAGTGACTCGTTTCAAGCCAATGTACTAAACCGGTGCGCGCTGATGTCATACAAGTAAATTTCCATTTCATCTCGCAAGCTTGAGCGACATACAGCGTTGAAAAAACGGGTTGTCTTCCTGCTGACGCTTACGCTTGCCGCCTTTCTGAGCCGTTGGAAAGCGCACCTCTCAGCACATGCCCCTTTACAAAGTGGTGCAGTAACAACAACGTGTGTGTGTGACAGTGGTGCTCCGCCAGGAAACGACTCACTGCAGAACAGGTCAAAAGAGACAAAGTCCACACCCGCAGAACGAAGGACCTGCGCTGCACCAGGTCGGGAGAGGATGGGTCCACCCCGTGCGTAGACTAGCGTTTCGTCGAGGTCAAATACGACGGTGTACTTGCCGCTGTCCGAAGGGCTTTGCGGGGGGACTAAAGATCCCGATGCTGCGGTCCGGTAGCTGAACGGCGAATGCGTCATCGAGGCTGGGAGTTGTGCAGGGAACCCGTGGTCAGGGAACAACGAGCGCCGCGTGTTGGATGGTGCAGACGCAGCTTCGTCTTCGTACCGGGACCGCACCTTGTCGGGGGAGCCATACAGATTGCCCATCGTCGGCGCTGGCTCAGTGGCGCGGGAAAGATTGGGTGGCGCCAAGGACGACACATCAGAGTACCGGTCGGCCCACGTGTAGCTGCTGCGCGGCGCGTCAGAGTAGCCGCCCGGGGCTGGTGACAGAAGTGAAGCCATCGATGGCCGCGTGTACTCCTCAGTTCGCGGGGAGCTGCCACCCCCGTACCGTGGAGGGGGCGTCGAGTATCTCGCACTGCCTTCGCTGAGCGAACTTGCAGAGCTCAGATTGCTCAACGCGTACGAAGAGTGCCTGGAAGATTTCCGGAGGTGTGACCTAACAATGCATCGGATGATCAGCAGCTACATAAGTCCCCTACGTACCGTAGGTAGGCATCTGGCGGCCATTGTCTAACGCCCTCAGGCCGGAAACCCCCAGGCCCAGAGGTATGCTTGGTGGGGTGATTCGTCTGGTTGATTTCGATCACAGGCTGTGAATTGCCACACCCGTTATTTGTTTCCGCAACCAAAGTCGCTATTCAGCATGGGTTTCTGCAACTATGGAACACCTGATCTGGCACTGTTTCCGGTATAATAAAACTCATCCCGCGTCAACGGGGTAAGGGATACTAACCACAAAGGATTGGGTGTGTGATGACCCTAGCCACGAGCGAATTTGGTACAAAGGTGCAATGAAGGTAATGCGTACGTATCATCGAGCGAAGATCGGTCGGAGTGCAACGAGCTGCCGCCGTAACTGCCAAGACGACGGTAGGCGTCCCTGTGGATGAGTACGCGTGATGTTGCCTTCGTGTGACGAACAGATTTCCGAGAGGTATGAAGAGGTGCTGAGTATCCGAAAGTTGAGCACTCAGCAAGTGTTAGTCAATGTGAAACTTGGGTGTCGGAGTACCAATTGTTTCTTGAGTATGCGTTGCGTGTTCGAGAACAAAATGCATACATTGGGCTAGGTGTTCCGAAGATAGAGTCTCTCGCAGAGTCCGCGGTGAGGTACGACATTTCTTCTTTTTTTCTACCGGTTCGCTTCTTGTGTTTTTCTCTTCTTTTGGAGCGGAAAAGCAACGAAATGCGATGCTGTGCTTCGAGTTCTACTTTTCTCTTTTTTTCTCGGATTCTTACTTTTGTCGGTCTTTCGTTTTACTTTTGAATGGTGATGGAAGCAAGTGTTGGGGGGTTTTTTTTTTTGTTGGTTTTCTTTCTTTTTTGGAGCCAAGCTGTATGTGGCGGGAGTTGTAGAGCAAAAGTCAGCCAACATGGCGGAAACGCCATGTTTCATTGAGAGAGTCATGTCAGTAGTTGATGACATCACACTTCCCTGGATTGGTGATACTCTGCAGAGTTCCTGTGGCAGCAAACAGACACGTTGGCTCGACAATGGACAGCTCCCAATTTTCCCATGATCAGCGAAATCTAGCAACTGGGATTGGTCTCTTCCTGCCGATGATGCTGAAGCTCGAATAGCTCTGAGCAACGTTGGCAGCTGCCACTACACACAAGAAACCTCGGAAGTGCGTTCATCCTTGCCGTGAACTCTACTTCGTAATCGCAGTTTAAATAGCGAAACAGACAGCAGACAGGGAAACGCAATCACGGAATATATTGTCGTTGTTCGTTCTCCTTTTTCTTTCGCTTGCGCACGATGCTTCCACCTTCGTTTGTTTGCGATACAAGTACTAAGACCCACTGTCATGGCATAGGACTTCGGGGCCAAGAAATCCTTCATTCTGCATCCTAGAGCCGCTGTGGATTTCCGGCGCCTCTGATAATGATTGAAAAATGCTAATAACCAAACAATTCTGAGCACACTTGCGAGGTCTCGCTGAAATCAAGAAGTGACACCTGCTAGTGCGTTGCTCAGGGTAGTCGAAGGCAATCACACTAAAGCAACAAACTAGCAGCGAGAAGTGACACCAATGAAAGGGTCTTACGTCGCGCCATGCAGAAGCAACAGCTAGGCTGCAAGAAGGCGCCAGGTTCTTCAGTTCCATCCTCCTGAACAGCCCCAAGCAAGCAACAAACGCGCGGACCGGGTGCGAGCGCAGCTTTTTTCCCTGACGATTCTTCTTCGGAGGAAGGTATCCCTCCGAAGAGTGAGGCAGCTTCTTCACGTTTTCTTTTTTGGGGAGCGGGGAGAATCGGGGACTCAGTACGAATGCACTCACAGGTGCGAGCGCAGCTTTTCCTGACGCTTCTTGAGTTGTCGCTCGGAGTTCTGCAAGTCTTTGAAGTAACGGACCGTGCGGACAGTTAGCTCACTCGTGGCAAGGTCGTCCGCAACAACAGTGGTTTTCGGGTGCATCTGCAGCGCACTACCCGTCCACATGTTGCTGATTGCGCCTTCCAAACACATGGCTAGCGCTTTTGCTTTGTTGGTCCCTGTGACAAGGAACAACAGCTCTTGCGCATCGAGGATGGTAGCGACGCCGACCGTGAGCGCCATGGTAGGCACTTGCGAAACATCGCCTTCGAAGAAGCGAGCATTGCTTTCAATCGTCTCCCGGTTCAAGGACTTGACGCGGGTTCTGCTGTGCAGAGCGGAGCCGGGCTCGTTGAATGCGATGTGCCCGTCAGTGCCGAGGCCACCCATGAACAAGTGGATGCCGCCCGCCTTCTTAATGGCTTCCTCATACCTTGCACACTCCGCTTCCAGATCCGGCGCGTTTCCGTCGAGAATGTGCACATTCCGCTTCTGGATGTTCACGAACGAAAAGAAGTTGTTCCACATGAAGCTGTGGTAGCTTTCCGGGTGGTCTTTCGCGAGGTCGACGTACTCGTCCATGTTGAACGTCACAATATTACGGAAGTCCACCCTGCCGGCTCTGTGCGCCTGGATCAGCTTTTGGTACGTTTTCATGGGGGTCCCCCCTGTCGGCAGGCCGAGCACGAACGGCTTTTCCTCTGTCGGACCGAAGGCATTGATGCGCTGTTGTGGTTTCAGTAGAATTTGATGTCAAAGTTGACAGGCAGCAATTCGTATATCTGTGCAAAAGGCGGAGAACTGCTGTGATGTCTGTTCTAGACAATGAGTACCAGCTAAGCTCGAAATGCTTAGACGGTAGTTTCGAGTCTCCGGCGAGGCGTGGAAATGGGAAGGGATGGACGGGTCGTGGAAAGGGTCGGAGCACGCCAATGCCGTCCTGCTGCAAATTTGAGTATCAGTTCGCTTGGAAACTCTTATATATTACGCTTTGGAGACAGAGACGTCAAGACCCCCTACTTCCACTTACAGCCAGTAGTCGCGCTTCTCTATGGGCAGGGCAAGCGCAAAATATTACACTGACCACAGTGATACTCTTCTAAGACCTCAGACCTCACGTCGGCGGTTATTAGCTTCTCGTTCTTGCAAGCACGCGTACAGGACATACCTCGATGATGTGCTCCGAGGCTGCAACCGCGACGCCTTCCGGGTTCCCTTCGATCTGGATACGCATGATTTCTCCCTTTTCGCCTTCCTCTCCTGATTGCTGATTGTCGTCATTGCTACTACAATATTTGTACGGCAGATTTCTTCTTTCGCCCTAAGGTATTTTCGACTTTCTCTTATATCCCTAGCTATTTTCCCTTTTATTCTGCAAAATAAACGGCCTCGACCCAAAACGTGTTGGAATGCGGGGCGGTAAATCGGCGTTTATTGTCCCGCGTGATTACATCCAAAACGTGTGGGAGCGTGAAATAAACTGGGGTCTGCGGGGCAATAAATTCGTTTATTGCCCCGACGCGTTTTTACACTGAGATGCTCTCAGAAAAGTGCGTGTAATAAATTCGTTTATTTTGTTACACGTGTTTTGGGTTAGTCTAATTCCAAAAAAAAAAATCTCGGCAACCCAAAAAATATCACCAGAACATTTCCGGAGTTGGGGCTTGCACTGATAAACGAAGCAACGGACGATCAGCATCAACTGACCCAAGGTGATGGAAATGATAAGGCAAAAGTTTCTTGTTCTTCGCGTGTACAGGGTATAAACCTCTCTGGGGGGTGGGTTTTCCTGTATTAGCACTTTTTTCGTTGGCTTCGTTTTCTCTTTCATGTGCAACCGTTGTTCCGGAAATGTTCCCGTCCGTACAGATGTACTATTAAAAAAAAAACTCAAAAAAAAAAATTGCGCGATTTTCACCGGAAACACAACATGATGATATCGATCGGAAGCGACCGCGTTGTAGCCCTGACACTCAAGTTTACTTTCGGAAACTCCTAACACCAGTAAGGAAACCTACACTCTTTTTCGGATCAAGAACCTGGCCAAAAATGCTGCCACAAATATCAGCCAAGCGTAAGCGACGAAGCGGCGGAGATATCCGCCAGTCAAAGGATGAAGAACACAACTGCAGCCTTCATCCACCAGCACCAAAGTCACAACAGTGCCCGAACCAGCCCCGCCTGGCGCCGAACCTCCCGATGCCAGCAGCATCTACGGCCACCCAAAAATCTACGTAAACCGTGAACTACAACATCAATCTTTCCGCACTTCCGCAATGGACTGCCTGATCACCGAGAGTTTTCATCATTTCGGTTATAAATTCCCGGCACGTTTCTGCAAACCGTTATTTTCCCACGTACTGCCGCGGTGAAAGAGAAAGCCAAAGCCAAAGATGCTTGCCGGAATGGAGTGTAGCAGCGAGGTTAAGACGCAGGATGGATTTGGGGAAGGGGGTATTTTTGTGCGGTCGACAATTTCTTTTGAGTCTCGGGCGTTTACTGGATGATGGGGGTGTTCTTTTGAGTCTCGGGCGTTTACTAGAGGTGTTTCTTTTGAGTCTCGGGCGGTTGCTGGATGATGGGGGTGTTTCTTTTGAGTCTCGGGCGGTTGCCGGATGATGGGGGTGTTTCTTTTGAGTCTCGGGCGTTTGTTTTGCAGAATAAAATCATTTATTCGGCCATAAATACCGTTTATTTCACCTCGGGGTCGTTTTTAGTCCCTCCCTCGGGACTAAAAACGACCCCTCGGTGAAATAAACGATATTTATTCGGCCGAATAAATGCTTATTATCCCTAACTAGGGATATAAGGGAAAATAGCTAGGGATATAAGATAAAACAACTAGGGATGTAAGAGAACCTATTAGGGATATAAGAGAAAACATTAGGGATATAAGAGAAAACATTAGGGATATAAGAGAATGTTTTGTCTGACTGTTCTGCTTCGTGTTTTTTTTGCCCATTTTTTTGAAACTGCAGGAAGGCGGCTGCGAATGGGAAGAAGCCATACCATGCAGGGTCAAAACCTTGTGTCTTTTTGACGCGCTTTTTGCAACTTTCCGAGCTATCCCACCCTCTACAACGCGCTTTTTGCAGTTTCCCGAGCTATCCCACCCTCTAGATGGCGCATTTTGCGATTTCCTGAGCTATCCCACCCTCTAGATGCCATTTTGCAACTTCCTGAGCTATCCCACCCTCTAGAACGCGTTTTTTGCGATTTCCCGAGCTATCCCACCCTCCAGATGACGATTTTTGCGATTCCTGAGCTATCCCACCCTCTACACCGCGCTAATCACAATTTCCCGAGCTAACCCACCCTCTAGGTGGCGCGTTTTGCAGTTTCCTGAGCTATCCCACCTTCCACACCGCATCATTTGCAAACTCTTGAGATAGACTGGCACAACCATAAGTGGATTTTTGGATGGTGAAAGAGGTCGCCAAAATGCACGAGCTGTCCAAAATATGGCATTACACCTGGAAAAAATGATGTTTTCGGGAGGAAGGTGTGGGTTTTTAGCTCAAAACCCATGATTGCGAAAATCTCAAAAAAATGGTATCTGGGCAAAAAAAACGCCAAGTGCATTTCCCCAGTAAACCGTCCATGAAAAGTACGATGTTCATCTGGAGGCTCGGAAATCAGCCAATCTGGGGAGGAAAAATGTGGAGCAACATCCGGGGAACATGTATAAAGGCAACAAAGTTTTCCGCGGCACGAAAAGCTTGAGCAACCACCTCTTATAATTTTTGTCCCAAAAAAAAGGGGGTACGTGGGCCCCCCTACCATTTCCAAAAAGACACAAGGTTTTGACCCTGCATGATATGCACATTATAGGAATAATACAAACGTCTGCATTGGTCAGCCACCTGATGCCCTAGTTGATTCTGACAATGCCCTGGGATATGCGGCAGTGACAGATGTGTCCAGCGTCGTTTCTGCACTAAAGGAAGTACCAGGAGTGCTACTGGCGACACTGCTCAACATATTTTCATCCACTGCCTGCCGAAAGAAGCAAGTCCGCCGAATTCGTTTGGGTTAGAATGCAAAGATTCTGTGGCAATAATCTGCATCGCCGACGGCGCGGTTATCTCTTCGCACGTCTCTCCGCCGAATTCGTCCTGTTACCACCGCAGGCAAATGCTCCAGCCCCTGCCCCAAAGCCTGTTCCAGGCACGACACCCACACGTTTGACACGGCGGATGACACACCAGATGCGTGTTCCTGAAGACACGCGTGAGACGGAGTGCGGCAGGATGCAAACTGAGGTTGTGTCTCGCCAGATTCGATCCCATGTGGCGGCAAACCCACAGGCCACAACGAAGGCTCTGGTCTCCCTTCTTCGCACCCAGTGCAATGAGAGTCACAAAGAAGATTGCTTGGCAGGATCTTCGACGAGTTAGGTCCTGACGCAGGAACGGCTCTCTCAAAGCTCCGCTCATACACAGCCCATGCATGACGAAGGCAGTGTTGTTGGTGTAAAGGAAACTGATGCGTATTCGAGTTTGCTTGTGTCATTCGCAGCTCTGGTGCATGCTGCAAAAAAAAGTCTCTCTCGTGTCTGTTGATGGACACACCTAACACATGGGCATCTTGTTCACCGCAATGACAGTGGACGCAGAACAGAAGAGTATCCCTGTGGCGTAAAGCTTTTGACCCAAATTTCTGACCCAAATTCCAGCCCAATAGTACTCAATTTTACTCCGGACTTCTTTTCTCTTATATCCTAATTAGGGATATAAGGGAATGGCATTAGGGATAGAAGGGAAAACTTTTTCAACCCTAGGGATATAAGGTAATTACACCTATTTGTACTGAAAAGTTTCAGACAGCCGAAACCTTTGACAAGGTATGGCAGCGGATAAAGGTGAATCAGAGGAGTCCTAAGGCAGAAGTTGTACAACGAGTTCAAAAAACTCGCAGAAAGCCTGAGAGTTCATGATGACCAGAACGGCACTCAAAATACACCGATGACCACGATTCAGACAATATCCACCAAATTATGGCTTTTAGACAAAAATGGTACGGCTGAAATCTGCCGCGCTGAGTTGTGTCCGATACAACGCGAGCCCTGGAAAGAGTGTTGCTATCACGAAGACTATGCGCCTGAGGCGATTCACGGATCAAAATCTTCATCAGAAAGAGATAATCCGACAAGATAGTTTCCAAGAGATTTGGCCGGCGCACGAAGCGGGTGAATGAAACAAGAAGGTAGGGTTCTACAAGTTCTACGCGGAACGAACAGGAGGTCTAACTCGCGACCAGAATACAAGGCCGACTTATGCACTCCCTCCCAGGGCTAGGCGAATAACGAGTGAGATACTTGTTTTGTAACTTGAGGGTCTGGTAGCTTCGCAAATTCTGACGCAAGCTGTGGAAATAGTCGAGAAACGGACTTGACGGTGTCAAGGTCAGTCGTAATGAGTGTGAGACCCGTTTGCACTGCAAGCGAGTCCATCACACAGCAAGTTGGGTCTGGCCTGGGACCGCTGTGGGCCCAACACCCCAACAGAGTGCGGCCCTATTCGTTTGCAACCGATCACACCTTTACTTGCGAATCGCGGTAAGCATGTTCCCTGCCACTAACGCACGCTGTAGATGTTGACGTCAACTTTCAGGCTGACAGCTCACCCCAAGCCCCCCGGATAATCGCTTGCGTGCGACAACGACGGAAGGTCGAACCCCGACAAGTTCTGAAGCGAAAATGACGGTTCAGATCCGGATCCAGTTTTGGCGTGCTGTCTCTGCTTGGCACGCTCGTAGGTATGAAGTGTCGCTGCGCACCGCTGGCCGAGCGCTTGGCAGAGCCGCTCATGTGCTGCAAAAGGGTAGTCCCGCAGCAGCTGTGGTGAGGCCCCGGCCCAAAGGTCACGGGCCACCGCGACCAACTCTGGATTCTGTTCGATGCCCTCGCAGGCAGCTCTCAGGTGTCGTTGGTCTGCTTGGCGGAGCAGCTCCGCCACAAGTGAAGGCCGCTCTTTTAGGTACGACAGCGCTTCCTGCATTTCGGGGGGACCGAACGCCGCCATCGCCTCAGCGACATCCTCGGGTGTGACGAAGGAGGCAAACTCCTGTTCTTCGCCCCGTTGCATTCCCGAGCCGGCTCTGCCGGCATCGCACTCTGCAAATGAGTCGCCGGGGTTGGGCACGCTTTGCGGCAGGATCGGTACCCGTAGCTCTGCTTCAGACGGCGCTCGCTTCGTTGATCGCATCGCGAACAGGCTCCTTCGAACACGTTTCTTGGAAGATGTTCTTTTCTATGAGAGTACGGAAACTCCTTTCTTCCCTTCCCGTTGCCGTTCCCCTGTTGTGTGTCTGTGTGGCGACCGATGCGACGGCAAGCATCAGCAAAAGCTAGCAGTCATTCAGAGAAGTCAGCGCTTCTCGCATTTTCGGGAGGAATCGACGCTGCCATTGCCTGAGAAACATTTGGCGGCATGTGCATTTGGCATTGCAACGGACAGCGTGCAGTATGCTCCAGTTTGACTGGAGTCCCTGTCTCCGGTAGCCCATCCCTGTTCTTCGTGATTTCGCGCTGAATAGCAGCTCTGATTGAGCTAGGCTGGTTCAAATGTTGTTGGATACAGCAGGGTGTTGCAGGAAGTTGCCCCCTCGTCGTATTCACACGGCACCTTGTCGTTGACCATGAATACTGGTGCCAATGAAGTGGCAGCGCGTAAAAGCAGGTTCCATACACACTCGCCGCAGGAAAGCCAGACTGATCACAAGGGCAAACGAACGAAAGCATTGGCTAAAACTTTCTATATGCGTCGAAGGCGCCCTGGACGGTAGGCGTGAGTAACAAGAAGAACAGATGAAGGCGGTGGGGGGGACAGGATCTAAAACTAGTCTATTTCTCCAGACGGCCAAGGCTGTCGCTTGAGGGCTAAGACTGGATGGTAAAACGCTGTTCAAGTGCTATCAGCAGAAGATGAAGACGGTCACCCGCAACATGCAAAGCTTGCATCGGATCGGAGCCTGCACATTGCCACAATCCGTTCGATCTGCCCTGCAGTGGATAGTCTTCGGTGCAAGCGCAAAGCACCAGGTACAAGACACTTCTGTTTTGGAAATCAGTGGGCGATTAACCCTTGCTCCGTGTAAGACGGCACAGTTGTGTTCTTATGAAGGCAGGTGGTTCATCCTGAAATGCAGAAGCTGGCGTTTTCCTTTGCATCCACAGCCCTGGGAAAATGGGAGTGTTGTACTCGTAAGGGGGCAGGGTTGGGTATCTAAGACTGGAGGAAGGTATACTTGTGGAAAACTGAAAAACGGAACCGTGAGTCGTAGCTCTTGACAGAGAAAAGGGGTGTTGGTCTTCTTCGCCTCTCTGCTGTTTCTTTGAAATCACTCAATCCCGACTCGCGTATCGTGAGCGGCACAACCTCAAGAACTTCTTCGCGTACTTTTAAGAGAAAATCAGAAGCAGTCCTGCCTAGCAGGCAGAAAGTTATTTCCTTCTTTCTACGGTCTTCGGTTCTTCCAATGACTCGCAGCCAAAGACCGAAGGCGAGAAGTTCCGGTTGCGTGAGTGCAGCCGCAACAGGCGGAATTTACTCTCTTGTTTTTTCGCGCTTTTCCTAATTTTCTACGTCGCGGCAAAGGGGGCCAGGTCTTTCAGCCCGAGCTTGTCGTACAATGCTGCAGTTTCTGTAGAGCGTAGCCGGGACAGAGCAGGTGCCGACTGCTCTTTGCGGTCGGACACAGCCATCGGTGCGATGTGGACGCAGTCAGGTTCGGCTGAACCGTCTCTTTCCCCGAGAGTCCGGGACACGGGAAAGTACCGGCCCGGCTCTACCGGCGGCATGGGCTTGCTGCCGTTGGGCTTGACTCGGCTGAGAGATCGTTGGTGCCGCCTTGCGTACCCTGCCGCGCTGCACTGCTCCGCTGCAGTGGCAGCTGGCGCTTGCTTTGATTTCGCCTGCTTCGGTGGTTGGAGCGCGCTGTACAAGCGCTCGACACAGCGGTTGAGCTTATCGGTTTCGACCAGGCCGTTTCGTTGCAACGATGCTTTGACCTTTGCGATTCGGTCGGTGGCGGTGGGGGTGCAGTCTCTGTTGTGGGTGTCCTGTGCGAAGGGTGACGTATCCGAGGATTGCGTGAAGGGGTGATCTTCGCCACTGGGCTCAGAGCTGCTGGCCGTGCTCGTGTCATTGCAGTCGCGTGGGGTTTGGTAGGAACCCGGGTTGTAGTAATTCTTGTTGTCGTTGCTGTTTTGCTGGGTATTGTGGGCGTGATTGTGGTTATGAAAGTTGTCGCTGCCGTTGTTGCGGTTGGGGTTATTGTTGTTGCCGCTGTTGTGGTTGGGGTTACTGTTGCCGTTGTTGGGATTGGGGTTGTTGTTGTTGCTGTTGTGGTTGTTGTTGTTGTTGTTGTTGGCGCTGTTGGCGTTGTGGCCACTGCCCCCTCCGCTTTCAGAGGGGGTATGGTGTCGACTGCTCCTTGGGCTATCGCTTCGAGCACCGACCGCAAACAAGCTGTCTCTCCTGCTGGATGCAGAGGCCCCGAGATGTCCCCTGTCCCGCAGTTCCTCGATGGCGTTGTCGATGGCTCTGCGCACCGTCTCCTGTTGTCCGATCTCGGCTGCCTGCAACTCGCGGGCCTTTGCTGCCAGCAGCTGCTCGAGTTGGCTTTCGCGCTGCTCCCAGCCTTTTCGCTCAAAGACCATGTGTTCGTCCAGTTCTTTGAACTGCTCCGTAGCTCGCCGCAGCTGTGTGTATGTGCGCTTGTTTTTGTGGGTGCTAGTTTCATGCCGAAGTGTAGTCACGGGCTTTGTCCCAGCGGAGGAAAAGAGGACCATTCATTTCTGGATCGCTCAAGATACTGCTCGGTCTACCCCCTTCAACAGATGTGGCGAGCATGTCACACCAAAGGATGGCTGCCGCTCTGTGATGAAAAGGTATCCATTCAGGAGTTGTGAAGCGGATCGAGCAGTTTCAAATTCGTTGTAAGAACGTGCTTACTGCATCAGCCGCCGCGCCAGTGAATCCCTTTCCCGAGAGGAAGCCTAAGATCTCACAGCCCAATACAAGAACAGACACACCTGTCGTTCTAGATCCGCCACTCGCGCGTCCCTCGTAGCGATTTCTTCAGAGCCAGCGGAGTGTAGAAGCTGTTCGTTCTCTGCCTCAAGCTGTTCGACCTGTCTCTGCCAGTGATGCACCGCCTCTTCGGCATCTCTCAAATTCGCACACGCGGCAGCGTTGTCTTCCTTGAGCATCTTTGCATCACTTTCAGCTTGGACACTCAGCGCCTCAGCCGCAGCGAGCTTCTGCCTGATGCTGTCCAACTCGTGCTTCAGCTGGCTGATTTGCTTGCCTTGCGCCCTCGAGTGCTTGGCAGCGCCTTTCAGCTGGCCCAGCTCCTTGTCCGAAGCTTCCTGTTGCTTCAGCAGCTGCGCTTTGAGCTTGAAAACCTCTTCTCTGAGACTCTCCTCGGCTGCCTTGAACGCAACTCCGGGAGCGCTGCCATTAGTCTTACGGAACGGCGAAGCCGAAAGGTCGTTTCTGTCTCGCTTGCTGCCTCTTGCTGCAGGGGAAACAGCCAGCGACAGGTAAGCCCCGGCCTCCGCCGCCTTCACCTTCGCCTCCAGCTTTGCAGCCGAGTCGATGGCCTTCTGACGGTAGCCAGAGAGTTCTTCTTGCATCTGATGTTGTATGTGTGTACATATTGTAGCTGATCGTCCTGCCGTAGACGTGTGACGCAAACGAGATGAAAGTGAGTGTGGTGTCAGCCGAAATGACGTACACGATCTGAAATTGATGTCGTCGAGTGTGCATGATGCCGCGATGCGCGATGCAACGAGAAGTGCACCATACATCCGGTCCACTCGCCACACGGAACGCGAGTTTGCAACAAGGATAACGAGCGTACCTTATCAATGGCAGCGTTGTGCTGCCTCTGTGCTACTTCCGTAGCTTCCATCGCAAGAGCCATCTGTCTTTGTCCGGCGTGAAGCTCGCCTTCCAGTGCATCAATCTGTGTTGAGAGTGCAAATAAGTGCCTGCTAAGGTTAATAGTTTCGTATAAAAAGGCCTGCGGAGAGTCTAAGAGAGACTAAGCACGAATCCCAATTTACAGGCAGCGCGTAGAACCCCTGCTCCTTCAAGAAGGCCAACCTACGAGAAGGCCTTGGTGCTCACGGGGATGGCTTTATCCCCGTGAACGCACACAGGGTTCGTTCAGCGACCCCAAGAACAAAAAGGATACCTTGGTTTGCAGCATGCGATTCGCTTCTGTCATGGCCAAGAGAGACTGCTCCTGATCCTTAAGTTTTGACAAAGCAAAGCCAGGCGCCATGGCGGCCTGCGACCGCTGAGGCGTGGCGTTGTTAGGTGCAGAGGCAGTGCGGGCCAGCGCAGGTTGAGATGAAGCTAGCATTGGTGTCAGGCGCGACAGTTCACCTTTGAGCCTTGCCACGAGGGCATCTCGCGAAGCTACCCGGTCTTCGAGCTCCCCTATTTTTTGAAGCATCTTCAACGCGGAATCGTCTGTATTCATTGCTGTCCTCGGCGACCCGATGACCGCGCTTCTCTTGTGCTCCTGACGCAGCGACTCCAGCTCCGAGTCGACGACCTGTAACTGTGTCTGCAGGGCGTCGTTAGTGGCACGGAGTCTGTCCATCTCTTGGTGTTCGGTCCCATGTGACGTTCCGTCGTACATGCGGTCTCGCTCTCGCTCGACCTGCCCCAGCTGCATCTCTCTCGCGTGCAGTTGCTCCAATATCTGGGCCTGATTGCGCGCAAGCTTCCGCTCGTAGGCCTGCGTACGCTCCTCTACCTTCGCGAGCCGGGTTTCGTACGTCTTTCGCAGGTCGGATTCCGTGGCCATGTACTCTTTCTCCTGTGGTTGCATGTTGCCATCTAAACCAAACCGTGTCAGCTTTGCAAGCTGCGGTTGACCGACAGGCTCTTGTGTGTATTGACTGACAGGCTGCGTTGTGCGTATTTCGACGGAGGCAAGAGGGGGAGAAGCAATACAACTACAAAGTGGGTCTTTTTTGAGACGCTTACGCCCGCCACTACCCAGATTTACCTGTGATTCGTGTGGGCTACAGCACATTTATCTCCTTTGAGATTTTGCAACTGGCAGCCTCCTCAAGTAGTTCCAACAAAGCAAGTGCTTTTCCAACAAACAAAAACGGGTTGAGCCCCTGCACTACAAATACCTTGTCCATGAGGGTGCGGGCAGCGTCGATCTCCGACTTCTGCAATCGTGCCTGCAGCGCTTCGACGGTGGCCACGGCCTCGGCCAGGTGCAGCCGGGCGGTGGACGCGTCGCTGGCCAGGTCCTCAGCCTTTCTTTTGGCTTTCTCGACCACTGTAGCGGTGACCGTCCTGCGCTCTGCGTCGAGCCGTGCACAATCCGCCTCGAGCCCTTGCACCTTTTGCCGCAGGTGGACCACCTCGTGGTTCGCAGCGATGCGGCCGTTCACCGCGGCGTCCCCAGATGCGCCGGCTTTCTTGGCGTCTTCCTTCGCCGAGAAAATGACCTGCTCGAGCATCTGCACCTTCGTCTCGAGGTCCTTCGCCTCGTTGCGCGCGATTTTAGCCTCGAGGGCCTTGATGTAGTCGGCGCCCGCAGCGCAGGTGCGGGTTTTGGCGGCGAGGTGCTGCTCCAGCTTCGAGGGCAGCGGCTTCGTTTTGTGGCTGGGCAGGGCGGCGGCCGTGCGGCTGCGGGTCGCGTGGTTCGATCGGTCGCTGGCGGTCGGGGTGCCGAAGGTGCAGCTGCCGGGGGGGTGCGGGTCCGGGTGGGTGGGCAGCTGCTTTTGGAGGTCCTGCAGCTCGGCGTCGCGGAAAGAGACGAGGAGCTTGAGCTCTTCGACCTCGTCCGCCAAGTGCTTGATGCGGTCTTCAGCCGTCCGCTCGCAGGAGTCTTCCTTTCTTTCGTCGCGTTGCTCTTCTCCGCGCACGCCCGCCGCCTCCAACGCCTGGCGCAACGCTTCGTTCGCTTCGACGTAGGCCCGGAGCCTCGCGCTTGCCTCTTCCATCTGCTCTTCCGATTCGCGGAGCTTTCTGCGCAGGTCTGCTGCTTCGCTTTCCAAAGCCGACGCCGCATCGGTGTCGTCACGATCGGTACCCGCGAACAACACGTGGCCGGGCTTGCAGCGAGATGACGGTGCTCCGGCTTCCTTGCGCTCGGTGTCCATCTCAACGGGTCCGACCAGCCCCGTTGGTGGCGTGTTCACGTTGCCGCGACCCCCGAAGCGAACCATGGGTGACGTCGTCTCGCGGGATCCTGTGAGTGAATAGCTTATTTTCCCGAACGGACATCGACGGTAGGGGACGAGCCTTGCTGCATATCCTGGCCAGACCATGCCAACTGTCTATAAGAAAAGGAAGAGCCGAGGAGAGAGGGTACCTGGCGCGTTGCTGTAGAGCGGAGCAAGATCGTCGGCGGCGTTGTGGTGGGGTCGGGTGGCGTGATGGGAGGGCTGCTGATCTGACGTCGCCGACGGCCCGTTTGTGTAGAAGAGCCGTTGGCGAGGGGACGGTGCAGGGGACGTGAGACCTCTGCGCCGGTCGCCTGGACACGCGGGGCTGACCGTCAGGGAGACGGCTTGCTGCTGCTGCTTGTGTTGCTGCTGCTGCGCCGGGTGTGGCTGCTGGGGGTCCAAGCGGGAGGAGGAGAAGTAGCCGCCGCGGTTCTGCACCTCGCGCTGGTACAAGTTCAGGTCGACTTCTGCTTCGGTCAGCTTGCGGAGGACGGTGGCCGTGTCCGGCGACAATTCGGCGGCGCTGCAGCTGCGCCCCGCCTTCTTCCCGTCCGCTTCTCCATCCGGCGACAATTGAAACGCACCACCCTCTCCCTCCCTTCCAGACGCCCTCACCACCTTGTCCCCATCCTCACCGCACCCTCGCTCTCCACCCACCCCCCGACCACTCGCTTCGCGATCCGGCGACAATTCGTAGGCGTCCCTCGCCCTGTCGTTGCGGCCTCCGCCCGACGACGATTCGCGCTCGGCCCGCCGCTCCTGTGCGGATCCGTCGGGCGACAGCTCGTAGGCATCCCGCGGGTGCGGAGCATTGCTCCATCCTGCTCCGAACAGATTGGGCGACGGTTGGGCTCTGGTGCCGCGGTGGTCTGGTTCGATGGCGTCCGGTGCGCAGCCCTCGGCGAAGGCGCGGGCGGCCTGCTCGAGGAGCTGCTGCTGCTGCTCCTGGACGCGCTCGAGGACGCTTTTCTGGTGGGCGACCTCCTCCGCGATGTCCAGCTGCGCCTGCGTCACCGACTTGCCGCCCGCCGACGACCCGCGCGAGGAACCTCCTCCGGCGGCCGCCGCGTCAGCCCGGGTCGAGGCGCCGGCGGCCCGCCCGAAGTCCGGCTTCGACCCCGAAAACGGCGAATACGGCCACGCCTCCGCCGGGAACGAGTGCCGCCGGGCCGCGGCACCCTGCGGGCCGGCGGTGCCCAGGCACACGTCGGACGCAACCATGCCGCCGGTGCCCACCGACACGCCTGTCGACCCGGCGCGGCGCCTGCCTTCGACCGGCGCTGCGATCGGCGACGACGCGGGATCTGCCCCAAACGCAGCCGAACCGGAAGCCCGTGCCCCTGGACACGACAAAGCCCTTCCCAGGCTGGTGTTCGGTTGCACCATCGGTGGATTCGACGCTGCTCGCGGCGGCGTTGGAGCGGCCGTCGCGGCGCCGCTGTCGGGGCCCCGCGGGGAGAGGGAGGGGGGCGCGTGCGACGCTTGCTTCATTCTGTTGTTGTGCTGCAGGACTTGCTGCTCGTGCAGAAACGCAATGGATTCGATCTTCAGCCGCGTCCGGCTCGCACTCGACGAAGCGGCTGATCCCGGGGAGTTGCCAATGTCCTTGCGCGCCTTGAAGTCAGCATCTCGGTCTCTTGATTCCTGCTTGCACTCCGTTTCCGTCGAACCGCGCCCATAACTGAGCACAGCACCATGCGAGGCGGCGGGGGAATCGCGCTCCTTGAGGGCATGGGGGTCTCGGTTTGGGTCTTGCACTTTGGCATCGTACAGTCCTGCGGTGGTATCACGCTCACGAGCATCACGCTTGAAGAGGGCGTCCCCCTCGGCTTGGTATGATAGGGCGTCGAGCTTTCGCCCGGTGAGTTCGTCGCCGGGAAGCAACGGAGCGCGGGTCAGGAAGCTGGCAAATGGCTTGGGGGCGGCTGCCTGCGCGAGGGGCTCGCGTGGGGTGACCGTGGCTGGGGCGGTGAGGTCGGGGTGCGTGGCGAGGCACTTGGACTGCGCGGTCGAGTCCCCGGCGTCTGAAAACAGCTGCCGCGCCATGGGCGGAGGCGGCGTCGACGTGTTGGGGCACGCCTTCGGCTCCGGGCTGCTCCGCGACACCGTCGCCGCCCTCCCCCCTGCCGCGTCCGACACAGGCGTCGGCAGCACGGGGCTTTCTTTCCCGCCCCCTACGCGCGGGCTCAAAAACGACGCCTTCGCGGCCGCCTCGCCGAGCCCCCCCCTCTGCCCTGGTAGTGACCTGGCCGACATCGCGGTGCCGACGGTGTCCGGCCCCTCCACCCTGGGACTCAGAATCGGCGGCTTCGCGGCTGTTTCGGTTCCCGGTTGCGTGCCGATGCCGGGCCAGTGGGCTGGCGGCGCGGGCACCCTGTCGTCGGCCCTGGCCGCCGCCCCCGCCCCGGGGGTCGGCGGGCTTAGAATGGGCTGCTTCGCCGGCGGGTCTGCCGCCGGCGGTGCCGCTTGGCTGTGGTGCTCCGGCCTCGCCGCCAGCAACGCGGCGTGCAGCCGGGTCTCCCCCGCGTCGGACAACCTGTCGACCCGAGGCACCACCCCTCCCGCGGAAGAACCGAGCAGCGAACCCGCCGCTGGAGCACTGCTTTCGCCGGCCGAGCCGGAGCCCACGCGAGTGTGCGGTGAGAGTTCGGCGACCGCTGCGAGGAGCGCGGGGGCCATCCTCGTTCGGAACGTCGACGGCGGCCTTCCGCAGGAGAACTGCAGGGTGATGAGGGTCGGGTCGGCGGCGGGGTATTCCACGTGGGAGAGCGTGTCCAGCGAGGCTCTGTACTCCACCTTGCCGACTTTGTCTGTCAGGTATATGGCAGCGTCGGAGAGGATGAGGACCTTTGAGGAAGGTGGTGCCCCGGTGGTGACCTCCTGCACGCGGTCTGTCAGCTCGACCGTCTGGTCGCCGTACTGCGCGAGCTTGCTCTTGACCGACGCGTTCTTCGCCAGGTGCAACGTATCATTCTCCGTGAACGGCAGCGGCGCCGTGGCGGGCTTCTTTTGTGCTGTGGGGTGGGGAATGGTTCATATTCGCATGCAACACACGTGGACATCCACAATTTATCCGGTACCGGGGTAACGGTGAGCGTTTTGGTCGATCTTCGGGGTTACCCAGAGAACTGAGCGATCGTCGCTGTTGATACCACCTTCCAAGATACTTACCCCGATGCCAGTTGTGTTCCAACAACTGGCACTTGGCCTGCTCACTTGCCGTCACCAGGGTCAATAGTTTTCCCGCTGCAGCGATACGCGTAAGTTTCGCGCTGGACACTCTCAGGCAACGACACGGCGTGGCCGTTGCTTCCTTGAAGAGAGCCCCAAAAAATAGGTTCACCTGACAACTTTTAACTACGAGTTTTCCCCCAAGGCAAGAGAGGGAGTCTGGGCACACCATCGTCAACTCCGTTCGCAGCCGGTAAGCATAAGTAGGTCATGAAGTCCTCTTCCAAGGAAACAAGCGGGAGGACCCGCCGACGGCCTTCTGCGGCCACGGACCGCTTGCGCGCGGCAGCGGCGGTGAACGCTTTGCAGATATGCGCAGTGAGTAGCTCGCGACGGGCCGGGTCCGTGACTGTGATGATGAGGTCGTTCCCTCGGCCTTTACGCTTGAAGCCGAGGGACGGTGTCGTTGTGCTTTCGAAGACGCAGTCGAGGTCGTCGATGCAGACCAGCTCGAAGCAAACAGTGTGGCTGGCGCAGTCCATTACCCTAAGGAACCGGTCCGACACCGCAGTCCACACCAGCTGCCCGCGCTGCGAGGCGTCGCACGCGTACTGCAGCGAGTCTCCCTCCAGAAACCGCGTGTCGTCATCCGCCTTCGCCTCCTCCGCTGCTGCCAGCAGCCTCTTGATCCGCTTCATCTTTCTTTCTACTTTCTCTTCGCTCTTTTCCCTTTTCTCCCCGAACGAAGGGCGGACGCCCCGCGGCCCTGACTTTTACATGGTGTGATCCCGAAGACGAAGCGAAAGTATTCTCAGTGGAGAACTCCTTCCATGAGACTGCTCCTCAGGCCAGAAAATTCTATCCCCCGGCTTGTCCCCTGCTCTTTACTGCTTCAGCCGAAGCAACCCCATGGGCGCTTGATTGGCGCCGATCCCGGACGCTTTCCACTGCTGTCTCCAACTTTTGAGTGAAATCGCACCCTCAGCGCGTAGCCCCGTTAAGGGATCAGCTTTTCGCGGTGAAGTCTTCCCGGCGGCAGTCCACGATGCGTCTGTGTGCGAAAGTCCTGACGTCCTCCGTAGTCTTAGTGTACATAACCAATCATCCTTCGGAGCTCAGTCCGCTCTGGCGGTCAGCTAGAGTGCAATATCCCAAAAGACAGTCGGGGATACAGTCGAGAAAGTCCAGGACTCCTTCGGCGACGATTCCCGGCCCGCGTAAGCGACGCCTACGCGACCCACTGCCTGAGTTTGTCCGAGAAGATAAAGGAATCCTTGGGGATAAAACGGAAGTAGCGTCGGGCGCTCTCCCCAGTAGCTAGAACGACTTTGCTTCATTTTATTCTTCCTTTTCTCCGCCCCTTCATACGGGGGCAGCAGCCAGTTGATATCAGGCAGCAGTCGGTTGTGAAACTCACACGCGAGTGGCGCCACCTCCCCTAGCAAACTCTCGGATCAACCGCGTCTGATGCAGCTGTTTATGGGAGCACCTACGTACTCATGGGTGGCGCGCGCCTTTTTGCAAAGGTTGCCGCTGCGGCTGTGTCAAGTTAAGTGGCAAGATGTGGGGCCCTGTGATGGCTGACAGAAAGCGGCTTGTGGTCCTGCTCAACCCCCTCACAGGGCACAACCCTTTCGCGAGATTGCCGAGATTGGACAGTCGGGTTGCCGTCCCCCACGAAAGTAGCAGTTTGTGCCGTTCTAGTTCGGGAGCAAGTTTGAAACAAGAACGGAGCAATCTTTACAAACATATGAGAGAAAAGGCGCCTGGGCGCCGCCGAGCGCATGCAGCAGCAGTGACGCGGCGGCAGTATCTGCACTTCAGGATGGGCCGCCGTAATCGGCCAGCGTGACGGGTGCAGGGCGCAGTGGTCAGTGCCAGCATACGAGTACTTTGAGAGCTGAAAAAAGGTAGCGAGACCTGCCACCTACATATCGGGTGGAGTAGAAAGGGAAGGATTGCGCCGGTTGGTTGTTTGAGCACCATTTCTGAAGTGCCAAACTTGCGACGCCGGCGAGTCGCAGCTCGTTAACTCGAAGAAATGGTTTCTCTGTTCGCTTACCACGTTCACGAAGCGGGGGGTCGGATAATTCTAGTTTTGTCCGAGCTCCCTGTTACGTAGCTTGCAGCGCCAGAAACGTTCAAGAGGCCTTGTTAAACTATCATGCAGTAGTTGCTTACTTTCAGAGGGAATCAACAGCGTGCAATCCGAGGACTATCCCATGCATTTACTCTATCGTGCGCTCCGTCACCCCGGCCAGAAAAATAGTGAGACGGCCTGAAGCGGTGAGGCGACAGGTCTGGTGGCTAGGATAGCGGGGGCTGTTGCGTGCTTTCTTGGATGAAAAGCTTTGGAACTGCCGTGTTCGCAGAAAAGCTGCCTTCTGGGCCTAATCGTACAGCAATGTTAACACCATTGCTATTGCGTTTACGGAGAATTCAACCCGTGGCATTAAAACCACGGTGTACTTAAAAGAACTCGAGTGAAAACACAGCAACTGGTGCAAGTACATCACGGTCTACCAGGCCTCTGGAGCCGCATAGAACTGCGTGGAGCACGGTGCGAATGAGTTCAAGCGCCGAAAAAATAACTCGGTAAGTGCGAAGTGCCGAATGCAGCTCAATGTCACAGATTCTCTGCACTCTGATCTTGGAACGTCACCGTACACGGTTGGCTTCAAACGCTTCAAGAGCGCCGATTTGTTCTTTCATTGCGTCCGCCTGTTCGGACCAACTATATGTGGTAGGAAATCTTGTTCCGGGACGGTACCAGCCAGGCTCACGAAAGAAGTCTGCTAGAAACTGAGACCGTGGATTGTCAATGTCCACCAGCCGGAGCTTTCCTTTCTCGTATGCGCGAGTGTTGAAACATAAAGCTCTCCTCCTTGTTGCGTGTTCGGTATTTTCCGCCTCCTCGTCGTTGCAGATATAATCTTCGAAGATCCAAGGATCTTGTACGACCAAAGAAATCGCGACGGATTGGTTTTGCTTCAATCCTGATGTGCTAGCGATCTTCAGATGAGCACTGTGTTGGGCCGGCTGAGTCCTGGGAAGTTCCTACCGTAACTGGGGATGTTGATTGAGGTCTGATGGCTTGAAACGTACTTCTGAGATATGGATTGCGATCCCCAGGCAATTGGGGGCACGGTGATTGGGGCATGATTAGAAGCGATTTCCCGCTGCATGGATGCAAAGGAAACCACATGAGGTTGGTCGCGCGCAATGATACAAAAGTGGGGAGTTGCCCGGAAACGCGTGGGCTCGTTCTGTTCTCTCGTTCTAAGCTGCAGGTTAGGGCTTCCCTCTGCCACGGAACAAACTGCGGAAACCTCGTCGAACAGGGCCGCAGCACTCAAAAACTCTTCGTTGCCTACGAAGGCGCATGCCATCTGGAGGGCAACCTCTTGTCGGCATCTTATTTGCCAAGCCCCATTTCCGTAGGGAGGCGGAAGTGTTCATCGAACAATTTCTAACGTAGGGGGGTGCAGCTGGTTGTTATACTGGGTGTCGGACTTTGGTTGTCTACGTCTACGTCTTTCAAGACTTCGCACGTGGACAAAGAACACGACGAGAATGCAGCTCACGAAACGGCACTTACAGTTACGTAAGTTACTAGACACAAGAAAGAAAATGGGGGACCGGCGTAGAACCGGACCGATGGTCATGCAGAAAAGGCCCTTTGAAACGATCTTTGCTTCCGGTAGAACTACGGGTATCCCTTTCCAAGCTCGAATCCCATAGCCAATGGTAGCAAACCGCCGTGCAGCGTGTTCTCATGGTGGGGCGTAATCTGTGCAGGCTTCAAGAACCTACTCAGCCCCGGCGTAAACACCAACCGAACAAGCTCATTGCTGTCGCGTCCCTGACACATGCTAAGCAGCGGAATGTGTGCTGCCATGTCAGTCTGCCTCAGTCCCTCCCTTCACATCCCCGCTCAATCAGCAAGGTTCGGTGCCGGCCTTGATGTTGGCGAAGCTTCGGTCTTCCTTTTCGCCGTAAGGCTGGGACTGCTCGGGCGCTCGCAGGCCGTTGTTTTGCCTGGTTTCGGCGGACGCGGGCGGCTTTGCCTTCGGCGCCCAGACATCTGCGTCTCTCCGCGCGAATTCGCCGAAGAAGGTGAAAAAGGCCAACGTGACGGAGCAAGCAAAAGCTGCGAGGAAGAGGAAGAAGCCCAAGCGGGGAGCCGGCGGGCTGTGGTTGTAGTCGGCGGCCGCGTGGGCCACGAACGTGACGAGGATGATGCAGCACGCGAGGAGCTGGGCGGCCGCACTGGTTTTGCACAAGGTGCAAGGCGGCGGGACGTAATAAGAACGGTCCGACGCCCGGGCAGACGAGGCGCAGAGCCGGTTGGCGCCAACGAGCGGGGCCAGGATAGCGGCAACGATGCTGAAGACCTTGCACGCGTTGATGGGGGGGCTGCCGTCGGAGCCGGACCAGAGGCCGTGGTCGCGGGTTATGGGACGGATGCCCCTGCTTTCGGTCGATTCGCACTGCACCCGCCTCGCCGCACATTCCCGCCACTCGATGCACGCCTCTTCTGACAACCCGTAGTCCACCTGGCACTGCGGTACGCCTGGAAAGTCGTCAGCCAGCGCCTCGAACCAGTGCCCGTGCAACATGCTCGCCACCAACACCAGCAGCTCCACCGCGGCCACAGCTGCTGAGATCCTAGCCACGGCAAACTGTTCCAGACATGCGATAGGCGCCTTCTTTTGTGGCATTGACCACCACCCCCCCCCCCCCGAAAATCCCCCTTATCTACCTAAATTCGAAAGGTGTGAGCTACTGTATGCGTCAACGTAACCCTTGACCTGAATGGTACTACGAACTACCAGCTATTCCTGCGTTGCTGCGGCCTCTCGGTACCACTTCTCCATCCTTCGTCCAGCCCATTTGGACAGCAGAGCACGTCACCACAAGCCAGCAATCGCTCCTGCACCATCCCTGCTCATCCTCGTTCTCGTGTGATCCGTATATCGAACGTAAAAAGCCAAACAGTGATTCCCGTGTATTGGCCACGAAGGTACGGGACGCCTCAGAAGAGCCCGCAAAGAGAGGCAGGGAAAGCTGGGCAAGCGAGGCGAAGCTGGCACGGGCTATTCGGATGATACTGACTTCACAACAAGAAGTGCCAGGCGAATTTTCACGCGTTGCCCGAAGAAGCCTGGCCAGCTCCCGCATTGAACCCCAGAACGCGACAGAACAAAAACCGCATTTCTCCTTTCGGGAGCAGGAGCGGCTCATGCCAACCTGCGCAACTGGCAAGATAGAGGACAACGTCTGATCGCGGCATGGACGCTTGGTCTCAGTAAGACCCCAGGTAACGCAACAACTGCACGAAAAGATCTCGTGACTGCGCGTATCCATCTAGGGACGAACACTGTTGAACGTCTGCGTACAACGCCGAGCGATATGTAGACCTGCAGACAGATCAAATTGCGGGAGACAGCCAGGAACGAAGGCGCAGATTTAGGGACACGGCACCCACGCGTACACACGATCAAATCGCGGGAGGCAGCCAAGAAGGTGCGACAGCCAGGGCGCAGATCTCGGGCGGCGCTTGTGGGAAGCCGAGAACAGTAACCGGGGGCGCCTCACCTTCCACGCCAGCGATTTGCGACAGCAGCGCAGTAACATCGCCCGGGCAGACGCACTTAACTCCAGCAACGGCGCAAAGGGACTCAACGTGACCCAATGGCGTGAGTCCACTGGTAGACAGGACAACGAACTTCAGCTCGCACTGATCGCTGGTCATAGCACACATGACACTTTCGAAGCCAGCTTGCATGCCGGCAGGGGTGGTGCCTGCCGTTGTTTCCTTCAGCCTGCCGCGGAGCCACCGCAGCAGCTCGCCGCGCTGCTGGGTTCCCATCGCGTTTGGTTGCACGGCCCGCAGTGCGGCGGCCGCCAGCGGGTGCTGGCTTGGAGGGCCCAGCGACTTCTTCTTGCGCCTGCCGACCGCCTTGCGCAGGATCTGCTTCTTTTTCTTGGGCATTGACCCCCGCCACCACCCGCAGGGCGCCCGCCCCCTAATTCGTGCTTTGTGGCCACTGCAGTACTTGGGGAACCAGTATCAGCCGGACAGGCACGTCCTGCTTCTTCTGTTGCTCGTCGCTCCTCAGAGTACTTCGTCATTATTCGCCGAGATTTGGCGGGGCATGGCAACTGCCCCAACAGCAGTGGACATGAATCCCTGTACAATGCACGCAGACACATCTTCGCATGGGCCATTCTTTTTTCTTTTGCTACAACCGTTCCAGTCGCGGGTTGGGGCGAACGACCGACACGTAACTCGGATTTTAATGGCCGCATTTCTGCACGGGAGATCACGATGCTTACCATGCCTATTTGTGCACTCCATCGTTACAGATTGTTGCTGCATATCACGTTCAAACCGCGCCTACTATTTGCCCGGCCGAGGCAGTGCACTACCCCACTCTCCCCGGCAGGAACTTCACCTTCCGGCTTCCACTACGCTTTTGTCAGCTGCTCAACTCTGTCAGAACGCTGGCGCAAACCGTTAGATTCTTCCGCATCAATGGGTGCCCCAAAGCCCGATGGGATCCACGAGAAAGTGGTAACTAGCGGGCTACAGAAGTCGTCGTGTAAAAAACGGCGACATTTCGCCCTCGCACGCTCTTGTATCCGAGACCTCGTGAAGGCAGAAGAAGTAGTGGCAATTACAATTTCGGTCATGTGCATTCTTGTTGAAGCGTAGAGATGGGAGTGGGTCAGGAGGGGAGGGGGCTTGGCAGGGCATTGTCGGATGGTCAGTTTTCTTTTTCTGCTGCAGCACGGCGTGGTGTCAAGAATACAAGCGAGAGCGTGAGCGATTGGGTGGGTGAGGGGGTGAGGACAGGGCAGCCCCCCCAAGATTGAGGAAGCTGCTCTTTTTTCTCCTCACTCTCCCTTCTTCTGGCTTCTTTTTTACTTTTTGCCTTGTGCCCTGGTTCTTTTTTCTCCAGTCAGCTGTCCGTTGGAAGAGCGGCGTTCAGGCTCGCCTTTCACAAAGGGGTAAGCGAAGATTGAAAAAAAAAAAAGAAAGGGTCGGCACGGATGAAAATACCCAAATAGCTTAATCTGGGTCCATGCAATGGCTTGTCGGGATAGCGGCGGAACGGTGACTTTGTACAAGCGCGCTGAGTATCCGTCGAACCGTCTGCCTGCTCCATGAGGGGCGGCTGACGTTCAAACAGTTCACGTTGGGGGCTAAATGCGGGGGGGGCAAACTATACTCGGAGGGGTCGCCCAGTGCTTCTTGAGAAACAGTGCACCTTTCAATTCAGGTCAGTTTTCGTTGTTGAAACTCGGGTCTCTCGTAGGGGCGACCCCTCGGGTATTTCCTCCTATAAAAGCATGCTTATTCGCAAGAAAATGGGTGCGCATGCGGTTGTACGTGCCGTGAGAGGATGAACCCCAGTTCATTGGTGAACATGGTCATCAAGTCTACTTCAAAGGAGATGTTAAATAGAAGGCGAGGGATAGATGGATGTCGGTCCTTGCTTTGGGTTCATTCAAAGACCGCCTCCCACTATGGAGACAGTCGACCCAAGAGGTCGATTCGGCTACTACCCAGACAGCAGTGGGCCTACTTTCAAGAAGGATAAGGGAGATGATCAAGTTACAATGCAAAACCGAAGGCAGCGCAGTCCAACTGCCGGTCTCCCTCTTATAAACTGCTTTTTGTTGTCGGAGATATTGTTCCCGTACAAGAGAGGAAAAGCGTGCTTGCCGCGTCCTCCATCTTCAGAAGATTCTTCTGTATCAAAAATCCGAAGTACCGGTAGTTACACATTCCTGCAGTTGGTCTTGTGCTGTTGCGTAGAAAGAAGACTGGTGTTCAAAATGCGCCTGCCAAAGGAGTGAGCGGATGGGAGGGTGGGTGAGAATATGTAAGAACGTGCGAGGAATGGTATTGCGATCCTTCAATCGACCGGTTCACTCGGCGGACCTTCCTCAGCGCGGAGGGTCTGGTACGTCAGGTGGCTGATCACAGCCAGGACCTTGCATGCAACGAGAGCACAGGCATCCTGGAGGAAGAGAGGGAAAGTGTTTCTGCGCACATTTCACCTTTAGTTGTTCACAACCCGCGCATGACGACTTTCGGTGAAACGTGTTTGCGCCTGTACGTATCCAGTTGGTACGTGGTTCAAGCAGGAAGGGCTCACCTTCTCACCACGGAAAAGTGCTGGTCGGGAAAGGGGGTCAACAGAGGAAGGAAGCAAATGGAAACTCATGGGGGGGATGGATCTTAGTTAATGTTTAGCAAAACACTGCATTGCGTATGTGATGCTAGCATCAAGTCTTCTTCCAAGAAGGGCGGGGGAGGGGGGTGTGGAAACAGGACGGGTGAATAATTGTAGAACTTCGGCTGTGCGAGGTTGTGGCTAACTGGTTTTTTAAAGCGAACGACCCCCCACTCAGATTCCGTATGAATCACTGATTCTTCTTTGTTCCTCGCGGTCATTTTTCAGAGTGGTAGCAGCTGTCCGACGCAGTCGGATGCAGTGGGCCGGCATTGCTTCTTTTACTCGGAATTTCCGACTGTAGCGGCAGATTTGTGCCTTGGAGTGATGAAGTTGCCTTTCTGCGCAGCGAGGCTACAGAATGAGCCATTCAGAAAAGAAGAATAATACTAGGAACATCACGGTGGGAGCGCCGTCGCTGCGTTTTGAGCGCCGGCTCACTTCCCTAACTAAAACTAGAGAAGTACGAACTTCAACTCTTATGTGAAGAAAAGAAAAAAACTACTCTTTGGTTGGAGACGCACGATAACATAGAAGTTTTCTATGTGCGCAGGTTCGTGGTAGAAGAGAAGTCGGGGGCCGTTTTCCATTGACTCCTGTTCTTCCCGGGTTTGCGGTCTTGTCCACCGCGCGTGTAGTTTCCAGTAGAAACTTCGTGGTATGCACTACTATTGCCCAAAGGGACGTGACTGGCTTCACAGCTTTTTCTGGATTGTGTTTCGCAGCATATCAGGACCTCTACTTTGCTTTCACCAGTCGACCGTTTGACACAGTTTCACACGGAGACATCACGCCTGCTCGCAGTCTCGTACTATGTTGTTGTTGTAGACTCGATACGGTCCTGTCTTGATCACCCACGCAGAATCTTGGCAGAGTACCGTTTCCCGATCGAAGCAAATCGTTAGATGCTGCGGCAAAACACAACCCAGCACTTAGTCGCGGGGCATTTGGTGACACGTAGGAGAAATAAGTCGCCGTGAAACAAACAAATGTAGCATCGCGCAAAGTTCGAGGGGGGAGTGTTGCGGAAGAAGAGTGTTCGTAGACTCCTGTTCCTGCAGCTGAAGTTGATAGCTGTCTCTCAGAGGAGCTGCCGAACTCATCAGTGAGTCATCATTACCAAATAATATTGCTTTTGTGTTCAAATGGACTGTTTCTTTCACGGCTAAGTTTTACGTATGCAAAATGCGTGCGGCTGGACAATTCCGCTGCACGGTCGGCAAGAACCTTTGCACGCTTTCCTCCCTAGCCTAGGCCAGGGCAGTCGTGACCCTTGCCTTGTAGACTGTTTCTTTTAATCATAGTTTGTTTGCATCAGAAGGCGTGCGGAAGAGGAGTGTTTGAACGTTCCTTGTTCCCCAGAATCTGAAGTTTGCTTGAAGAATGAGCGTGTGGTCCTCGTCGTTGGAATCATTTGACACCTTGTTTGCGAAGATGGTGTGGAGCACAAGTGCTGGAGCAGGCATTACGCTTACCGACATAACGGAATGAATGCGCCAACTACGGTGAGGAATGTGCGTGTGGAAGAGGAGCGTTCGTAGACTCCTGTTCCCCGAAGGTTTGAAAGGCCTCATCATGTAACACCTTGGTTGCGACGTTTCCGTAAAGCACTGAGTGCAGGCAAAAGACTTTCACTGGAGCAGATGTTGACACTTGTCGTTACCAGCGTCCAGCTCCGGTGAAGGATGTGGATGCGGAAGAGGAGCGTTCGTAGACTCCTCTTCTTGAAGCTTGTAGGTTTAGCGAAGTCCAAAGGACACTCTTTCGTTGGCGCTGCGCTGCACGCGCAAGCGTAGCAAGGAGCGCGGGTTGTCAGTTTCGCACGTTTGTGTGTTGCTGGCGATGAAGGCTTCGTGAGTTGTCCGAGGGGATTTTTCTTTTGATTGTGTCCTTGCTTCTTTTGGCGGACTTTTGAGCCAGTCTCCCGGGTGACCTTCGCGTCGACGGGCAGTGGGGACATCGTGAAACCTTCAGGGCCGGATGAACCCGTATGCCTCATTCCCCGGAACATGAGGCTGGCACGTTGGAGAGGACGTGGAAGCTGCTTGACGGATCATTGGCTCGAACCGCCGAATGTGGCCGCGAACCGTGCAAGCGCGGTGAACGCTTCTTCGTTCGGTAACGAGTCGTTGGTGAAATCGCACTCGGACGAGCCATCCGACCCGCTTTGCGTCTGCGAGGGAGACAACGAGCTGCACCAGCTGTCGGCCGGCGCGATCAGGCTCAAGTCGATTTCGCGGCAGAAGTGCACGTTCGCGCACCGGCTGCCCCACTTGCACCGGGACAGCTTGTTGAGGCAGCACACGTGATCCTCCGGCACGGCCTCGTCCTTCTTAACAAACTCCTGCAGCCCGCGGGTGGGGCTGAAAAAGCTCCGGTCGAACGCCCGGCGGGCCCCATTCTGCAGCTCGATGACGATCACCTCCCCGTTGGCATCGGGCCTCTTGCAGGTGCCGTGCACGAAGCAGCAAGGTCCCGCCGTCTCGTCGCGGAGCTTGTCGATGACCGCCGGGTCTACGTGCAACTGCCTGCACCTTCTGTTCGACCTGCACTTGCCTCGGTGGAACAGGATGCAGATGCTGATTTGACGGAAGCGGCCGCGGGCTTCTTCTCTAACGTGTGCTTCCCGCCCTTGCGTTTCGAACGTCGAAGCGAACGGCACCCGGATCACCGTCACACGGTTTCCCGGATCTTTGCACTCGATGAACCTTTCCACATGCTCGTCGTGGTGCGGCTGCATAGCGACCTGTTTCGGAAAACGAAGCAGGGTCTTCCTATTTTCCTCAACCCTGAGTAGACGGCTCGTGCACTCTCCAAGAGAACCCGCCGGTGTTCGATTTCCCTTTGTGTCGGTTCCTCTTTTGTTGTCGATGTGGGTGTGTAAACTAACACCTGCTTTTTTTAGGTTTCCGACGATTCCGAATGCAGAATTCCCGATGTTGCTTGGCCGTTGCCACCCCAAACCGCCAGCGCTTAAGAGTTCCCTCATGGGAACTGACTCTGGGTGTAAGGCAGGGGCTTATATAGAATAGCAAACTTGGGTCGTCTCCCAAGTTTACTGTAAACCCGAAAAAAAACTTGGGTGGGTGGGGAAAAAAATGAGAATTTTCTGAACAGGCAGTTCTTTTTTGGGTGTTGGCCAGGGTCAGTCAGGGCACCGTGCCACCGAAGAAGCGGGCGAGATTCGATCGATCACGGGGCACACTCGCTGGATTTTAGCTCCAAATGTAGAACCTGCGGGGCATGCTCGAGTGCGCCGGAAGGGGAAGTGTCAGCAGCTCAAGTCGAAAGCGCAACATCAGCAAGTATTCGGGTTATCGCACCCACGACTGCCACTCTAGCCGATTTCATGAGACAACAAATGGCTCTCCGAGGATTCGCATACCAATCGACGCATGCAGGAGCTATGTGCGGGAATTTTGCAATCGCAGAGAAGTCTAGATTACGTAGACCTCCTTTTTGTCTTGTACTGACCGGAGCAGGTGCTGGCCAGAATACTAGATCGGGGCTAACGTTCTCAGTTCGAACAGAAACAGACCCTGCTGGTGGGCGAGCATGACCCAGCAGTGTTCAACGTGGGACGAGAAGCGTCGGAAACTTCTGCCAAAAGGCAACATTCCAAGAGTGCCCAAGTTCCACCCACTGCACTCCCAACTTTCCCGCCAAATCTCTCAGACCCTTATAAGTCCTGGTGTAAGGGTCAGGGACGAGAAAAAACGTGCCGAACCCTGGGCGAGGCGCTCATTGAGCTTTCGGAAATTGTCGCCTGCTCCCTCCTGGACTGCGACGAGGAATAGTGCCACCCGCGTACTGTATGCTGTCCCCCGGTATCCGCAAGTGTTTCACCAGAAAATCACTGCGCACCGCTCGTACCCTGAATACCGGAAACAGTGCATGCTTTCAGGTCCTTTCAGGGTCCCGGCGGTTTTGCGACACATCTTGTGGGTGTTTTATGGACCCGCACCGGTGTGGATCAAACTTTCCTGGGGCTTCCGAATGTTTTTGGGTTCCCTGTGTGGTTGTGTCCTAGTCGGGCTGTTTTTTGTGGCTCTCTTTGCGGGATCCGTCTCCTCGCCGGCTGACCGGGCGGAGACCGGGGCGGTGCGTCCTCGACACCGTCCCCGCTCCCGTTCGCGGGCTCCCGCTCCTAGCCCCCCACCGTGCTGCGAAAACGCTTGTAAAAGACTTCCTCGTCCGGCTCAGCACGGCAGCACACGGAAGGAAATCAGGGGCATGTCCTCGGGCAGCCGCCAGGAGTGAGTATACCCGGGCTTTCCACTCGGGGCCCAAGAACCCACCTCGTGCCGTCTAACCGTGAAACGTCCCGTGGGCGGGAGAAACAAATGACTGATCCGGTTGGTGGAGATGCGCGCTCCTGCCAGGGCTTTACTCGGGATTAGCTGAACTAAACAGCTATTAAGTTGCCTCACTCGGAGCCGTCTTCCTTCTCCATCCGCCAATTTAACATCCGTTAAATTCATTGCACACCAACCAAAGGATCACGGTTAGCTTCTTTGCTGGCTTGCTGGCCTGGCTACCGCATCAGTCAGCCAATACTTCATTCAACTGGCGAAGACCTGAGTTGGCATCAATCTAACACAACTGGCCTCTCGGGACTCTGGGATTGTTCTAATGGCTCTATCCCAATGGACCGAAGCAAAAGAGAAGACGAGGTGCGCCAGAGCTCCTGCAGATGGCATCATTCTGCGCCAGCTGTTCATCCGCGTGTAGGCGTCTCGATGGCCAAGCCCACGGAGAGAAGGCTGCCCAGCAAATCTTCCAGAGGCCTCGTGGGCCAGCTGCCGCGCCACCTCCACGAAGACGTAGATGTCCAGCTTGACCCTCGTCACCATGTGGACCTCCTTGACTAGGGCCGTGGGCCCATCATCGCACGCACGCACGGAGCTTTGTCCGCCACATCCCCTGGTCCGGCCTCAGTTGGGCGACCGGCGACCTTAAAGCGCCGCAGAAAACTCGCACTCGTAGGCGGCTCCGCTCGACCACGAAGCCTCTGTCCACCTCTTTCTGCACCGACGCCCAGGTGGTCTCTTTGTTGTAGCACGTCGGGCTGGCCCCGAATTAGCTCCTCAACTGACAAATCCGGGTCCCCCAAGCTCTGGGGGGACTCGTATCCCACCCGGCCAGACATCGGGCAACCCTGCCGGAGATTCGCCAAGAGGTTGTCAAGCCTCGGCGATCCCCAGCTCCACAGGCATTTCGCCGAGCGGCCACATGGCAGGCATCCAGCGGTCCAGACGGACCTCAACCAGGCGAGCCTGCACTGTGCGCGTGGCACGGCGGATCTTAGGCACAGCGAGCCTACACGTCAACGACTAAGCGCTCGACAGGCGACTGACGGATCTCGGCCAGGCGGGCATGTGCGCGTGGCACGGCAGACCGCAGCGGAAACGAGCCTACGCGTCAGTGCTCAGGTCAGGCGGATTTCAGCCAAGCGAGGTTCGCCGTGCACGCGGCACGGCGGATCTCAGCACAAGCGTGTCTACACGTCAGCTGTCAGGCCACAGACTGATCTCGGGAGAGCTTCATTTCAGCAAGGCAAGCTTCATGCCATGCACGCGCACGGCGTATCTCGGCCTGCACGTCAGTGATCAGGGTCGACGGATCTCAACCAGACGAGCTCCACGCCGTGCACGCGGCACGACGGATCTCAACCAGACGAGCTCCACGCCGTGCACGCGGCACGGCGGATCTCAACCGAAGCGAGCCTGCACGTCTTCGGCCTGGCGCTCGACAGGCGCCAGACGGATCTCCGCAGCTGGCACTTCGAGTACTAGGCGGGACAAATCTCAGCTGGATCCAGCCGATCGACCGTCTCGGCGCGCGACGGCCCCCCTCAGGTGGACCGCGGCTCAGGCATCAGCCTCGGATGCCCCCACGCATGCCCTTACTGCGCTTACTCGGTATTCAGTCCCGGCGAGCAGTGGCAGGGGCTCTCTCGAGCCAAACAAGTCAGAAACAAATGACTGATCCGGTTGCTGGAGATCCGCGCTCCTGCCGGGGCTTTGCTCGGGATTAGCTGAATTAACACCTTACGGACGGAGGGGGGGGGGGGGGGGGGGGGGGTTAATTTTGGGAAAAGTACCTTTTCGGGAACTTCGGACCGCAGTCAAAAAATGGGTCGCAAATGGAGAGAATGGGGGCCTAGGGGTGCATTTCAATGATTTTCGCAGCCGATCTTTCAAATGCGCACCTCAGAATTGAACGCGTACACATGCAGAGTGACACAGGAGATACACGGTCACAGGAGAGACCTGGTCGGAAAACCCAGCACAAAATATCTGAACAACACCTAGAGTTGTTGTCCAAAAATAAAGAAAATGCTGTCCACGCTTCCTGTTGGGGAAACCACTACCACAGTGGAGCGCAAAATCTCCAACGAGAAGACACGCAAGGTGGAGAAGCCGGATATCGTCAGCTCGTACAACACGTACATGGGCGGCGTCGACATGGGCGATCAGCTCATGGCGAGTTGCGGGCGACTCATGAAGGGCCGGCGTTGGTACCTCAAACTTTTTTTCTACTTAGTCGAGGTCTCCACTGTGAATGCCTACATCGTGTGGAAAATGCTTAGGACTGACAAGAAAGGAAGAACACCTTCACTTCCCGATTTCAAGCTGGTAATGGAGCTCCTTTCCGCCGAAAAGGGCTGCCCAACAGGATGCTCTACAAAGACGGGAACCCCTTCCAAAAAAACGATGCCGCCAACCTTCGCCCCAATCTGCTCGCAAGACAGAAAAGCAGAAGCACGGCGTTAATCACAGGTTGAACGGGCTATTTCACAACCTCGTCAAGCTGGATCAGCAGCGACAGTGCATATGCCACGTGCAGCGCAAAGGTGCTCTTTACAAATGCGAGCAGTGCGATGTCCCTCTTTGCCCTGTGGAGTGTTTCGGAAGGTACCACACCATGGCGCAACATCTCTTCGATGACCCAACCATGCAAGGTACCGTTGACCGTTTGAAGGACCCCAACGGCCGGCACTTCAAGAGAGGGAGGGATCGTACGCTGTCGGCTGGCGACAGAATCAGCAACGTTGCAAAGAAGTAGTGAGACCCTTTCTCCTCGTCGCTGCACCAAATCAAATGATCATATCTTCGCACGCCCGTTTTTCCCTGTCCGTCTTTTGCTACTGTCCCATGCTGGCTGGGTCCCGGGTTTCGCGGTGGCATCTGTTCGTCACACGGGCAACAGTTTTGTCAGATGAAGGGCGCATTTGAAAGATCTGTGACGTATCTTTCCAAAGAAGCAAACATCGACCACTTAAGTTGGATTTGCACTGGCTGGGTGTGCCTTGGGTCCCTGGCACGTGCCAGCTGCTCTGTTTACGGTGTGCATCAACCCGTCTCAGACCGCAAGACGCCCTGCCACAGTGCTTCATGCGGAAGTGTGGCTTCGGAGCGCCGGTTCTGCCTGCCGGTGTTGAACTAGGCTGGCCAGTTCCGAAAAAGAGGTTGAAAAAAATCTCGGTCAGGGGTCTTTTAAAGAGGGGCCGAGCTTTCTTTGTCAAGCAAGCGAATTTTAGAGTTACATGCAAGTTTGGTTTTACTGGTTCCGATACTGGGTCACAAAGAGGAAGCAAAAGACGGACACCAAATGTGGCATAAATCTGCTAAAACACCAGATTGAGAACCAAATCTGCAGCATCAACTTGTGTTGCCTTGCTGGCTTGTTGAGGGGCTGCTCTTGCTCAGCATTGCGACAAGCCAATTATTCCTCCAGCGACGCGTAGTGCAGCCTCCTTGGGTTTGCACAGAATTTTGCAATGTATTTTGCCAGTGTCTCTTCGTCAATGCCTCGTGCCCCCATTTTACACTCCACGCCAACGAAAAGAACAGTTGCCAGATTGTCAGCAGCCAGCTTGCGCAACCTTGTCGACACCAACCGAAGTTTGGAAAACAAGCGCTCCACTGATGCGGAACCCAGAGGAAGGATGGAGGCAAGCTGGTTGTGAAGCGCTGAATCACAGTGTTGAGATCCGAGAGACCCAACTGACTAATCTCGGCACAAACGCTTGCACACTCAGATATGATGGAAGTTTTGTGTGCTTGGATCCACTTTGGCGGATGCACTGCCGGCGCTTCAAAATCTGGACAGGTATATTTGTCTGTGATGCCTGGTCCGACTGACATGTAATGGTCAGCAATCGAGGAAAGGGAATCCTGGGACACCTGTCCCTGTCAGGCTCCATCAAGTACGGTTGAGCAGTTGTTGTGTGGAAGGCCATGAAGGATTCAAATAAATTTGTGAATTTGCAAAAGGAGCCAAAGTTGTCAGCCAGACCCAACAGGGCTGAGAGGGTCGCCCTCCAGCTCCCACCCAAAAAACCCTCCCCAAAAATTCAAAATCATAGTTTTTTTTTTTTTTTGGCCTGACCGAGTTTTTTCTGGTTTAAAGTGCAAGCTGACCGAGTTTACATGCATAACCTCGGCCACTGGAAACTTTCTTTGAAGAAAAAATAAAACGAAGCACCAGACTCCGTCCGTAGCTAACAATGAGGCCGTAAGTTACTGGGTTTTCTTTGAGCTGCCGCGGTGCTGTGCGCATCTACGTAGATATACTCACGCAAGCACTGTCCGGTGGGAAGCGCTTCGGTAACGGCTTCCAGGTTGAAGCAAACGGGTTCAATCCATGTTGGTCGATATCTGCCGGCATCGACTGTGGCACGCTCTTTAGATGAGCCTTTCACTACTAAGATGACACACTAGTACGGCTGTTGGTGAAAAAAACGTTGTCTGAGGCTAGGCGGCTCTCGGAGCTGGCTAATCGTGTAACTCAACGAATCAGGGCAGGAACAAAACTGAGGAGGGAAGGCAGTGTTGTGAGATCTTCATTTTTCTTGTGCTTCGACCTTGGATTATTTCTGCTTTTTTGCCTTCATAAGATTTTGAAAAGCTCAAAATAGCGAAGGTCAACTTTACATCAGGAACGTACTGAACACGAAGCGCATTCTGCCTGCCCTTCAGCAATGCTGGAGTCGTGCGCATTGCGCGCCATTTTCCTAGGGGCAAAGTAGGTGCGATGCGGATGATATTTTTCGTGACGTTAATTGCGGGACCAAATGGCACAGTGCAAGAAAGCAACTATGTGCGAACCAGAGAGAGTTCTGCGGACTTTGAGCGCGTTTTCTGGCATCCATGGGCCTTTCGTTGGGAAGGTGCATTTATGCGTGCCGTACACCATCTTGCGCCCGCATGCGCCTCCGGAAAACTGTTGGTGGGATGAAGAGAAGCTAGGAGAGGGGATAGGAGCAAGGTTACAGTTGATGATGCGGCCACCGCGCGACGACGTCTCAAGTCAGTCACCTCGGCACTAAAGCATTCAGCTTCTGATTCGTTCTGCTTTGCAACAACGGGCGTAACGAAGAAGACCCACTTTGTTTTAGTTGTATTGCCTCTCCCCCTCTAGCTTCTCTCTCTGTAAATAAGCACCGGGCGGCCCCATTCTTTACAAAAAACACCCCTTAGTTATCAACACTGCCAGAAGGAAGGCAAAAATCAAAGGCACGGTGTTGTTTGAAAGTTGCATGGCGAGAACATCAGATCACGTGAGTGCTGTTTTTTTGTTTGTGTGCGCTGCGGGAAGCTTAGTCTGTGTTCGTGAGTAAATTCGAACGCCAGGCTCATCTCCCACCAAACACGCTGCCAGCATTCTCTTTTGAGTCTGAAATTCATTGTTCATTCGACACAACACGTCGCGGCCTATGGACCGGCGAGGATGAACGCAAACACCGTTGGGGAAGCATCATTGCATGCATGGAGGGGTTGCCGCTTTCTAGTTCCATCTGCCAGAACAGACACCATTTTATTAATCTTTAGCTCGGGAAGGTGTATGTGCGTAGATCCGGTTCTGGATGGACATCGGCTCCGCCAACCTACTCGATATCGTACATTGAGCACCGCTTCCGCTGCACTGCGCGGGTGCGATCGGTTCAGGCCACATGGCCGTTCCACGCTTCGTGTATTCCGAGGCAACATGGGTCCTCGCGCAACATCAGCACTCGCGCTGCCTCGTTTCCAGCGTCTATTGTGGTTTAGATAGGGTGGGGGATGCAGGTGGACAAGGGTGGAATGTAATGAGGGATGTAGACATGACTACACACTTTCCTTGTCAACCAATGTGAGTGTCCGAATGTCGTTGCTGATCCGCCGCTGAAACACCCAAGTATTGTGCTTTCGACGCACGCGCACCTGGTGCTATCTTCCTCGCTTCATCGACAGCATATCGAGTTCTTGTTCGTAGGGTTCAATGTGAACGTCAAGGTTGACAGTAATCAACACAAAAAGGCGGAAAAGTGCTGGTGTCGTCGGCTGGTTCATGGACATCAGTCCTGCTAAGCGCTGTTTCTGGCTATCTTCCACGCGAAGGGTGCCCAGAAAACCCCCGACGGGGATTTCACGGGGGTCACGGGGGTGAAAATCCCCGTTTTTCCCCCCGTGAACCCCCGTCGGGGAACGGTTTCCCCATCGGGGTTACATGTATGGTTAACGACTTCCGGGACACGGAGCTGCTAACGCCTTCAGAAATACGGAGATACTGCGGGCACTACAGCTACAGTACGCGAGAGGCGGGTTAATTACGGTGTCGACTCACCGGCTGGAAGTAGACTAGAGGACGAAGAGCTGGGCGGCACTTTGCGCGAGTGAATGTGGATGCGCCTGCAGAACCCACGAGGGCTCTTGCATTCACGCAAAAAGTCGGTGCACCGCCAGTCCCGCAGGTGCGAAGACGTGATTTTCCAGATGATCGAGCAGTCACGGCAGCGAAGGACAGTGCACGACTGCCTCCCTCTAATCGAGTCCCACGAGTTGTGATAGCAAGGCGGCTTTCCTGCGTACGCCCGGTCCCCCAAAGCAGCATGTACGGATTCGGCCGTCTGCCGCAGGATTAAAGATTCTTCTTCTACGTCCTGTGGACAGTACTGCTGCAGCAGCACGCGCCCGCTTGAAATTGAGAAGTACGACCGCTCCTTCCTGACCCCAGTCGGCTCGTTGCTGAACAGGTCGACCTGGAACTGGGATGCGGACAGCTGCTGGATCTCCTCCCGGAAGTCCCACACGTAGTCACCCGGGAAACGCACGGACAGCATCGCATTGTACATCACCAACACGTCTTCTCTGCCGTAGGCCCGGGCATCTAGTTCCGGCTTCGGGTGGCTCGGGGCTATGATGAACTGAACGCCTTCAGTCGTGTACTCCAGCATCCAGTCGGCGACGGTCCCTGTGTCCATAGAAGCCCAAAGCGCGTGCAGCAGCGTTCGGAACGCAATCAGCGCCTCGCTACCCTTCGGCTCGTCCGTCGCCTTGGGTTGCTCCGTGGTGAGATCCATTGGGCCCCCTCGTTCATCGCTTTCCTCGTTCTGTAGTTGGTTTCCTTCGGGCAAGTAGCTAGTCGCTGTATCATATTGGCAAGAGGGTTCCCTACATACATGAAACGCCCGTGAATCACGAGCGTGGTCAGAAACCCGTATTCTATCCCCTACAGGCTTCCGTTTTCTCGCACGGCCGTTCGCCTGTGCTCGTTAACGGAGCTACGCATGTCGTCGGTTCATCATCGAGCAGCGTCTTTCCGACCGGCGGGGGAGTGGTGGCTGGCGCAAAAAGAATTGCACGACAGGGCAATCTTCCTTACGCAAGAGGCCAATGTGCCTTGCCAAATTCAGGTTTTGCGTGACGCCGGGCTATGCCCAGTATGGCTACAGAAACTGCAGCCTCGCAGCCGCGGTCGGAATCCGATGATTCTGTTGGTACATGAAGTGCCTCGGCTGTTTTCCGCTTACGCGATGGCATTGTCGTGCTTGTGTATTCGTGTTTCCTGAGGGAGGTGCCCGGTATGCAACTTATCAGCCCTGCACACAACCTCCTGCTCTATTTCAGTGGAAGTGTACGCCCGGTGCGGCGTGCTCGCCCTTCCACTCACCTCAAAATACGCGTGGCCAAAAAAGCTCCGTTTTTTCACGCGCGTGATCCAAAAATGTCCGTTTTGGTGCGTTGAGAGGGTGACACGCGCGTTTCACTGAACATTTTACCAGTCAAATAGGAATCATACACTGTTTCCGCTACTACTCAGGGTCCGAAATCTAGCGAGCGGCGCGCAGTAATTTTCTGGGTGGAACGCTTGCGGATGACGTCGCACACAGCTTGGGTCAGGAGCACAAGGATTCCACCCGGGGGTGCTGGCACTGTTCCTCGGAGGGAGCAGGCGACAACTTCCGAAAGCTCACTGATCGTCTCGCTCAGGGTTCGGCACGTTTTTCCTCTTCCCTGAACCTTTGACCCAGTTCCATTTTGCTTCTACCTGCCCAATGGAACTGCATTCCTCTCCTTGACGTTCGTTGTTCGCTCGTCGCATAGCGAGACCTTCTTCTGGTAGAGTTGCACTCGTCGTGACACAGAACTCGTCAGCAATTTAGTCCTGTCCTAAGGATACGCCTTTTCCCGCCATCGACAAACAGAGTACTACGAAGGAAAGGGAAGAGAAAGCAAGAACTCGAAAGGGTTCCTTGGCCGCGGAGAAAATGCGATATTCTATCTATTTAGGGGATACTGGGAAGAACACTCGTTTCTATGAAACTAGGTAGCATTGGCCTCGAAATGCGTGTCTACAGCAGTCTTGACCAATGCAAGCTTCTTCATTCACTGAAGTCACCCACAATTCAAACCCTGGACCATGCAGACCAAGGGGCACCTCCGGAAGGGAGGCTGACTGATCTTGTGGAATGTCACAAAAAGATCTAAGGAGGCTCTATCAAGGAATAGTTGAGTTGCAGCTCTTGACAAAGATTTGTTGAACGCTTACGCCCGCCACTGAACCCAGATTCACCTGTGTTTCGTGTGGGCTACAGCACATTTACCTCCTTTGATCTTTTGCAACTGGCAGTCTCCTCAAGCATTTCCTACAAAGCAGGTGCTTATACAAAAAAGAAGGTGTTTTTATGCTTCGCTTTTTCTCACGAACGGGGGGGTCGGTCCTGCTTTTGGCTTTGTAGGTTCTCCCGACTCCCCAATTCGTGGTTAGCACAAACTCAAGAGGTCTAGTCAACTATTCCCTGTAGTATTGGCATACTTTCAAAAAAGAAAGGAAGGGAAAGAACCGAAAGATTCCTTCATCTATGATCTATGCAAGAAAAAGCGGCAATACTAAGTCGGGCAGCTCTTGGAAGCTGGCGAGGAGACTTGTTCTTCCGTTTCTTCTTCACGCAAGCGGAGCCCTCCCTGATTCCCACTTTGGTGGCCGTCTCTGCGAATGCATAAGCCATTGATCTACATGTTTTGATTGTTTGGCTTCACGTGTTATTCTGGTGAGTGAGGATCGGTCGTCGCCGCCAGCTTTGGCCATGCCTCGTTCACTTGCGCTTTGTGCAGTGCGCTCCCTTCTGCGCCCAGTGCGCACCACTAGCAGAAACACACTAGCATTCTTCTAGTAATTATCGTCCGGGAACACCCTTACAGCAATGGCCGCACTGTAGCACTTGACACCATTCCGTGTCGCTTCTTCTGTGAAGACGTCAGCACGTATGGATGCAGAGGTATTCGCAGCTGTACCGTAACACACTGCCCTGACATAAAAACCTACTTCTGTTTTGCAGTCATGACCGGGTTTCAGACACTTGTGTTGAGTGACACGTTCAGATCGCGTGGATAGACTAAGCTAGTCTTCGGCGCACCCAATGGTAGCACGTTTGACTGCAGCAGCATTCGCACGGTACACACCGCCCTTGCACGAGAGCTCCACTCCGTCCTGCAAGCATGACTGGTCTTTGGACACTTGTGTTAACAACACGTCCAAGTCACGCAGTTAGACTTTGCCCCATCCGCAAGACTCCTTGCAACGCTGCGCGCGCATGCTCATTGAAAGCAGTGACAGTGCGGGGAGCTTCAGCCTGGACGTCTACCCGGGGCCTCTCCCGCGCTGCATCGAAATTCTTAGCCTTCGCGATGCTGGACACGGTGGGTGCCGCGGGCCCCCTTCTGTGGCCGACCGACTTCTGGCTCGCCCTGGGCCGCGAGAGCCGCTGCCTCTTCGGCGACACGGACGACGGCCGGAACGGCGGCTTGTCTTCCTGCGGCGGACTCGACGAGACGGGCCACGCATTCGTGATTTCGAACACCTTCGTCCTCCTCTGCTTCGCGAGCGAGCTGGCCGTGGAGACAGCGGCGCAGCTGGGAGGCCCGGTGAGCCACATTTTCGCTTCGGACCGCGTCGAGCTGATCGAGCGGTGGCTGAGGGCGGGCGAAGGGGAGCGGGAGTGCCCGCCGTTATTGCTGGACCCCCGGCTGCCCGCCCGGCGGCTCCTCCGCCGACTGGCAACCGTCGACCTGCCGAAGGCGGCGGGTTCCTGCACGGACACTTTGCTGCCCCGCCGGGACCGACGTGCCGGCGCGCCGTCGGAGCTGGGCCGGTTGTGCACACCGCGGGTGGGCCGCGCTTTCCCTTCGGCTTCCCCCGCGCGATCAACCGCAACCGACCCTTTCCTCGCCTCCGCCGACGTGCTGTGCCGCTCCCTGGCCAGCGTCGCGCTGCGGGCCGCCGCGGCGCCCGCTTTAACGGAAGACCCGCGTCGGCTTCCCTGCCCCTCCTCCGCTGCGCGGTGCTGCCGCATCGTGGCCGACGGGGCGCCAGCCGACTCGACTCTGTGCGCGGGAAACCCCAGGCGGTGGTTGTCCTCCCCTGCGCCGTGTGCCGCGGGTGTGCGCGCGTGGGTGTGTGTACCGTGCGACGGGTTTGCGTCGGAGAAAGTGTCGCGGTTGTTCAGCGGGGCTGTCGCAGTGCGTGTCAGCAACCCCGGCACGCCGCTTCTCCTGTCGTCGGGTTCGTTAAACTCGCCGGCGTGCGACGGAGACGGGCGTTCGTCGTCGAAAGGATCCCACCTCCTCCCGCCCTGTTCGTGGCCCTCGCGGGTGTCGCCTGCGACCGGCGCGTGTGTCTCTTCGGCGCCTTCTTCAAACGAATAGTCACCCCCGTGTCCCCAGTTGCGAAACCCGTCGTCCGCTGCCTCGACACCCACATTCCCGGCCGGTAATTCCGAGCTTCGACCCCCGACTTGCTTTGTAGGTGCGTCGTGCGTGTGCCTGACGGCGTCCGGGCCGTCATACCGCGTGGTGACTACCACTCGGTCGACTCGGCAGCCTTCGAGCTGCTGCATGACGGCTGGTGCGTGGTTGGGAGTGCTAGCCGCAGCTGCTGCTTGGTGCAAGTTTTGAGGTGTTGAAGAGTACTGGTGCTGGGGCTCCACGGGAGGGTGAATCCCGCCCATGTTGGCGTGGGGCTGGTGCTCGGGTGGCCACGCGCTGGCGACGCTAGGCGTGCGGTCCCGAGGAGAGCTGGACAAGGAGAACGGCTGAGCCTGCCGCGGAAGGACGAGGATGCGGCGGGGCGGTTGCTGCTGTGGGTTCACGCTCGGCGTGCGCAGCGGCGCTTGGCTGGGCTTCGGCAAAGGGGAGCCCGTGGCGTCGCTGCCGGAAGGGTCGCTCTCATAAAAATGCGGGACCCCGGCCCTCCTCGCGAGGGTATCAACGCACGATGCCATGGACGCCAACACCCTGTCCAGCCGGTGCTCGTCGCCCTGCTGCACTCTCGCAGCCTCCGCATCCGCCACCGGCTCCCTCCACAGCGACGACGCAGAATCCTCGTCGTCTGCTTGGGTCCAAGAAGGAAGGGCGGCGAGTAATCGCGCTGCGTTGCTCGAGGGACTGTGCGCAGCCTTGCTGCCCCTGGTGATGAACACGTCGGCGTTCGGTCCGCTCGCGTTGCCCCGTTGGTCTCGGCGGGTCTCGGGGGACGGAGCGAGCGAGGTGTGCGGGCGGTGGCTTCTCGGGTGCGCGGTGAAGTGAGACGCGGGAGACTGTGGGGTGGTTGAACGGGACGGAGGTGATGTGTGGTGGTGCGTCCGCGGTCCTGGATTTCGGGGGTCTTTGATGCGAGGCGCTGCCGTTGGCGACGTGCTTTCATGAGCAGAGAAACTCGTATGCCCTGCGTTCGGCGAATGCGCGGCGGCCGACTGCGTTTTGTGGTGGGCAACAAGGTGCAAACGGGTATTCGCGGTTTCAGCGTTCTGCACATCGGAGAAGAAATGAGCGGGGTTCGCCGTGCGGTACGTGACGGACTGATACGATTCAATCTGTTCCGTAGAGGCGATACTTTGGCGGGTGTTCGGAGATCGTGAATTCGAGGTGCGGATAGAATAGCGATCTTCGTGTGCTACTGTGTGCAGGTCCACTACGCGTTGCGAAGAACCGGCGGGAGACGCCGTATTGTGTGTGTAAGGGAAACTGCCCTGCTCGATGATTCGGTGAGCGTCTGGAGATTGGGGGTGTGCGGCTGTGTGGTGGACGGCGGTGTGCCGAGGGTCCTTAATGCGGTGGGAGCGGCCAGAAGGCGAGGCGACCGCCTGCCCCCAGAGATTCGCGCGGGACGCTTTTTCGCGCATCTGCGTCTCCATGCGGTCTCGGTCCTCCTCGAGCTGCAGCAGCTCGGCCTGCACCCGGCGGGTGCTGGCGGCCTCGCGGGCGAGCGACCGCTCGATGGACGCGAACCGGCCGCCTGCTGCGCCGCCGCTGTCGCGGCTTCCCGCGCGTGGTCCGCGTGGCTCAGTACCCGGCCCCGCGAGGCACTTCGCTCCAGCAGCTTGCCGTGTCGTCTCGCGGCTGTGTTCATCCATAGCATCCACTGGGGGGGAGGAAACCGTCGCCGGGTGGCCTCGCCCAGGAGCCGGCACGGTGGCCTCCCACTCTTCCGGGCCGGGGTCTGCCGGCGGCGCGTCCGCTCGGATCCGCGATACCAGGTTCAGGAGATAGCTGGGCTCGCCCGAAAGCCGGCTGCTTTCCAAGTCAGAACCGGGGGCGGAGGGAGGAGTGTGCACCATGACGTCATCCGCGGCCTCCGTTGCTGAATCCTCGTCCGCCTGCGCTGGTGGAATGGACGCGGGCGTGGGGTTCTGGAGTGTGCAATCAGCTGAAGTCGCTGCTGGTGGCAAAATCGCCCGTTCGAATTCATTCCGTTCGTCGCCGCGTCCTCGCGACAAGCGACTGGCGCCCAGTTCTCCTGAAAAGGCCGGTGGCTCGGCTTCGCCTGCGTTTGGCAGATTAACACTGATGCTCGGATTGTGCGGTTGCGAGAACTGGTCGACGTGCGCTTCTGAACGGGATGACGTCTGGCCCTGATCTTCCACGTGGGACATATCAAGGCTTGTCTCCGAGCGCTCGTGCTGCCATGCGGGGCCCCGTAAGTGCTGGTCGGTGTTCGGGTGTGTATGCGACGGAGACGACGGGTTCTGATGGGCGGTGAACCGACCGTCGCCGTCGTTTGACAACGCGGCGCTCGCTTCCGAGCACTCGTCCTGCCCTCGACGGCCCCGCAGGTATTGATCGGCGTGGGAGGGTAACCGCCCTTCGTCGTCTGCTGTTGGCAAAATCGTGCACGGTACCGGGCCTTGGTGCTCGACGCTGCCGGTCCACAGGACAGCGGCGGTGCTGGTTGACACGGCTGCTTCTATACTGAACGAGCGATCCGGCGAGGTTCCGTGCGCGTTCAGAAAGCCGGGTCTCATGAAGCCGTCGAGCATGCTTTGCACCGCTTCTTGTGCGGTCCCGCGCCCTCTTAAGCCCTCGAACGCGCTTTGGACTGCCTCTTGGGCGGACTCGGGCTTTGAGAACCCGCCAACTCCGCTTTTCGGGCCTGCTCCCGGCTCGGTGTCAGACTTCGCGACATTGCCGAGTACGCTTTCGCTGGATGGCCCTAAGAAGTCCTCGAGCACGCATCGGACCGAGGCGGGCTTGCCGTGCCTTCCAGCACCGTCGCCGGATGCGCGGCTGTCGGGAGACACCGTGGGCCGTGGGGACTCTCGCAGTTCAGCATCGCCAGTTTTGTCGCCCGGCGAGCCGGACACGTGAGAGGAGCCAGTCACACATTGTATCTGCAAAACCGAGCTGAGCGCCGAGCTGTACACCGCCGAACGAGGCACGGCCTCAGAATCCAACGCCGAACCGAAACCGACGCTCGATGCACTGTTCTGCTGGCGGGGTGCCGAGGAGCCGTCGTTTAACGCAGACGCCGACTCTGCTCGCGACCCTTCGCCGTCTGTTCGGAAAGAGAGGTCCTCCTGCGACGCTGCGTGCTCCGGCGCTTCGTAGGTGGTCCGCCGTTTTCCGGCGTGATCTGCGGCGAAGAGACGCGTGCCGCTGGCAGAAGGACTGAGCTGTTCCGTCGGTCGCGCGGGATTTCCGCTGCGTTTGAGTCTGTGGTGAAGCGGGGACGGAACGGTGGAGTCGCTGAGGAGATCTGACGGGGACAGGTTGGGGTTCGAGCTGAAGCAGGAAGGGGAGCAGTGCGGTTCGTGGGCAGGCGTCGTGCCGCCGACGCCGGAGTCCGACGAGGCGATGCTGCTGCGCGTGGGGTTGTAGTGCGTGGTTCCGGGCGTTGGGTGCGAATGGGAAGACCGCGCGGCTTGCGAGGCGCGCTCAAATATGCTGTTGCACAGCGCTTGGGCGCGTTCGGATGCCGTCAAGTGCGAAGAGGGCGAAGACCGGGGGTGCAGGTGGGCTGGGGAACCCGAGCCTGCCGACAGAGAGTGCAGCGACGTCGCTGGCTCGGCGCTGCTGATGTCGAGCGACTCGGAGTCGGACAGCCCGGCGCCCGGGTGGCTGCCTGCCTCCGCCTGCAGCCGGCGGTCCCCGGCGCGGAGCGACCAGTCGCTGGCGCAGTCGCCGACCCAGCGGGCCACGCTGCTGTTTACGCTGCTCCGGATGAGCTCTCCTTCCAGGTCTTCGAACCCCTTCCTGCGCTCCGCGATGCGGCGGATGACCCGCAGCGTGTCCGGGTACTTCCAGTTCTTCGACTCATCGTCGACGCTCGCCATTCGGAGACGAGCCCACACGCCGAGGCGTTGTTTTCTCTATGTGTAGACTGCGTGTGAGTGTCATGTGTTGATTGCGGAGGAATGGCAGTGCTTTCTAAACCATCTTTGCGGCTCACTTCTCTCCGTACAGCTACGGAGGCATGATGACAAATGCGTTTGCTGCCAAAAATTGGCATGGCGCTTTCCTTTGTGTATGTAAGTTTCATGTAGTACGCTGCCCACAACTATGCCCACAACTACTTTTTCAATACATTGTAGGGCAAGCCGCAAAAACGTGACTCCCGTCCTCGGCCAGTCAGCGCGAATTTATCAACGCGTGCGTACGAACCTGGCGGACGCACACGTCGCGAGAGGTTCCGCTTGTGGAAGCATTTGCTTGATTGGAGAGAGAGGACGAAGGTCGTGGACACGAAAGGAAAGGCGCCTCGTTTAGTTTGTGCGCACCGGTCGATCAAACAATGTGCCCACTTGACTTTTTCCCGGCGTTCCCTTTATCAAGTTATTCGCAGTGCGTCGTAGGGCGGCCCGCAAGATTTGTTAGTACTGAAAAGCAAACAACGTTGAAGGTACTCTAGCAAAGCAGTACGGCCCGGTACTCTCCCGGCGCGGACGAAGTGCAAAACAGACAGTCTAGTAGAAAGCCAGAGCCCCTCCGACAACGTCATCATTACTTTCTCATGCTCTCAAGAAGCTGAACAATGAAGAAAAAGAAGCTGGGAAAGCGGGGCAGCGCAGTAAGTACACGCTCCCTCCCTCCTCACCTCTCTGTCTTATCTCATGCCTAGCGAGCAGCCACTCTTCTGTCGCAACTCCGCAAGGAACCTGCAGAAACTTAGTTGCCCAATGTTTCGCAGTACTGGTCAAACGATCGTCATTCACCAAGACAAGGCGGAACGGAGGAGGCTAGGAGCTTAATATAAGCAGGCATTGAGAGAACTCAGAACAGATCGTGTCGAAGAGACCACGTTTCCACACCGAGTTTTGTTCCCGTGCAGGAAGACGTTATTTTTACTCTTCACAACTAACGAAGGCCAAACGAGCTGAGTTGTTGATAATATTGACGGAACCAAATTCCTGGACTGCTTGGCTGCTGGCCCGGAGAAATCCGTAAAAAGGACAGCCAGTGATAAGTTGGTGGCAAGTCTCGCATGCTCGTCTGCTTCCCGAACCTCACGACCCGATGTGCTCGCCTCCGTGAACTTCATCGAGCTCGGTGATACGGGCACGGCCGCCGTATACGGATTTTTGCCGTTTGTACATGATCCACATGGCCACAATGACAACATGCAGGACGAGCAGGTACGTGGCTAAGGCTATGATTTGAACGGTCCTAAACTGGTCGGTGGCCCCGCTGTCCTCCGGACACAACGCAGCCGGCGGCGAAGCGAGCGCAACGTCAGAGACAAGCCCGCCGTGGGCAGCAGCCAGCATGTGCAGGAAGATGTTGGTGTTCTCTTGCCCGCCGTTGAACCGATGGCAGTGGGGCCCCTTGGCGTACACCATGACATCGGCCGCCGTGTGCACGGAGGACGTCGAGGCTTCTTGGTGCTCCGTCCTGCCCAGGTTGTCTGCCAGCTCGATGCCGCGGAGCGTTGCCTTCAAATCATCCCGGCGCACCCAGTCCGACGGCATTTCCTTCGACTTGAAGTCCTCCCTGTACGAAGGGTGGTTGTTGTTCACCGCCGCGAACGTGTTCTTGGCGGTCGCCCAGTTGTCGACGACGTACTCTTCGTCCGCCTCCCAGTCCGGCCACATCGCTTCGCCGTACATGTGGATCGCCTGGTTGTGGTCGGCAACGTCGGTGTCGACGGTACCGTACACGTCGAATCCCCCAGTGGAGTGGTCGCTGGTGACCACCACCAGCGTCTCGTCCGCGAGGCCGAGCTCCTTTAACTTGGCGTCCAGCGCCGCAATGGTGGCCTGCAGCTCCAGCGCGTCTCCGAGCATCCGCGTGAAGTCGTTAGCGTGGGCCATCTTGTCGACGGACGCGGCTTCGACCACGAGGTAGAATCGGCCATCCCGGCTGGCCGCCAGCTTCTTCAAGGCGAACAGCGCCATTTCCTTCAACCCCGGCTCCCGGTTGGCGGGGTCCGCCGCTCTGTCCTTGAACACGGCGAGGTGATGGTCCGCGAATGTGCCCAGGTACTTTTCCCCGGGTTTTTGCGGCGCGCCGGCCGCGCCGTGCAGCTCGTCTTTCGTGCGCAGCGTCGTGTACCCGGCGGCGGCGAAGAGATCTCGCAAGTCGGCGGATTCGTTGAAGAGGTCCGCCCCGCCTCCCAAGAGAACGTCCGGGGCCAGGGCGAGGGCCTGCCGGATGATGATGTCCGACTCGTCTCTATCCGAGCAGTGCGCCCACACACCGGCGGGCGTCGCGTCGGCGAGGGATGCGGTGGTGACGACGCCGACCCGCATGCCGAGGCTTCGCTTCATGTACTCGGCGTACGTTTCAACCCTTGGGTTGTTGTCGCAGATTTCGGGGTCCGCGTCCGGGTAGACACCCGACGCGCCGTTGACGGTCTTCCGCCCGGTGTTCAACGCCGACGCGGAAGCCGCGCTGTCGGTCACGATGCTCTCCAAACTGTGCGTGAACACCGTCCCCGCCACGGGGAAGTCGTCCGTCGGCAGCCGCAGCCTTTCGCGGCCGCGCAGCAGCCGGGTCGCCGTCAGCATCGGCAGCGACATTCCGTCGCCGATGATCAACACCACATTCCTTGCTCTCGGATCGCCGCTCTGCGCCTCTGCATCGTTTTCAGCGCGCCCCTTCAAGCCGACCTGCCTGTACTCCACCGGACGCGAGCGGGTGCCGGAGATGACGGAGAACTCGAACACCGCGGGTCCATCGGCGGACGGCGGCGGCAGCTGGCAGCTCCCGTAGACGAACTGCACGAGGCCGTTTTTCGTCGAAACGCGCGGCTCGGCGAATGAGTTCGGGCACAGGGCCCGCAGCGCGGACGCGGGGCTTACGGCGGTCACCCCGGGCTCCGCCCCCGGCAAGTCGGCGGGGACGAAGAACGCGAGGTCGAACAGCAAGCCGGACGCCATCGCCTCGCCCGTGGGGGGGTACACGGTGATGTCCGATCGTGACGGGAGGTAGCTTCGCTGCGTGACCCACCGCGCGGCCAATGGGTCGGCGGCGAGGGCGTCTCGCAGGGGGGCCCGCAGCGTGCCGTTGCTCGGCGCCGCCGGCACCGCGAGAAGCCGGCAGAAGAGCGAATACAAGTTGACGTTTTCGAACGGCGCCGCGAGGGTCACGTTCCGCCGGAAGGCCGGGCCTTCGGCCGCGAAGACCGCGCGCATGGATGGGTGCAGGTTGTCGTAGCCGTGGTTGCCGCAGCAGTACGGGGTTTCCGCCTCGGTCGCGGTGAGCGACCAGCCGGCGTCCGCGATCGCCACCACGTCGCCCGTCCGGACCGTGTTTTTGACGTGATACCGCTCGGGGATCTCGTCCCGCCGGTAGAACGCGACGTGCTGCCTCGCCCGCCTCGCGTTGTCCGAGTCCCCTTCCAGCCCCGCGGCTATGCCTCGCATCACGTCGTCGACGGACGTGGGCGCTCCCTTCCGCAGGAACATGTTCAAATACGGGTTGTGCTCCGCGACGATGACCTGCGTGCCGTCTGTTATGATGGGGATGAATTCGTCGAGGAAAACGCGTCTGTCGGGCGTGACGGCGGCATGCCCGTGGTCGGAAACGACGACCAGGTTGCCGGGTTGTTTGAATTCGGCCTCGTAGTCCTTCAGCATCGACCGGATCAACCCGAGTGCGGCGTCGATGTCGCGCATGTTTTGTTCGGCTTGCGGTGTGTACGGCCCGTAGATGTGCTGCGCCAGGTCGGGCTGCGAGAAGTACAGTAATATGACCCTCGGCCGCTGGTCTTCGGGCAGCCACAGCCACTCCCTTGCTTGCGCCACCCGGTCTGGGTACGACACCTTCTCGTCGTACTTCAAGTAATACGTCGGCTGCATGCCGTCGATGATGGCCTCGGTTCCAGGCCAGAACACCGCAGCTGTCTTCAAGCCGTGTTTCTGCGCGGTCACCCAGAGAGGCTCTCCTTTGAACCATTGAGTGGTGCCCGCGTGGGAGGCCATGTTGAAGTGTTCGTCGAGGACGGGGTCGTAGATGCTGTTGCCGGTGATGCCGTGCGACTCTTGGTAGAGCCCGGTGGCGATCGAATGGTGGTTCGGGAACGTTTTGGTCGCGAACGACGGGAACATGCCGGCCCCCGCCCAAACGCCTGCCTCGCGCATCGCCGCGAAGTTCTCCAACGCGGCGCCGGTTCCCTTGGCCCAAGACTCCCACATCAGCCCGTCCATAGACACGATCACCAGCGGCGCGCGAGCGCCGCTGGCCACCGAGCAGTACACCGACAACAGGCATGCGAGGGTTGCCTTCGACATTGTTCCCCGTCGGTCTTCTTTTCCTTCTCGCAGACCCACCCTGCGTTTGGTTCCTTTTGCAGTAGGTATCTGTCTTCCAGTCGTAGATATCGGTCAGATAGACCGGCGCTCGGGTGGCTGCCTGCCTCTGCCTGCAGCAGCCGAATGGTCTGCGGCGCGAGACGACCCGTCACTGAAGCAATCGCCCTGTGAGGGTGCCAAAACTACATGCGGGACCAATCAAGAGCGGAACGAGAAGCTGGGGGACAGAAACACGGCGCTCCGGGAGGGGGTTTCTTATGTTTCTTCGTATCTTCTTTCTTGTGTTCGGAAAAGGCGCTGTTTTTCGGTTGAGGGCACCTTCTCTCTTGGCGCGACACACACGAGCCAAGAGAAACAACACGCATTCGTGTCTGGTCGGTTGCGTTGAACTGAGAAAAATGGGAATAGCTTGGGTCGACCTTTGCCAACAATGGCACATGACTGCCAGGACTTTTGGTTGTGCGATTTGATCTGTTTGCTTTTAGAGCGAAATCGCTGGCACATATGTTTCTGTTTCGCTGGGACGAGTATGCTTTTAGAGTCAGTTGCTGGGCCTTGCATAAAAAGGGGACGATGCTCAGAGATCACCCCCACACCTGCCTACACTCTGACAAACACATTGTTGACAACGGGTACACGTCTGTCAAGTCGTAAGGGGGGCGTAGACCCCGAAACAACAATCCTGTTGTAGGGGCAAAGCAAATGCTACAGCACTTCTGCGATGAGATCTTGCGGGTAATGTGCGTTGTGTCGGACCGGCACCTGGAGCGCTCTGATATGGAACAATAGAAATCCAGGTAAGTCGAAGCTTTCATGTTCAATGTAGGTTTCTGTCAGCTGGTCCGAGATTGTCAGTTGGAGTCATCTGCAATGCAAATACCAACTGTTGGAGGGTCAAAGTAAGTGCTGGATGTGTGCGCTGTGAAAGACAGGCATCTGCTCTGTTATGAAACAAAGGGAACCCAGGTGAACGGCGGAGATATTTCACTCCAACAGAGGTCTCCGCTCAACTGGTCCCGAAAATGTTCTCGCAGTGTTGTTCGCGAATCCTTCGGCGAAGACGTTCCTTACAGCGTTCTCATCGAAAGTTGAGGCCGGTGCCTTCTTTCTACAAGCGCTTCCTTGGTTTCTCTATTCTAGCTCGCGACGCTTATAATAGCACGCGGTTGTTCCAAAGGAAGTCAGGACTCGCTCAAATAACAGCCCAGGGGGGCAGCCGTGTCAGGGTGCAATGGAGGATAGAACATGTGGGCGCGACGAGCATCACGCCACGTTGCTGTCGGCGGCAAAGGGTCAGGGCGAGCGCTTTCCTGAGGCTGGCAGGAGGCAAAAAGAGAGGGGGGCCGCCTACAAGTAATACACCCTTGGGTTCCCCGAACCATTGGCCAGCGGAATTTAGAGCTCTCCAACGGCCAACAGCGGCAGTGCCGCCTGGGTGGGGGCTTCAGGAGTCCATCATCACGGATCGAACCCCCTAATTGCAGCAATGGGAAATACTCGGGGGCGGGGCCGTTCTCTGCACATTTCGCCCGGAGGATAGAAGGGGAGAGACAGAGAAGTGCAAAGTGGTTCTTTCAGTAAGGTAGTAAAATTTACGTTGAATTGAACGCTTACGCTCCTCAGACAGCTCACTGCGCTCGTCCTGTCGAATTGCCTCGTGTGGGTCTTGTTGTTGGACGCCTACACCCAGCACTAAACCCAGATTCGCCTGTGTTTCGTGGGGGCTTCAGCGCCTCCCCTTTGATTTTTGCAACTGGCGGCCTCCTTGAGTATTTCCCACAGGCAAATTGCTATCGGTTCACATAAACGGGAGGTGACGTACCACCGTGTGGTGGCACCTTACGGCAGTTGCTTGAACTGTCAAAAACCAGCCACGGGTACGGGTTTCACATAGTTCTTCGATACGGAATGCAGCATTTGGAGGAAGCACCAGAAGTTCCGGCGACGGTAAGATCTACTCGTGACCTCTTCACCGAGCCATACAGGCGCATGGACACTAGCGTCGCCCCTTTGTGTTGATTGCTGTATGGATAGGTAGGCATACAGCACTGACTGTCCGAGATCTGTGGCGGGATGTTAACGCCGTCGGTAAACCAGGGTGAGGGGTTCTTTGTAAAACTCTTTCTTCGTTTCCTCTCCTTGGAACCAGAGCAACAAAATGCCTCAAAACGCTGTGCCGGGAGGCGGGGGTGGTCAGATGAAAAAAGGGGTCAGGAAACTGCAAAGAGGAAAAGACGAACAACGAAAAACCCCCCAACAACACCCGCCGCGGGCAAGCCGGCTGAGGCCGCGCAGCCTTCCTCCTTTCTTTTTTTTACTGTGGGCGAACTGGAGACTTTTGTTCTGTTGTTGTATCGCAGAACGCAATCGTTGGTTCGAACGCACGCGGAGAAAACACTCAGAGGCCCCCGTGCTTGTTTGGACAGACGACTGGTTTGAGAGAGTTTCACTACTACAAATGTGGTCCTTGTTGGACGCTTAATCTCGGCACGAAACCCAGATTTTTCTGTGCTCGATGTGGGTTACAGCACTCTCTCCTCTTTCTAGTAAAGCGCAAGGCGGCCTCTTAGAGTATTTTCAAGGAAGCAGCAGCGGACTCGAAAAACAAAAAATAAAACGGACTTCAGTGTATGGACAGGGAAGCTGCGTTTCAAAACAGCGTGATGCCTAGCACCCACGCCTTTTCATGCAGATAAGAGAAACGGAGCGCAAAATTCGCGAATGAAACCAGTTCTGTTCGTTGGCTTCTTCTTTCATCTTTTTTTCCTTCCGCCGCCAAAGCTTCACGTGTTCGGCGGTACTGCAGAGCCACGGGCCTACGGGTCAAGTGGCTACCGATTTCCCAAACTAAAGCATCACACCAAGGCGTGGCGCACCTTGGGGCTTGGCGCTTGCGCTGAACACAAGCTCGTCGAGACGGTCAGCCACAGGGCAGAGCGGACGGGGTTGTGGCACTGTGCTGCCTCCGACTCAAGCTTTGCAAGCTGTGGTTGACCGTCACGTTCCTGGACCAGGAGCGGCCTTTTTCTGTTTTTTTCTGTTTCTTCTCTTCCTTCCGCCGCGGTTTTGTCACGCAGCGGGTCTCCTTTCGCCCGTGTTCCACGTTCGAATTGAGTATCGCAAACCCGAGTGGCGCAGCTGGAAAAGCCGTGGTCTGCGTTCGAGTTCGAATTCAGTAGTGCAAAACCCGCGAAGTCGCAGCTAGAATGCTGCTTCACGAAGGAGGGACACCTCCTCCCTTGTGCGAGTTGCGGTGACCGTTCTCACAGGGGCGTTTCTTTTTCGTCTTTTCGTGCGACTCCGTGTTGGACGCGAGCACTAAAAGGGTCAACGCAAAACGCAAAGGCACGCCGCAGTTCTAAATAAAAAGCGTGCAAGTCCTGCCGGGAGGCAGCCTGAGTGCACAGAGCTGTCGATCGACGTGGCGGCGGTTCTTTTCCAGTGCGTGTTCTCACACGGTAGCGATCCGAACTTTTTTGCGCAAAAAAACGCTGGACGAATGCGTGCGAATCCGCGCGCCAAATCAGGGAGTGCCCGTCTGCCCTTCACAGCGGGGGCGGCGTTCACCTCTTGGGCCGGCGCGTGACGGGGTTGTAGTGCTCGGCGAGCGCCTCCTCGCAGTACGAGAGCCAGTACTCGGCCTTCGGTTCGACCGCGTTTCCGCTCGAGTCGCGGGGCCGGATTTTGTGCATCCAGCCGCCCTTCGTCTTGCCGTTCGCGTCGTCGTCTTCGTACACGTGGCTCGTGATGACGTTGAGGAGAAGCCCGTAGCGGTCGGCCGCCGCCTGCAGCGTAATGTGGTCGCCCCACGTGTCGGTCGCGCCCATGCGCGACACGAACTCCTTGAAGGTGCAGTCGACGACGAACGCGGCGTACAGGTCCTCGTGCTTCTTCAGGTGCGCCACGACCTGCTTCCGCACCTCTTTGTGCTTGTCCACGTCGCGCAGGGCGTGCCACGCGATGCTGCGGAACTGGCAGTTCCCGTCCGCGGCGACGGGGTGCTCTATGAACCCGAACCGCCGGAGGTTCGACTCGAGCGTCGTGCGCTCGGTCACTTTTTTGGGCGCAGGCGACGACGGGCCGCCTTGCGACGCCCTGCGCGCGACGGGGATGCCCTTCGCTCCGTCGGCGGCCTGCGCCGACTGCCCGCCGCGGGGGGTGGCGAGGCTGCCGGTGGCAACGGGGGTGCGGGGAGACATCGCATCGGTGTAGCGGGGGCTCACGACCTCGCTCAGGAGTTGGGCGGGCGCCGTGCTTTGGAGCTTCGGGACGGCTTTCGACCGGACCGCCTGCTTCTGCTGGAAACGGGTGCCGGAGGAGGGGTCGGCCTGGGGTGCGGAGACGAGGGACCCGCCGCCTTCGGACGACGCCGGCTTACTGCGGGCGCTGCTGGATGAGGTGCTTTCCCGCGGCTCGTCGTCCTTGGGGTCGACGTACACGGTGCCGTGGCCGCGGGAGTACGCGGGGCCGGCCTTCGCGCCCGGCAGCGGCGCGTCGCTCTTCTGGGCGGCGTACGACCCTCCGAGCGCAGAGTTCTCTCGGGTCGCGGCGGCGAAGGTGCCGCCAAGCCCGCGGGGCGTGCCCTGCCCGCTGCGCCGCGAGGTTTCCCGCCGGATCGGCGCGTCGTTGCTGTTCAAGCGCGGGATGTGCTGCCGCGGCGTCGACGTGCCGACCGACCCTGCCGGGGTCCCCGTCAACGGGGTTGACGTCATAGGGGACGCTGGGTTCGACCGCACGTTGCCCGACTGGTGCAGCGGGGTCGCCGTCGCGTACCCCCGCACCAACGGCGGCGGCTTCGCAAAGAACTCCGATATGTTATGCCGGATCTGAGCTGCCTCCAGCAACGACCTGAGGCCGTTGAGCACCTTACGAGACTCAGACGTGTATGGCGTGTAGTCTTGGCGCTCCTTCGGGAGCATGACACGACTCGGCAGGTCGACGCAGCTCTGCAGCCGCGTGTCCATAGGCGTCGGCGTCTGCCACGACACGTGGCAACTGCACACGCGAGACTTGTTCCCCGAGCTGTCGCTGACCCAGACGACTCCGTTCGCCAGCATGCGCACGCTGTAGTGGCTGTCGGCCACGCTCCACTGCACTTCTCGGACGGCTTCCGCAGCTTCCACGCCCGAAAGGCTACGCTGGTGCGCGTCCAATTTTTCGACCATCACCCCAGCACTCCCTGTGACATCCGCAAGCTGCTCTAAGGTGTGCGCCACGGCCTTCGCACTCGATAAGCAATCTGCCAGCGGAATTGAATAATCGGAGTTCGGGACGAAGAGGTGGAGCCAGTCGTCGCTGGCCCTCGTAAGCTCTGCGGTCCTGAACGACTGCCCGCGGTTCCCGTTTTCGTACACAATGCACTCGTTGCTCAGCGGCTGGCTCATGATTTTGTACATCGTGGTGCCCACGTTCCAAGTAAATGTCTTTCCGGTCTTCAGCTTGGTTCCACCTGATAATGTGTTGTTTTCCCGTTGCAACACGACCTTGACCAGTGGTCAGTCGTCGACCCCCTAACGGTCACCCTGCGGTTACTTAGTGCTGGATTGGCAATTGTAGTATTTCCGCGGCAACTGCAAGGTACGTACGGGTCTTTGGTAAACGTGAGCACACAGGTACAGGGTTTGCAGGCCAAACCGGGTTTTGGAAACCGGGAGGCCGGCCCTAACTAAATATCTGGTACGAACGCCGACTTCTTTTTGTTGAGCGCTTTCGCCCGGCACTGAACCTTAAAGATCGTGTGTTGCAGCATTTCCTCCTGTGTGAGCCTTTGCAACGGGCGGCGTCCTCGGTTTCTTCCAAAGCAGGTGTTTTATTCCGAAAAAGGAAAAGAAAGTGGATGATACCTAGCTGATCGGTTTCTAGCTGTGCGGAGCGCTCCTCTCGCTGTGATGCGTATTGCGGGTGCGCCGGAGTACGAACAGGAAATACGTCCATGAAGGCGGGAGCGTCCCGCCGTAGATTCGATCCTGGCGCATAGGTGCGGTGAGCACTGTAGCCGCTGTTTGGGTGGTGCTTTGGGCGTTTTGGGCTACAAAGAAAACACCCAATAGTCTTCAGGAATGTCGGTTTGCCGGGTAGGAATTTAGCCTGTTGTCTCATCAACCGTGGCTATCTGGGGGGGGTTACCCCAACGGAAGTGATTCTCTTCCTTTTCACCTTTCCTAAGCTGGAACAACTGAAGCATGTGCCCACGCCTGAGTGAGTAGCCGGCGGAAAATTCTCTGCGTCGCCGCAAAGTGGGTGCGTCGAAATAGTCGTTGTCGACGTTCGTAGGTGTCCGCCACACATGCACGGCACCTCTGGACGCAGGGGTAGGGTAGGGTAGGGTAGGGTAGGGTAGGGTAGGGTAGGGTAGGGTAGGGTAGGGTAGGGTAGGGTAGGGTAGGGTAGGGTAGGGTAGGGTAGGGTAGGGTAGGGTCGCTATCCTACAGTGAGAACCCCACGCGGTGTAGAAAGGTCAGTGAATCAACTCGATGGAGAAACGGCATCTTGCCGCAACTCCGGCGCAGGCACACAGCCCAATCGTTTACTGTTGTCCGTTCCATTTCCCACTCCAGCTTCCGAAACAGCACGGTTTGTGCAGAAACTCTTTTCTGTAGCAGCATGGGATGGGGTACAAAAACACAGAGTCGTAAGCCTCAAGACTGAGGGAGCTTGTTCGGAAAGCGGTGTCCCGTGACTCCGAAGCATACAAAAACTGTTGGTTTTTTCTCTCCCGCTCCCTTTCGTTGCCTTTGGTTCACGACCGGTCTGCAGTGTCCGAACACTGAGAACAGCCAAGAGACGTTCCTAACAGACTGGACTCGGAGCGGGGTTCACGTTGCCGGCCACCCCTGCATATAGCATACCCGAAGGGAGGGCGTTCAACGGCGGGTGCCGGCGTCGTGTGTCTGCTGTCCAACAACAGCTCGCGGACACGGTATAGAATTTCGTTCGGTACCTCCGAATAGCTGAACTTGGAATTGCTCACCATGGTCAGCGGCAGCTGCTGGTATTGATTCCCGGTGTCGACCAGGAGCTCATCGGGGCCTGTATTAGTGAGGGTTGGACCGTTTGTGCCAGTGAGAAGAAAGACGAAGAGAGTAATTCTGACCAAAACACGCTGCAACCATCGTTGTCGTCTTCACAATACCTTGTAAGCAACCCGCAGATTGGTAGTCCTGGAAAACAAGAAAAAGGAAAGGAAGGTACCTCTGTGTGACTTGATCGGCACTTTGCACACGAGGCCGACGGTGTACCCTTCGGTTGTTGTGAATCTAACGACATCATTCTTCTTGCCCAGTCCCTTCTCAATGTCACGGCGTGCGATCCAGCGTTCTTCTAAGTACCTCTGAGCCTCGACCATAAAGGCACCCAGTGGGTGGCCTCACTGGGTAGCTCCAAGGTAGATTATGTGGTTGCTCTTTTACTTCCTTAGTGTTACCTGTGGTGGCGGGTCCGGAAAAACGCTAAAAGCTCAATGTAGCAGCGCGGTGTGATGCCCTTCATCGGGGGGCAGATGAGCATAGTTGAGTGCATTGTGGTCTTCAATTCGCCGGGCGGTGTTGTCAGCACTTCGTTTACCGCGTCGCGTCACGTAGCCATTAAGGCGCAGTCAACTGTGTCGCCATCGTGAAGGCCCCCCCATGACAGAGCATAGTTGAGTGCATTGTGGTCTTCAGTTCGCCGGGCGATGTTGTCAGCACTTCGTTTACCGCGTCGCGTCACGTACGTGTCGCGGGTGGAGGATCGGGACCGCAGCAGCCATTAAGGCGCGGTCAACTGTGTCGCCATCGTGAAGGCCCCCCCATGACAGAGCATAGTTGAGTGCATTGTGGTCTTCAATTCGCCGGGCGATGTTGTCAGCACTTCGTTTACCGCGTCGCGTCACGTGCATGTCGCTGGCGGGTGGGCGGCGACCGCAGCAGCCACTAAGGCGCGGTCAACAGTGTCGCCGTCGTGAAGGTCCCCCCATAACACCAAAGGCAGACGCAGAAAATCTACTAAGCGGCGGCACCACGAGCCTTCCGGCACGCTCGGAAGGAAGCGGAAGGTGGTACAAACAACTGCAGAAGGCGGAGGAGACGTCAAGCGGTATCGCCATGAGCGACCCGAGGCTCCCCGGGTTAAACTAGACTCCGACGTGAGCTGCGCCTCTCAACCGGGGTGCGCACTCAAAACCCGACGCGGTGATCTAAATCGGAGTAGCCAACCTCCTCGCGGTGGTCCGGTCCACGTGCGCAAGCACGGCTAATGGCAGCACGTGCACAGTGCGCTGCTCAGGGTAGTTGAAGGCCTGTCAGTAGTCCCGGGGGACGATCGTAGTAATTTTGTTGCATTAGTGTGATTGTCAGGCCTTCGACTACCCTGAGCAACGCACTATACCGAGGGACGATAGTGAGACTAATGCAATCCCGTACTAAACCCGACGGTAGGGAGTTCTGACGATGCCGAGAGCGTCCAACACGCCCACGGAGCGACCAGCAAGCATTGAGTTCTTTTAAGTACATGAACCACATGGATTAGCATGCACAGCAAGCATCCAAAGCAGGGGTTCGCGTCACAACGAGACTCTCTCTTAATCCGGTCCATCCCCTCCGTGACATATTCGTGACAATTTGAAGTTGGAAAGCAAAAATATCTGCATTAGACGGAAGCACTCGACCAGAAATCATTTCTTCCGAAACAAACCGCACAAAGGCACAAAAAAGGCAAGTCCCCACCCAATCCGGTACGGCGCGCAGCCCCATGCGCCTTAGACCGCTACTCTTTGTTTGCTTTCCGTGTCTCCGTTTCCCCGAGGCCCGGCGAGGGGGCGAAAGTCATAAGTCACACACTCTTCAATGCAGGAGGGTTTGGAAGGAATATTCTCCATTCCCAAGTAAGCGTTTGGTTCATGGTTCGAGGACGAACGACGGGCAGGGCATGTCATACCATCCTCTACTTGTCTCTGGTGACAAGTACAGACAAAAGTACGTTGATTTGTCGTTGTACCTAGTACTTATTCTCTCTCGTTTCGTTTTCGAATTCTGGGGACATCTCTCGTCCGATTTCATTCCGCACAACAAAAAGTATCAATGAACCGTTCTTTCAGATCCAAGGCACGCGGAGTTTATCAATTCCGAATGAGCGGTGCGACCAGGTCCAGTAATACCTCGATTGTCGAGTGAAAGACCTCTTGAGGATCTGGGGTTATTTTGGTTGAAACTGAAGGGGTAGGGGAGGGCGTGAACTCGTCTCGGGGTTCGCTCCTCGGACCAGTCCAAGAATGGAGCAATTCTGCCGTATGGTACAGCGTCACAGAGCAGCCTAAAAGATGCACCCAGGTATCTGCCTTCCAACTCGTCCCTCTCGGGAAAGGTCAGTCGACGGCTGTATGCAAGTGGGTGGAGGTCCTGGGACTGCGAAGGCGTGACTACCCCACACAAGAAGGACTTGCTGTCTCTCTGTTCTGCCCCTGCCGCCATAGCCATCCTCGGCCAAGCATCAGTTTCTCGTCCTTCAACGCAACCTTGCCTTCAGCATGGTCCCAAGCGTTTCTCAGAGTAGGAGTTCGCTTGACACTCCGGGGCTTTGGAGTCTCACACACAGTAAAGTGGTCTATTCAACCTCTCGGAATTGCCGCCTGTACTCATTTTCGAAGGAGGCTACGCGACCTACTTGCATGCCTGTTGCTACCAGGCATACGCTCCAATGATAAAACCTGTGAACCCTGACCACAATGGTCGTGTAGATAGACGATCAACATGAATAATAGGGTTAGCGCCTTGTCGTCGCAGCCTTTTTGAGATGACATCGGAACATAGCGAGAGCAAGGAACAATTTCCTCTGGTATGAGAAAGGCCAAGCACGCTCCTAAAGACCCAAAAAGCTCCGATCCAGCGAAGAGGACACCGGTGCCGGCTGCTGAAATTAAATGATTCGCGACTGGTCGGAACTGCAGTACTCTCCGAAGGTCCAAGAATCGCAGAAGACGAACATTGGGCCGGAGTTCGGATCGCTCTGATAACGGACCATCAGCATCAGCTGATTATTTCTGTCATTACTGAGAACTGTGGGAACAGCCTGCTTCGTGCGGTACCCATAGGCAAGCGCAACTATCATATTTCCCGTCATCCTGCTGATGCTGGCTGTCCTATCAAGCGTGATGAAAGTTTCAAAAAGACCGCACACCCTAAAAGAGGGCCGATAAGTGCTTCAAGAATAAGAATGCCAGGAGGGGAAGAGGGCGTTTCAATTTCAGTTCGTTTTGCTCGTTTAGGTGAGTATCTGTTCAGTTTGTTTCTTCGAGAGGTGCAAAAGCGGGACAGAGTCGCCACACTCTTGCTCCTACTTCTTGCGTTGCGGCACATAACGCGTGTTCAGTGCAAGGGCTGCTTTTGAGGCGGCCTATTGCTTTTCACTTCCTGAAACTTTTGTTCAAGAAACAAAGAGACGCACGAGGAGTGCATATGAACGTCGCCCTCCAAAATTAGGGCGTTGACCGCACTCAGTTTTTTTCCTTCCTTTTTCCCCCTTTTTTTGTTTTTCCTTATTCTCTGGACGGCACGTGCTGGGGATGATACTTGCAGATCGAGAGCTGTTTCTTGCCTCACAGGGAGGCGGTTTCGTGAACACTATTCTCGGAGACCTGCACCGAGGCGAGGGACGGCTACGTTTCCCGTTAAGGTTTGCCGAGCTTGAATGGGGGAGTTCGATTCGGTATCGGCTCGCTAGGTGCGAAGAAGACTCGTCCAAAATGGACCCTTTCCGAATTCCCTCACTCACTCCCCCGGGACTGGTGCTTGACGCAAATGCAATAAACACAAGCGCGTAAACGGCTCGGGTCGTGCGGCTGGGCCGTACGTACTGCAGTTCAGAAGAAGCAAACAGACCCACAACTCGCCTTCGGGCAAAACCCGATCTGAGCACGACTACCGGTGACGCTTAAAAGGTATAGAAGGTCAGCACGCGGCTGTTCGTAGGCCGCGCAGGCTGAAAGTGGGTGTAGATGGGCCATCTTTGTAACTGTTTTTATTGATCGTAGTAGTCGTCGTCGCCGTCGTCTGCGTACTGACCATGCGCAGTGGAGTAGTCGTTGTCGCCGCAGGCTTGGCGATAGTTGGTGTTCGATTGCGCGGCGATGGATTCCGCGGCGAGGGAAGAGGTGTAGCACGTGGTGTCGGCCCCTGCAGGCCCCGGGTTGTGGTTGTCGAGCATCTTGCCCTTGTGGTCTTTGTGGTGGGTCGCCGGGTAGTTGTAAGCGAGCTTCACCGTCGACCTAGGCTGCCTGGGGATCCGACCGTCTGCGTTCCGCACCAGGCTTTGGTAGCACACGTGACACAGTGCCCGGCCGTCAAACTTGACGACGGTGCGGGAGAGCTTGCACAGGCACTCGTCGCAGTGCGACGGGGGGCGCACACTCTTACTCTTGTCGGGGCTGAGGGCGCGGGCCTTCCCAATGTGCGGGTTCTTTTTACGCCGCTTCGACTCTGCTGAGTGGCACTGTCCCATTGCGCACCGGGGAAGCCGGCCCTGCCTTATATTTCCTTCAAAACACAGGACAGGAGCCCTGGATAGCTGCCGTCGACAGAACGAACGTCGGGCACAAAGAGAGTTTCTTTCTTCTAGGGGAGAAGGGCTATATGATGCGCGTTCCTGATTGTTGGTTGTTTTCGTTTGGAATGAAAAAGAAGAACTGAAGTTGCACATTCTCCTCCTTCTCCTCCGGCCATACACCACGCGTGCGCAGCATCGTGCCTCGCCACCGTGATCATTTTTCTTCCTGCTGGGTGCTCCGTTGATTCACTGAGCCACACCGCTGGCTGCAAGTATTGTGCTTGGCCTTCGCGACTCCATTTGGCAGATGCCTCGGCCCTGTGTTACTTCAAGAAGCCGCTGTTTTAGAGTTTTAGTTCCAAAGGTTCGAGTGTTCTCTGACGGTTGGGTCCTACTTACTGTTGCAGGCCTGTATGGTTACTCCTTTGTGCCAGCCGTTCATCTCGACGACATCTCATGGCCTACGACACCCGTGCAGTCATTTTTCTTCTTCATCTCTCATCTTCTGGCGTTGGCTGACGGGGCCACTGATGAGGTCGGGTCGGACGGAGCGAGGCGTGGTTGGCCTTGCTTCTTGATCCTTGATGGTTTGCCCGGTTTCGCCACTTGGCTGCGACGTCCTGGTGGTGCCGGTTCCCTTAGATCCTTCGGCGCGTCTCCGGGCGTTGCAGGCGCAGCCACCATGCAAAGCCGCACTCCCGCTTCATTCGGCAAGGCGTAAGTTCGCGTTTCACTTTAGCCAAGGCATTCTGAGAACCTTCCTACCCGGTGTCCCGGTACGCTCATGGCGAGAAATAGAAGCTGCGCTAAAAGGTATCTTTGGAGACTGCTTCGTTTTTTTTTTTTTTTTACTTTACTTTTCGTTGACTGACAAAAGAAGAACAAACAAAAAAGCTGAACTCGGCCATGCGGACGACACCTTCGTTCGCCCGGCACCTTCGTTCGCCCGGGAGATACAACGGAACGTTTCCGGAGTAGGGGCTTGCACTCTTGAACGGATGCACGGGTAGCGACGATCAGCATCACGTGATCCAGAAAATGACGAAGAAGAACACTTGTGTTCTTCCCGTATACTCCGTATACTATACTGGGGGAGGCCTGTACTTGCATATCTTCCGTTGGAACTTATCTTGTGCAGCCGCTGTTCCGGAAATGTTCCCTCCAGTACGACTGGACTCTTAAGAAAATGCTCGGAGGGGCCGTCGGTGCTCATTTTCGATGGAGGCTAGAGAGGGAAAAGAGCAATACAGCTACAATAGGGTCTTTTCGTTGACGTACACCCAGCGCCAAAACCCAGACTTACCTGTGTTTCGTGCAGGCTACCTGCACATCCTCCCTTTGTGATTTTTCAACTGGCCCTCCTCGAGAATTTCCTACGAGTGCTTATTCAAAACAAGAAGAATAGTTGAGTTGCAGCTCTTGACAAAGATAGATGGAAAAAAGAAGGTGTTTTTATTCTTCGCTTTTTCTCACGAACGGGGGGGGTCGGTCCTGCTTTTGGCTTTGTAGGTTCTCCCGACTCCCCTATTCGTGGTCAGCACAAACTCAAGAGGTGTAGTCAACTATTCCCTGCAGTATTGGCATGCTTTCAACAAAAAAAGAGAGACGCTACTTCGCAAAAGTGCCTGCCCATGCGTCTTCTGATGGAAGACGCGCATGAGACCACTAATAACATTCTTTTTGTTTCTACCTGCTTATCTAGCGAAAAAGCAGTCACAGGAGCGAACTGGAAACCGGGTCGAGAAGGTGACCGGCGGCGTCGTGTTCCCCCAAGAGCCCCCAAGAGCTGGGACGGTTTAAGTGTCTTTAGAAGCTGGAGAATATCGATGCGGTTTTGACACAGCTCGGACAAGGTGTTCTGGGTTTCAGTTTGGGCCTGCGCTAGGCAAGATCACACCTACGACGCTCCCTCTCCGGAATCGAACCCTTATTCCCCGTTACCCGTTACAGCCACGGTAGTCCACTACACTACCGTCAAAGCTGATAGGGCAGAAGCTCTTGCGGGCTTGCACCGACTTGAAGTCGTGTACTATACCTCGATTGCATGCATGGTGCCACTCGCACACAAGAACACAGTGACGGCAGAACCACATCAGCGCAGTTCAAAGGGCTGTTTCGAGGAAAGTACAGATGAGTGCGGCGTTTGCCTAACTCCTTTTCTACTGAGACTAAGTGTTGGACACAACACCGAAAGTCAACCCTACCCAAGGACACAGGGGGTGTGCCTGTTCGGGCGGGAAGACCGATCCGCAGGCCCGGTTACCCCCGACTTGAAGAAAGAGTGGCACCGTCGACTCCGAAGGATTTTCTTGCACCTCGATCTTCGTCTCTTGCGTGGAAGTGCGGGCATTGTGGTCCTAGATGCTATTTGCAAGGGTGGCGGCTGAGTCTCCTCCGCGCCGAGACAGAAGACGAGCAAAGGATCACCGTTCTTCGCGTGTTCAGGGTATAAACCTCTCTGCGAAGGCTTCCTGGACTAGCACTTCTTTTTTCGATGGCTCCGTTTTTCTCTTACATGCGCAACCGTTGTTCTGGAAATGTTCCCGTCAGTACAAACGTACTGTTAAAAACAAAACAGACAGAGAGAGAAAGAGACAAAAACAGAAGAAAGGAACGTCCTGGTGTGATCGGCTTGTACCGCCCCGGTTTTTACCCAGACACAGCGCGGAACCTGAGAGTTGCAGAAAGGACAGCGTCTGCTTTGTCAGGCGGCTATTCGTAGCTCGTCGCAAGCCAGGGCCACCCACGCTGCATTACAAAACCCCTTCGAAATGCAAAGGAGTGTCCAGCCTTCCCTACGGTACGTTTATGGAAAGGGGAGGGGAATACAATTTGTCACACAGGACACCGATGGCACCAGGCTCTACTTGCATCGCTGCTTGCTTTCTTTATCGGTCGTTCCAACTGTTCTTCTGCTATTAGGGTGTCCGAGACCACAAAAAAGCCTCCTGTTTGATACGAGCTACAAAAACAAAAGGAGCCAAGTTGTGGGAAGAGTAGGGTGGGGGGAGAACATGGGATGCTGGGGAAGTAGACAGTTGAAAGCGAAGAAAGCGGAGACCGGATAGGCCGTCTGACACCATGCAGTATCGAAGCCTGTGACCCCGAGCCTTGACACCCGCCTGCCAATACAAGCCAGATAAGATCTGCGGGGCTTCCGGTGTTGTCAGTTGATAACGAGAACGAATGGAGAGGCAACGGATGCTCATCCAAGAGAGAGAGAGAGAGAGAGGGCTCAGAGACACCATCTTACGGTTATTGGCAGCATGCAGTGCTGGATGCTGTCAGGTCGTGGAAGCCGGTGCCGTTGATGGCCACGGACATCGAATGCAGATTGCAGCTTTGCTTTGCTTTACTGCATGGGATTTGCTTTGATGCTCGTTCGTACAGAACAGGTCATGAAATGTGGTTACCCGTGTTTCGTGTGGGCTGCACAGCACATTCTGATACCGCAACTGGCAGCCTCATCAGGTATTTGCTACACAGCAGGTGCGTATTCGTAGTAGTAGTAGTAGTAGTTTGAACTTGTTATGCAGCAACAATCTGTGACGATAGACTGCACAAGCCGCTATAGACTACCTCTTTGCACGCGTCGTGTCATGCTTCGGTCGCTTCTTTCCCCGCGTACTGTTTGTCTCCGGTGCGCGCTTCACGTCCGATGTGCAGTTTGATGACGAGGAATCAGATACTTCAGCGCACTTCCTTTCTCCCTCGCAGGTTGTTTCCGCGGCTTAGTAGTAGTTTGTGTCGTCCTAATCCGGGAACGGACAAAAAGAACGGAGCAATCTTTACAAGCAAACGAGTGACGTAAGGTGGCCGCTTGAGCGGTGCCGATCCGAGCGCACACAGCAGCAGTGACGCGTCGGCAGTATTTGCACTTCAGGATGGGGCTGTCGTCATGTGCGTCGACGGCTAGCGAGTGTCGGCAGAGGTTGCAGTGGTCGGAGTAAGCTTGAACGTGGCATGTCGGCACACACACACGCACAAAGAGTTGGTCAATGTACTGCGTGTTCACCACCTTGCGCATGCATAAGCACACATACAAGGCAGGTGCGTATTCAAAAAAAGAAAAGGCTTTCAATCGGGGTCTGCACCGTGTCGGTCCGCCTTGCCACTCGTGGCTGACCGTCTCTACAAGCTTTGAGGCCCGAAGCCTTAAGTTGCATGGCCGTCTTGGAAGCCAAACGCCGAAATACATCAGCTTTGCTTCCCTGCAGCAGGAGTTTTCCGGCATATCAGTTCTCAAGTAACACCCAGGTGTTGCATCGAGAATGCGATCCAATGAAGCCTGGCCCGACGGGGGAGCCAAAAATACTCGAGGGACTGCCTTGTGCTCATTTCGAAGGCGGCTAGAGGGGGAGAAAACAATACAACTACAAAGTGGGTCTTTTTGTTGAACGCTTACGCCCGCCACTAAACCCAGATTTACCTGTGTTTTCGTGTGGGCTACAGCACATTTACCTCCTTTGATCTATCGCAACTGGCAGTCTCCTCAAGCATTTCCTACAAAGCAGGTGCTTATACAAAAAAAGAATGAGAAAGGCTTGTATTCGTTCGCCATCTACTTCGTAAGGGAGAAATAAAAGCTGCACATGGGAAGGGGCGGAGTTGAAGCTTTCGTGCACTGGCACGTGTTGGGGCGGGGGGGAGGACGCGATATTTCGGATTCCTGTACTAGCAATTTTCTTTCGTTTGCCTTTGTTTATTTTTTAAGGAAAAAAGAGACGAAGTGCCGACAGCAGCGGCCGTGATTCTAGGGCAGTACACAAGGACATGTCGTTCATTCTGCGCCAACGTCGCCGCCGGTCGCGCGGTGCGGTTAAATCCCAACAGCACCGTCTCTGTCGAGACAACGAAGTAGGCCCCTGACCCGGTCTAGCCTTGGCCATTGCAAACAACCTTGGTGTCCCACGACGAAAATCAGCGGTGCAGCAAAAAAAAAGAAAGGAGAACGAAAATACTCGAGGGGCTGTCTTTTGCTTGCTTCGAAGGAGGAGAAACAATGTAACTACAAGTGGGTCTTTTTTATTGAACGCTTACGCCCGCCACTAAACCCAGATTCACCTGTGTTCCGTGTGGGCTGCAGTACATTTACCTCCTTTGATCTTTTGCAGCTAGCAGCCTCCTCAAGTATTTTGCCTTCAAAGCACATGCTTGTACACAGAAGAAAAAAAGACTGAACCTCCCGGAGAGCGGCCCCCCACACATCTCTGCCCGCGCTTCGGTCTTAGAACCTACGGGCTCGCGAGGCGAACCTGCGAGAGAGGAGGGAACGTGTGCTCGCGCAATGGTACAAAGCGTGTGTGTGGGTGCTGGCAAGCACATCCCAGATGCAACTGGGCTTTGGGAAACGACAGTGCCAAAATCGGTCACATCCAGATTCCGCGACTCGTCGGATGCACGGTCGTATCAACAGATAGATCCGGTGGAACGCGAGGCGAGACACCGCTTCTATGCTGCTGACTGGAGACGGGTGAGAGTCGTGCGAGAGCGTTGGGGTGCCGCCTGGCGACGGGTGGGTCGACACGCGCTGGGAGGGGACCGCCTGCGTGTTGGGAGAGTGGCTTGGGAGCTGCGGCGTCGTCGACAGCTGGTTGGAAAGCGAGAACGAGCACTGCGACGGTCCCTTGACACGCTCGATGCAGTCCTAGAGCGCGCTGGCGCCGCATTCATGCCAGCCACGTGCTCGCGCATGGCACAAAGCGTATGTGTGGGTGCTGGCAAGCACATCCCAGATGCAACTGGGCTTTGGGAAACGACAGTGCCAAAATCGGTCGCAACCAGATTCCGCGACTCGTCGGATGCAAGGTCGTATCAACAGATAGATCCGGTGGAACGCGAGGCGAGACACCGCTTCTATGCTGCTGACTGGAGCGACGGCGAAGGGGAGCGGGCGGCGTTCGCGCCGTGGACAGCCGTCTGGTTGGAAGGCGTCGTCGGGTCTGACGGGTTCAAAGCACTGTCCCACGGGGTCGACACCGTCGATTTGCGGTTCACAGCGCCGTCGGCCGCTCTGCCCGGAAGGTCAAGCTCCGACAGCGACGCACCCGGCGTCCGGCTGTGCACGGAGCTGCCGTCAACGTGGCGGTGCGCGGGGGTGACGAACGACGGGTGCGAGTCGTGCGAGAGCGTTGGGGTGGGGCCTGGCGACGGGTGCGTCGACACACGCTGAGAGGGGGGGACCGCCTGCACGTCGGGAGAGTGGCTTGGGGGCTGCGGCGTCGTCGACAGCTGGTTGGGAAGCGAGAACGAGCACTGCGACGGGTCCCGTGACACGTTCGATGCAGTCCTAGAGCGCGCTGACGCCGCTTTCATGCCGGCCACGTGCGTTGGGATGGGCGGAACCTCGTCGTCGTTCGCGGACGAATGGGACCGGATGGACGAAGCCGCCGACCGCGGCGTGTCGTCGTGGATCGACGAGACCGCGTCGAGCGCAGGCTTGCTCAGGTTCTGCGCCGCCGGACGCTCGGCCGACGCCTTCGAAAAAGAAGCGCTCGACCGGCGGGAATCGGCGGCGTTGTTGCCAGGGTTCGACGGCTTCGCCTCCGCCTTCAGCCCGGAGGGGTACGCGGGCACGCGGCCGCCGGCGCCCTGCGGCAGCGTCGTGTGCAGCGCGATCACGTCCGCGGGCGGCTGCGGAGCGGGGGACCGCGGCCGCTGCCGGCCGCCTTCGATGTGCGGGAACACAGTCCCCGGCGCCAGGTCTGTCGGGGATGCGCTGCTCCGCGAAGCGGAGCACGAGTACACGTCAGACGCCGGCTGCGGCGGCGGGTCGCCCCACTCTCTCTCTACGGCAGACCGGCTCCGGCTCTGGAACCGGGCGGCTTTCGCAGGATACCGCGGCTCGTTCGGGGACAACGACCGCGCGTCCCCCCGCAACGCCTTGGCCGAGCGCCTCTTGGCCCCGGCGACCAGTTCTTTGAGGTTCCTCTGGACGTAGTCGTACCCGCCGGACTGCTTGAGCTCCCAGTCGAGTTCTCGGGTGGGTTCGAGGCCGAAGTGGCGGACGACGACGTCGTCGGGCGGGAAGACGTGGCTGGGGACGCCGAGGTGCAGCTTTTCGACGTCGGTGAGGTAGTTCGCGACGAGCCAGCGCGCCTTGCCCTTCGCGGCCTGCACGGCGTCGGCGGCCCGCGCGAGCTCGCGCCGCGCCGGGTTGCCCTTGTACAGCGCCTTCACCGCGGCGCACGCCTCCACCCGCCCCAGCCCCGCCTTTGCCCGCTTCACGTCCGCGTACAGCGACCAGATCTGGTGGGCCAGCTCCTCTCGGCTGCGCACCATGTACCGCTCGGCCAGGTCTCCCTGCGACGCGAGCTCAGCGGGGTGGCTGCCCCAGCAGGACCCTGCCGTATGGTGCGGCTGATTCCACGTGTCGAGATCGCACCCGTTGCCGTACCCCCGTCGGTGGCCCTGGCTGCCGGCGCGGTGCGCAGCGCGCCCCGCGAGGTACTGCACGAGCTCAACAAGCTCGCTGCGCGTCCGGGACGAGAGGGCCGCCGCGTTGAACGGCGGGTTCCCCTCCATAAACCCCAGCACCGGGTTCGACGCCTGCCTCGCATGGTTCGGCCCCGCCCGAACCATCGGCGACACGTCCGCGAGCGTCCTGTACAACCCCGTCAACTCCGCCCCGTCACCGCTTCGCGTCACCTCGGTGTAGTACTGCAGGGCGAGGTCTATCAGCTCGGGCTTCGACTTGCTGAAGAGCTCGGCGCCGTTCAACGGTAGGCAGGATTGCCACCGCCCGGCGTCCTCCCGCGCTTCGTCGAACGCGAGCCTCGCCTCCGGGCAGATGCTGGACAGGTGCTCGAAGACGTCGGCCAGCTCGCTCTTGTTCTTCAGCATCACGGCGACCTCGGGCAACCTCCCGGGCAGCGCAGCGGGCGCCGCGGCCACGGAGAACCGCTGCCGCAAGAAGTCGGCGAGTCTGTGCGCCAGCGGCGGCCGGCGGCCGGCCGGCTCGCGCTCGGCGAACTGCCTCGCCGTCGCCCACAGGTCCTGCGCGGACTGGGCGAGCTCCGCGCGGCTGGCGAAGCGGTGGTCGGGGGTTTGCGGGGGCCGCTCCCCGGCGAAGCCGGAGGAGAGTTCGTCGACGGCCCGTTTCGGGGCGATACCGGCGAGTTCTTGCAGCATGGCTTCGAGCTCTGCGGCGTCCTTGATGAGCAGGTCGGTCTCGCACAGCGAGCGCACGGGGCCTTCGCTGAGGAGCGTCGCCTGGTCGACGCCGTGCCTGCGCTGGAAGCCGACCAGCTGCCGCGCCAGGGGGCGGGCCCTTGGCGACGCTAGGTCCGCGACGCAGAGCTGCCACAACGCGTGGATCGCGTGGGTGAGGTCGGCGCGACTGTTCGCGTGCTGCGCCCGGCGGGACCCCTGCGCCGGCAGCGGCGTCGGCGGGTGCGCGAGCGGCGCTGGCACCTCCTTCGGCGCCGCCGCCCACGCAGCGGTCGCCAGCTCCCGCAGGCGGGCGTACCACGCCGCAAGCTCCGCGGCCGTGTATCCGACGACCGACACCTGCGCGCGGTCGATGCCGCCCTCGGGCCTCCCCAGCGGCGCGAGGAACTCAGCCTGGAATTCGACCATCCGCCGCCTCACCTCGCCGGCCACCCCGCCGCCCGGAGACCCGCTGCGGCGCACGACGGACGCGACGGCGTCCCACGTCTCGCAGAACAGCGCCGAAAAAGTCGGGTACCCGGCGGTGACGGTGCCGGCCGGCGGCGCGTCTGCGTGGGTCAAGTCCGCGTACACCTCGAGCAACGCCACCCGCCCGGCGAGCTTGAGGCGGAGGGCCCCAGCTTCCGTGGCCGGGAATCCGACGGGGTCTGGTGACCCGCTGCCGTCGTCGACGTCGCAGAGGAGCTCTGGGTACCGGCGCTGGACGCCGCGCAGCCGGTGCACGGCCTGTGCGCGGGCCGCGGCCGTGCAGTGGGGCGGCTTGCCGCGCAGGGTTGCTGCCCAGATTTTCTGGACAGTCCGGGCAAGCTGGTCGCGGGGCATCGTCAGCAGCGTGGACGGCAGCGCCGGAGGCGAGCCGATCAGCGGCGGTTTGTCGGCGGCGGCGCCGCCCGCCTGCGGCATCCGCTTCGCGGCGAGGCAGAGGCGGAGCAGTAACCCAGTGAGTTCCCGCTTGTTGCGGAGGAGGAGTTCCTGCGAGCTCACGCGCAGCCCGTCTTCGGTGGACGCAAGCCCCTCGGCCTCGCGGAACTCGGTCATCATCGCCCGCGGCGGGCTGGCGGGGTCTGCTGCCGCGCCAGCCATCCCCGTCCAAAGCTCTTGGAAGATCTCGCTGACCGTCGGCCGCGGCGTCGCGCCCAGCGGGTCCTGCTCGAACCCCGCGAAGAAATCAGCCGGCGCGTCTCCCCCTGCCAGCGGCCCCCGCGGCTGCTGCTGCGGGGAGTCGCGCGTCCTCTGCGGCGAGAGGTAGCCCTTTTCGAGCAGGTCGTTCAGTCGCGCAGTCTCGCCCGCCGACACTACCAGCGCCTGCTCGAGGCCGGCGACCTTGTCGACGACGGAGGCAACGCGGCGGTCGGCGCTCTCGCTGCCGGCGGCCGAGACCGCGGTGCGCTGCATCGACAGCACCCGCACTTTTTCGGCCAGCTCCGCCGTCAGCTGCTGCAGGCCGCTCACCTTGCCCTGCTCCGTCTGCAACCGATCCGTCAGCTCCGAGACACGCGGGTCGTGAACGTCTCTAGCTGCTTGCTGCTGCTGCTGCTGCCCCGCGCTGTTCCGCAGGGCGTTTTCCAAAGCCGCAATGGCCTCATCCTTTTCGCTGCACAGCCTTTCGAGGCGTGCGGCGTTCTCCTGGGCCGGGTCGTCGTCGGCGTCTGGGTCTCTGTCCTCGAAGTCGATCAACCTGCCGGCTTGTTCCCGCGCCTGCCGCTGCAAAGCCCTGCCGGAGGTCGATCGCGAGCTGGCGAACCCCGCCCGCACCGCGTTGTGCAGAGCTTCTTCCAAAGCTGCGATGGCCTCGTCTTTTTCGCTGCACAGCTCCTCCAGCCGCGCGACCGCTTGCTGCTCCGCGTCGCTGTCGGCAGCTTGGTCGTTGTTGTTGTTGGGGTCGAGGTTGATCAGCTTCCCCGCTTGTTCCCGAGCGTCTCTCTGCAACGCCTTGCTGGATGCCGACCGGGAGCTGGAGAATCCTGCACGCACCGCGTTGCGGAGAGCTTCTTCCAAAGCCGCGATCGCTTCGTCCTTCTCGCCGCAGAGGCGCTGCAGGTGCGCTGCCGCCTCGTCATCGCCGGGTTGCTGCCGGTTGTTGTAGGTGGTCTCGAGGGCGGTTATCGTGTCTGATTGCCGCAGCACTTCGCGGCGCAGCGCCTCGATCGCGTCGTCCTTCTCGGCGCAGAGCTGCTGGAGGTCGGCGGCGGCGGGGCCGTCGGCTTCGTCGGCTTTTTCGCGGGCGTCGCGCTCGAGTGCGGCGACCTGCAGCCCCCGCCGCGCCACCTCTTCTTTGACTTCGGCGAGCGACCGCATCAGCTGCAGCTCGCTGTCGAGGAGGTGCCGAATGCGGCATTCCGCGTCGCCGTACACTTCAGCCTCGCGCCGCTTGGCGGCCTCAGCCTCGGCGGCATACCGGACCGCCGCCTTTTCGACGCCCTTCAGCCGCTTCACCTCCTCCCGCAGCACGTCTACTTCTGCTCCGCTCATCACTCACGCCCTCCCTCGCACACGTCTTGTCATCCCACTCTTTGGGGTGGGGGGGCCTGCACGTGGGGGGAGAGGTGCCCTGCCTGGCTTGTTCGTTGTGTTTTTTGCTCACCTTTTTGAGCCACTTGCAACGTGCGAGGAAATGGGACCGTCCAAGTAGGACCTTCTGGGCATGAGCAATTGCCATCCGGTGCGGTAACAAAAAGGTCTAGTTTCCTCAGGAAACGGGACCGTCCAAGTAGGACCTTCTGAGCATGATCAATTGCCATCCGGTGCGGCGAAAACGTCTAGTTTTCCATTGCTTCTTCCTCCTACTATCGCAGTGCTCGGGTTTTACCGACCGACAGCGAGTGTCAGGCTAACCCAGGGGTTGAGTTCGGGATGGCTTGCTCCTCCTTGTTGGCTTCGCTGCCGGTCTTCTTGCCGTTCTCCCCTCAGAATAGACACCAAGCCTGGCCGTCGATGAGCAAGTCTGACCGTACCATTTCTGATCCTGTACTTTAACTGTTCCTTCCGCTGCACCTGTGCAGACGCCCAACAACCCGCTCAACCAGCCCGATCCTTGTTACGGCTCTTCGCCAAGCCGACGTCAAGTTAGCCCTGCCAACATTTCGAGTCTTGCGGGGGGACATGTCCAAGCAACTTCGACCGACCTGCCAGAAGGTACAGTCAGAAGGTGCAGTCAGAAGGTGCAGTCAGAAGGTGCAAAACACCTTCTGGAGCAATTGCCTAGAAGCAGATTTTTGCGGGTCCTACGTTTGCGAGTCGCTTTTTCGCTTGATGCTGCTCTGCAGGTTCGTCAGTGCACAGAAAACGGCGTTTGTTTCTAGAGGTCGAGGTTCAACGGACCTACTTTCTTTCGTTCGCTTTTATCGAAGGAGAGGGATTGGAAGAAGAGAACGCCGCAGCTCCTCACAGGACACGACTATCCGGGCCGCGAAAGCACCGGCGATTCCCTTCAGGACAGGGCTCGTACAAGAGTGTCTGAGCAATCAGTAAAAACTCAGGAAAAGGCGCCCAACTTGTCTTCGTTTCACACGGTGGAGGGGAGAGGGACGGGATGGGGAAAGGTAGCTACAAGTCGTTGGTGAATTGTTCTATGATCTACTTCTTTTGCCCAACTGCACCACGCGACGGGTGCGTGTAACAAAGAGGAGAGGAGAATTCTACACGAAAACACAATGAAGGAAGGCTTTGAAAGCCATCGTTTGCTGCCACCAGCCCGACAACAACGGGGAAAAAACAGTACAACTGCTCATGGGTAGCCCACACCAAAAGCACAGGAGTGTGCGATTACGAGGCTGCGTACTAAAAACCCCGGCAGCAAACAATGCTACTCAGCTTCTTCCATGTTCTAAAGAAGGGAAAGGGGGTATCTACGGTTAAAAGGCCAGCCTGACATGCTGGTTCACAACAACAAAGCAAGGCCAACCGAGCAAATGCGCCGGAACCTTGATGCAGCGCTACTTGCTGCGACCCTGCGAGAAGGTTCATTTGGGCCCTTTTCATTTTAAATGAGCTCGAGGAGCCGCCAGTTGCAAATTACAAAACTGGCCACTCCGCTCGACGGAAGTGCGCGGTCGACGTTGGGTGTGGAAAGTGACTCTTCCGGAGCCACACGGCAAAAAGGCCGGCATGCCCCCCGCAAGAGAGCTGAAGCGCAAGCGTTCGTTGACAGTGAAAAAGTGCGGCATCCTCCCTCTCGAATGGGCTCCGTGACGTTGCTTTTGCTCGATGATGCGGCGTCAGACGCTGAAGCCTTGAAGAGAGGCACTACACGCGCACCTGAGCGGGACGAACCTGCGCTACCCACAAGACAGGGACACAGTTTAATCCCACGGAATTCTTTGCACCCTGATCGAAAACATTGAGCTCAACTAACAGATCTACCAATCTCGATCGCGTTTGTAATGCTGGCTGTTGGTTGTCCGTCTGCTGTCACGTCTGTTCCTGGAAATCAAGGCCTGTCTCCGCCCACTGTCAGCCGAGAGCCCGTGAGAGGAAAAGAGCCCGGTGCCTGTTTCTGTCGGTCTCCGCCGACTCGTGGCGGTCGGACATCAGCGCTTCGAGGTTGGCGACGTACTCCGGCGGCAGCAGGTGCGGGGCGGCTTGGACCATCAGGTTCAGGTACGCCGGGGACGGCGCCAGCGGGTCGAACGGCCGCAGCGTGACGAAGACGAAGACGTCGACCGCGATGCACGACTCCGACGTCAACGCAGTCGCCCGCACCAGCCGGCAGCCCGGCAGCCGCGAGGCCGCAGCGATCACCGCCTGCGGCGACGTCGCGTGCACGACGCCGTGCGCGTATTTCCCCCGGGCTTCCCTCACGTTCGCGATGCCGAACCGGCTCCGCTTCAGCGAGCGGTGGGCCACCGTCTTCATCGGGTCCTCGTGGTTGAACAGCAGCGTGTGGTGCTGCAAAACGGCCCCCTGCCGCTCCCCGTGCTCCAACGCCTTCGGGACGCCCAGCTCGCGCCAGGCGGTTTCGTTCATGAGGTGCCCGTACGTGAAGAGGTTGCACGCGCTGTCGTTGAACTGCAGCTCCATGAACAAACTGAACTCGTCCGCGTCCATCACCGACGACAGCTCCCGCCGGAAGCGCAGGGTTGGGTTCGTGATGCCGGTCTTCGTCAGGAACTCGGCGACGGTCGCTAGCTTCGACGTCGGCCACTTCTTCAGCACCGCCAGCTGCAACAAGCGGCCGGCGGTCCGCGTCGGGCATCTGCAAATGGTGTGCTCGCTGTTCATGACGGACGCGGTGTACGCGCAGTCGGCGGGCGACGACGCGGACAGGCCGCGAATCGGGGCCGGCGAGAGCCCCGGGGTGGTTCTCGCTGGGGAAATGGTGCGGTGCCGGATCTCGTCCGGACGGGGCACGCTCTGCTCGTAGGTTTCGTGGACGAGCTTGTCGTGCGCCGACGGCTTCGTGTCCCACACGTTTCGCCGCGACGAGGCGCTGCGCTTCGAACTGAGCGAGGCCGACCGACCCCTGGTGCTGCGCCTGCAAGCTATCCTCGGCCCCGGTGACGGCGTCATGCTGCCCGCTCTCAGAGACGGCACCGAAGGCGACGACAGCGACAGTCGGTCACGAAGCCCGGTCAACGCACGGCGGAGATCCTCTTGAACGTAGTCCTCGTGCATCTTCCCACCCGCTGTTCTTTCTGTAATTCCGTTGGGTGTGGAATGTTCTGATGTCGTTGGTTTTTTTTTGGAATGACGCCCGGACTTCCCCTGTATTTCTACCCCACTATAGTACCAGTGTGACGTGACAGCACACTCCATCCGATGTGCCGACACGTTTTTCAGGTGTGATGACATGACGCAAGAGATCGGGCGACGTCGTTGGCCCGCTGTGTGCACCCTCCGCTTCAGTTGTTGGGTACTTTTTGGGAACGATTCGCTTCTCCAAAAGCCTGACCTCAGTGATTTGCTCCATTATTTTCTTGTGGTAACGAGCTTGCTTGTCGATGTAAAAAAGCGTCGGATGGCAGCGTGCTGTGCTAAATCACTTAAAACCAGGTTTACACACGTATGCACAAACATCGACCCCTTTCGCGGTTTGTGCCGTCTGCTGTCATTTGCCGCAGTCACTACAGGTATGCTCACGACCAAGTTGTGCCGAGCCACACCTCATAAACAGGCTCACACAGCGCTGTTTCGTCGTCTGCATTGGCCGCATAATAAAGGATCGAACGCGGAGAAAGGGGGACATGTCCGATTCCTGCCTCCCTTGCCATGAGGCCACAGCCTTGCCATGAGGCCACAGCCGCTTCGCTGGCTTCTTTTCCCTTCTGGACGTTACTTAGTCTCCGCTTTCCTGTCCGAAGAATAAGAGAGAAATAAATCATGTAACCCTGTTCTCAGAACTTGGGGAGAAGTTCGCTTTTGATACGCCGTGGTTTAGAATCAGCATTCAGGAACACGTGCGTAAGCTGAGGCGGCACAAACGGAAACCACATTCTTCCTACAACACACCTTAAATTGGCAGCAGCCTTTGGGTCAAAGGAAGCGTACTTCACAGAGACCGACTGGAAAGCAAGGGTGGAAAATGGTATACAGGGGTTCGGGGTTCAAGTCATGCGGAGGCCGAAGATGGCTCCGGAAGACGCGGTGAACACAACTCGCCTCGGTGGAATATGCAAAATGCAACGAAAGCCGTGATGAGCCTTCTACCAGCGAAGACCTGTTGCCGATTTAGACGGCACTGTTCAGGAGCGCTGCGGCGATTGCGTAGCTGACGAGAAAATCGCGGAGTGCTCGCGAATGATTGGAGGAATCGGGCAATGCGCTTCCTCGACCTGTTCTCAAACGTTGAATACGCACCAGCTCGGGGCGGGAACCTGATGTAGGATGGTGGTTCGAAGTGGGCCACTTCTGGTACGCAGGACTGGCGACTAGGCAGCTGACTACGGTGTCTGCTCAAGGTACCACCCCAACGAGCAGCAACACGGAACGGGGGAGCATCCGCGGTTAGTTGGGACTGAAGGAAGCGTGGACGCCTCTCGAACACACACACGCACATACACAAACACACATTTAGTTCGATGGTCGCGAATGTGTGTGTGTGTGTGTGTGCGTGTGGAGCGGAGGTGCAGGGTGTTTCTCGACGAGCACGGCTGTCACGATCATCAGCGGTCGTGCATCATGAAGACAGCCGATCGCACCCGCAAGGAGGCAGAGCAGACCGACCGAAAAGCATCCCCTTCCCGCCACTTCTGCCGTGGGCCACAACTTATTTGCCGCCGGCAGGCAGAGAGAGACAGACTGGAGGAGACTGCGCGAGCGGCGACGCCGATGAACTCCCAGTCCGGGGGAATCTGGTCGGCGGGTATATGGGGAGAGGAAATCTTAGTTTAGTATTCAGGCAGAATTATGCCTCTTCAATGTATGGTTGATGCTTGCATCAACTCTTCTTCGCGGGAAGGCAGAGTTATGCTTTCTTTTCTTTTGTTCCGCTTCTTCTGGTACCAGGGAAAGCCTGCTACACGGGAGCCAAGCTTCACGTGTTCGGCGGTACTGAAGAGCCACGGGCCTACGGGTCAAGTGGCTACCGAGATTTCCCTAACTAAAGCATCAAGGCGCACCTTGGGGCTTGGCGCTCGCGCTGAACACAAGCTCGTCGAGACGGTCAGCCACAGGGCAGAGCGGACGGGCGACTCGAGCTTTGCAAGCTGTGGTTGACCGTCACGTTCCTGGACCAGGAGCGGCCTTTTTCTTTTTCTTTTCTTCTTCTACTTCTTCCGCTTCTTCTTCTTCTTTCTTTCGTTGTCAATAACTTCTTTCTTTACCAGGGTACTTTTAGAACTTGTTTGGCGTGAAAGTAGAGGGTGGAGATGGGCACACCGGGTTCTGTCTGGGTCCCCCCCAGTTATCATCCTGCGCGAGTTAACTTCTTCTGGGCGAAGGTTCGTCCCAATAAGCGCGTGGGGCTACAAACCGGTGAGCGCGCCTTGCTCTCGAAGAGACTCTTTTTTTTTTTGCAACCAGGGTTCAGTTGGCCCGTGTTCTCAGCTCTGTTCCGGGGTTTGCCGTAGAATCCACCGGCCCCTAGTGTTGCAGCGTGGTATTGCGGAGTAACGGTGCACTGAAGTTCCAGCAACGTTCGTGTGGACAAGCCGCTAGGGCTAGGGCGAATCCTACTATTTTACTGAGATAGCAAAAACCCGCGTAGCGAGCTTTTTGTGAGATGGTTTTATTGTCCGAGCAACCAGGCCTGCTCTCTCATTTTATTTTCTCGCACAAAAAATCGGTTTTGGAAACAGGGAAACCGGTCCTAACTTAAATCCTGTTTGCAGTGCATCGGTCTTCCGTTTACGACTTGTTTGCGTTTTTTGACATTCTTACTTGCAGAATACGTGCCTCCTGGAACACAACACAAACCACCCATCTGTTACCGTCGTAAGAGAATACACCTGCCATTTGCTCACGTTGATGGGAAATCGAAAGTGGTTCTTACGTCTCAGTTGAAGCGGGGGCGGGGCCGTTACCAGCAATTAGTGAGAGTGACTTACCTGACGCTTTTTATGTTCGCCTACACTCTCACTTAGGCTACTGGAGGTGTCTTTTGTGAGTACAGGTCATTTCGGTCATTTCAGCCCCTTTTGTTGCAGCTGGATGATCAAGGGGTGAAGCTGTCACCCCCTGACGCAGCAGTAAAAGGTTATACATCGTTTCTGAGAGCACAAAGTTCCAGTGCAGAAAAGACTAGCAACAATTTATTTTGTTTGTGCGCACTGGTAGCAACTAGTTTCAGCTTAGTGTGAGCTTGATCAAAGTAACATCAAGGCAGCCCTGGACGAGGTGCACTGCTGCCCACTAGTTACTAGCGGGAACTCACCTGCTTTGGTAAGTAGACAGTAAGCTGCCAACTACTGATTATTAGTACCAATGCATTGTTAACACAGAACAGTGCCAAACCCTGCAGTGAGTGACGAAATACTCCTGAGCCAGCACCGGAGCACAGTATAATAAGTTTTGCGGTAGTACTTCTGGCCCTCGTGTTTTCGTCGCTGAGCCATGTGGGCTCCTCAGTTCGACTTCCAATGGCAAAGGAAGGGACTGATATGACCGACGTGTCTTGTTGATTAGTTGGAGTTGAAGATTATTAATGTGTGCGGGCCTTGTGCCCGTACGTGTTGTTGCCTGTCGAAGACTGAACTAGCGTAGAGTTTTTTTTTTGTGCCCATGTTCGCGCGCGCGCAAAATTTTCCAAACCTCCGGGGAAAAAAAAACCTTTGGAAAAATAGCTATTTATTACCTTAATGGCGAAAGAAATTACTCGAAAATCCAAATTTTTGGCTCGAGACCCGAAGCATCTCGCACATTCCAGGATGTGCGGTGCAGTAGCTGCTTGCGACAACGGATTGTTACTGTGTGCCGGTCAGCTTGGCAACGTTCTGGAGCCTATGCGAGATGAAACATCAGAGTCTCACTTTTCTGCGCCTTCTGCGCGGTCAAGTCACTAAATGTCCTACCAGCAGGCACACACACACGAACCTAGGAACGATGGCCTGTGGAACTTACAGTACTGGCCAGTAAGATACGCCAACCGCAAAAGTCGCGTTTCGGGTTCCGAGGTAGCCTACGGCTAAGTTCCAAACTCCTGAACAATGACCAACTGTGGACTTGGCGACGTCTAGGCGACTTGCAGACTTAGAGGACGATGCACGTCCCCTAAACGTCATGCTGTTGGGGCCTTGTGCTTTAGAAGTTGCCAATAAGCCGTTCCACGTTCCAGAGACCTAGTTATCTCTTCGCCGACGTGATGTGTCATGCTTTTGTCTTGATCGTCGCGCTCAGGCGCGCGTTTGGTGCCTCGCGTCTCCTTCGACTGCTCGTCCAGGTTCATCGGTTGCGCGTCGATTTCTGCTTCTTCACGGCGCTTGGGCGATGGCCGCGCTTCGATGACATGACACAAATTTCGGTTTTCCTTCGCCGTTCGACGTGATGGCGTCTTTTGTAGGCACACCTGTGTAGCTCTCTTGCCCAAAAATCACACAGAGTATTAAACCCTGCCTCTAAACGCGGAAATTCGGTGTTTTTTGGATTTGTCTGCCTCTTTTGGTGCCCCCCTGGTCCTCATGAGGACCCGAATCTTCGTTTCTCCTCTTCGGGGACGTTGTGGTTTCCTAGCCAAGAATAGCTATTTATTACCGGAAAATAAAAAGCCTTTTTTCCCCGAGGAATCGATTTTTTCTCGCGCAAAAAAAAACCTTTCTACCCTTTCGTTTTTGTTTGTTTACCGTTTTGAGGAGTTGACCGACCTTTTCGAGAGGTGCGGCATGCCTGGGCGCGGTCTCAACGGAGGCCCCAGAGGGGCTTTCACTTCTTTCTCCGTCTCCTGTTGCCAGGGAATGTTTCTCCGCCTCCTGGTACCAGGGAAAGCCTGCTAAGAGCGAGAGCCAAGCTTCACGTGGTACTGCAGAGCCTAAGGGTCAAGTGGCCGATTTCCCAAATTAAAGCATCGAGGCGTGGCGCACCTTGGGGCTTGGCGCTTGTGGGTTGCACTGGACACAAGCTCGTCGAGACGGTCGGCCACAGGACAGAGCCGACGTGGTTGTAGCTCTGTGCTGCCTCCGACTCAAGCTTTGCAAGCTGTGGTTGACCGTCACGTTCCTGGACCCGGAGCGGCCTTTTTCTTTTTTCCTTCCTTCCTTCCGCCTCCTGAACGCATGCCCAAGTCTCCTGGAGGACCAAGGTATTGCGTCTTTTGCACGGTATGCGAATCCTCTGGTAGTTCTTGAGCGGGCATCTAATCGGGAAAATGTGTGGGGCTCCCAGAGGGCCCATGGTCTCACTGCCACCTGTGCTAACCATGAGGAAGATGATGATATCCCTCCTTCACTAATTCTCCCTGTACATTTTAGGTGGTAGAAACCGCATCAGTAGAAACTGCTGACTCTCGTGTCTCAGGTATATCGGACCATCTCCCCGCAACGTACCCTTCTGGCACACTTACTTTGCGACCGAATTGCTTGCCCCTTGGGACTTCTACTTGATTGAAGTTAAACTGATATAGTGCTTCGCGTGTACAAGTGGGGAGAGAGTTTGTTATTGTAAGCACTTTTTCGTTGGCTTCGTTTATCTTGTCGTGTCGTGGTAACAGTTGTTCCGGAAATGTTCCTTTCAGCCGTCGGTCTTCCCTTCGTCAGTACCTTTCCAAATGGGAACCAATCAGCCAACCAAAACCACTCAGCCCAAAACGCTCCGAAAATCCAGAAAAAGTGGTCGGATGCTCGTTTAGGGCCAAAATAAGAGCTCGTCACTCGCACAACCACAGCCGATACAAAACTAATGATGGGAAGAGAGAGTTGTTTTCGTTTGAACGGTGTGCCTGATCGTTTTTTACGTAAAGCTGGCTTCAGGACGCAAGTGAACACGCCGCGGTTTGCGGCGACGAGCTTCTCAATTCCTCCAACATTCTGTTTGGTAAAAAAAGAATGGGCACAGCAGCATGCGAAAACAAGGATTTTCTGATAAAAAGCTTACTTTTGTTTGTGCGCACTAACGGAAGTCACCTGCTTTGGTAAGTTTCATGTAGTACGCTGCCAAATTTGTAGTACCAACAATGCACAAAACGGCCGCAAAAGAAGCTCGACTAGCCCGACTAGCCCGACTAGCCACCCAACCCAAAGGATGGAACAGGGGCTGATGACCACCATTAGGCAGTCTCGTTGGAGCTCAAAACTTGGTGATTTGAGAGATTGGAGTAAGAATCAAGAGTGGGAGAGTGCGCAAAACGCATTTACGAGTGACGAAAAGTAATTTTTGGAGGTGCAGTGTACGACATAGTACAGCACGAAAAGTAACGACACAGTACAGCTGGCCACAAGGCGCAAGGCAGTTGGGTGGTGGGTGATTGGGGATCGGAGTACAAACCCCTGGGGGTTGGTGTGCGCAGAACGCATTTCGAAGAGACTCGGGTGTGACGAAGGTGCAGAGCACGACACGCTACGCCGGCCCGTCGGGAAGTTCTCTTGCTGAAAAGAAAACGCGTGGAATAAACGTACGTCCGTTGTTTGCCAGGGAAGTAAGAGTGCTCAAACTCCGGGGATTGTATTCAAACCCTTCGGGCGAGCCTTTGCTCGAAACTGTATCCAAAACTGCGCGTAGAAACGGATGCCCTCCGCCAGTACCGGGCGTACCGCAGTCAAAGGTACTCCTCTGGTACCGGGGGCGTATCGCTGTCCTCGGCCCGCGGAATGCGCTGTAGCCCACACAAAACACAGGTAAATCTGAGTCGGTGCTGGGCGTGAGCGTTCAGCAACAAAAAAAACCACTTGGAATTGTATTGTTTCTCCCTCTTCTAGCCTCAGCAGGTAATACATCCTCCTACTGCGTATACTGGCTCCGTCTGCTGCTTCGTCTTTACCGTCGCGGATGATGCAAAAATCGAAAGTAGAAAGGTCAGGCAGTGATTCGGTGTGTTTGTACAATCGTCGTGACGCCTCAGGACACGGCTTCAGAAAAAGGGGGCAAGGGTAGGGTGAAGTTGATGTTTTCGGGATAGCGACGGGGTTATTAGGTATTCGTCGGATATATTAATCTTCTAAGATCTGCGATCTTATACGACCAAAAAATAAGCACAGCAGCCCCTCGAGTATTTTTAAAGTAACCTGAGCCGGTCCCCTCTTGATAGACCGTGATATACCGAAGAATACAGCACGCAGTTCGATGCAGCTCTTGGGACTTGGGACAAGGGATGGACCTGATAGACCGTGGTGGACCGTGATTCACTAAGATAAACAGCGGCAGGCACTTCGATGCAGTTTCAAGGGCCGGCTCATAACCCCTTACGGACGGAGGGGAAGGTAGGTTGTCCAGCGCAGAAAGCCTTCTGGGGAAATGTATGGGTCAAACCCGAGAGTGTAACGACTCCAAACCTGGTGCTTCTTCGAAAGGTTTCGTAACATATCTCCGTATCACAGCAGCAAACACTGATACTTTTTGACGTGTCTTTTCTCTGAAGGCCCAGTGTCCGAACACCAGCTCGGTTTTGGCTTTTTCGACATAAATATATATCCCCGTTCGTAAAGGGTTAAGGTTCGCTTGAGATTCACACACCTGTTTCGTACGAAAACTCGAGGTCGCCAGTACACGTGATGCCCACACGAAGCCCTGGTAGATTTTTAGAGTGATAGTTTTTTGCAGGAAGTAACAACCGAGGTTGTTGAGACAACCAACAGGGGGCTCGGCATTGACGTGCAGACATTGAGATGCTCGGAAACTGCGTGCGTGCCTCGGTGTTGTCTCGAAGTTCCGTGTACCGTTCCAAGCACCTGCCTGCTTTTTCTGCTGAATGTGCCCGACGACTAATGGCAGCATCGTCTTTACTTACTCGAGGGTAGCTGCTGCAAACCCGGAACCCGGAATCGACAATTTCTTTTTTTCTTTTTTTTTTTTCATGCATGCAGGACCAGGGAAAGCCTGCTACACGGGAGCCAAGCTTCACGTGTTCGGCGGTACTGCAGAGCCACGGGCCTACGGGCCAAGTGGCTATTCCCACCAATTTCCCAAACTGAAGCATCAAGGCTTGGCGCACCTTGGGCTTGGCGCTCGCGCTGAAACACAAGCTCGTCGAGACGGTCAGCCACGGGCAGAGCGGACGGGGTTGTAGCACTGTGCTGCCTCCGACTCAAGCTTTGAAAGCTGTGGTTGGCCGCCACGTTCCTGGACCACCCAGGAGCGGCCTTTTTCTTCTTCTTCTTCATGCATCTGGTACCCTTTTGCCGCCCGGGGGCGTGACTGGTATGGGTTCTCTCCCTCGTCTTCTAGTCGGTTGATACTTGGTTGTAAAGGAACATCTTTCATTGATAATTCTTTTTGATGTGAGCTTACCGGCTTCACCGACACAAATGCCGGTACGCATTTGTTTGGTGCAGGTCTCGTAGGAAACCCTGCCCTCACTTTCGAGAGGGTTGATTGGTTGCCTGCAGTCTATCGGCAGGGCGGCGGACCGGCTGCGTATGCGGAATTTTGCTGTCTCTGTGTCCGCGCTGCTGGCCGCCGGGAACGTGTCGCGCGAACCAGAGAACGGCAACCCAGCCACGTCTGCTCAGCGTGCGGAGCTTCATTGGCCAAGGCCAATGTCGGCACTGCACTTCTTCCGAAGGGTTTTGCTTCGTTGCAAACGACGAGGTTCACAAGCAACGGAATTGAAACACACCTCCGCAGGGGGGAAATCTCAGTTTAGTGTTTTGGCAGGACACTGCCTCTCATGCATGTTTGATGCTAGCATCAGGTCTTCTTCGAAGAAAGTGTAAAATAGAAAAGGGAAAAAGGAAAAGGGTAAAGGGTAAAGGGTAAAGAGGTCGCAGGGACTGTAAGACTCCGCAGGCAGGGTATGAAACCTTGAGGGAGTAGTCCTCTTTATTATTTCACCGCGGTGTTGTGTGCTCGTTCTTCGTCTCGGGTTTCGCTCGTGAACGCAGACCAATCCAGAGTTAGAGCTCATCAGTGGGTCCTTTGAACGGGGACTTTCGGTCCTGTTCCGGTGCTATCGCAACTTTCTGGTTTCATTGTTCGCATCCTTCCTTCCTATACTTATAAGTAAGAAAGGGGGGGGGGTGACAGTGTAGGGACTAACTTTTGGCCAATCTGGAAACGAGAACGAAAATCGGCGTCTGGGAGGCCTGACAAACGTGAAGTAGTCCCAACTCTGGGGGGTGACCGCATGCACACGGTGCACTATTTCTTCACAAAATGCAGTAGTCACTAGTAAGAAACAGTAAGAATCACTAGTAATTATCTTTGACTACTAGTAAGAATGACGAGTCATATCACTACTGAAAAGTAAGCACTCTTCAGTAGTAATATGACTTGTCAGAACACTGTTTTTACAATGACGAATGCTGTCGGTAGTCATTCTTACTACTGACAGTCATATGACTAGAAGTATTTATGACTGATCTTGCTACAAGGCTGTGCAGTCTATCGTCACAGATTGTCGCCGCATATCAAGTTCAAACTGGTCTTACTAGTGCACCGTGCAGGCGGTCAAATGCCGACAAAGTCCCAGGGGAACTGCAATGGGGCGCGGGCGGCCTGCGCCATGAGTATCTTCCGCGCGCACGAGCTCGACGCCGTCCCGTCCTGGTCGGACCTGGTGCCGTGCGTGGCCACGGGTTCGCTGCACTGCCTCGCCGACGCCGGCTTGTGGTACTGCTGGTCGTGGCCGTAGGAAATTTCGTTGAAGTAGAACGTCTCGTTGGCCTCCGACAGCGCCGCGACGGCAAGCGTCTGGATCGGCGCGTCGCCCCACCGCTCGAGGAAGATGCCGCCCGCTTTGTCGAGCCGGTCGAACAGCTTCCCGTAGGCGGCGGACCGGAAGAAGGCAAGCGACCCCAGCGACAGGTTGTTCCAAAAGTGGCACCCAGTAAACTGCCCGGGGCCAGCGTCGGCATCGGAGCCGTCGTCGTCGCCGGGTTTTTCTCCGGCGTTGTAGAAGCAGGGCTCGAGCCACCCGACCGTCGACATGTCCTTCGTCGCTGCGCCTTCCGCGAAGTGCGACTCCACCGTCGCCATCAGCGTGGGGACAGTGCCCATGAACTCGTAGAGCGCCATGGTGAATCCGTACACGTACCGATTGTCCTGCATCATCATGAGCGGGTCCAAGTGAACGTCGCAGAGGAACCGCAGGTCGTCGTCCACGCGAAAGTAGTAGTCGTAGGCTTGCAGGGCTGGGTGCTTGAAAAAGAAGCCCGAGTACCACCGGCACATCAGACGGTAGCTCCTGGACGTGATATGGGGCACGCTGTGGAGGTGGCTGTCGTTCGCGAACGCAGCAAGGCGGGAGGAGTACAGAGCCTCGTCGAGGCCGTCGGGAAGCCGCCAGTGCTCGGGCGGGATAAGCTCGAAGCTGACGGCGGCGGTCTTGTTGCAGAGGACCCTGCGCACGGCCCGCTGGACATCGGCACGGAACCGGGTTTCGCTGAAGAACGCGTGGGGGTACCCGCGGCTCGACGGGACGTGCCGGTCCATCGTTTCGAGCATCCGCAGCAGCTGCGCGACCCGCTTGTTCGTCGTCAGCGTGATGAAAATCCCGTTCGCCGTCGCCGTGGCCTTCGGCGGCGTCTTCGGCCCGCTCGTCGCCCGCCCCAGTACAACGCCGCCTTGCCGCGCCACGGCCCCTGCCGGGCCGGGAACCTTGGTCGGCTGCATCGGCCCCGCCTTCAATTTTCCGGACAACTCCGTTCCGGAGCTTTCGGCTGACCCAGCCGCACGGAGCCCGCTGCCGACGGTGCCGAGCTTCGCGCCGTGTCCCGCGCTGCGGCTGCTGCCCGGGCGGTGCTGCTCGTCGGCTTCGTCCGGGTCCTCCTCCGTCAGCATCGAGTAGTCCAAAGCGAAGGGGCCGATCCGCAAGAACGAAGCCATCGACCGGCCCGTTTCGGCCCGTTCGCGGAACCGCGCGAGGTCCTCGGGCCCGAGCGTGCCGTAGAGGGGCTCGTACTCTGGCGGTTGGAGGCGGAGGCACGTCTGCCCGGTTGAGGATGAGGTCGACTGGACCAGCTTCGCGTCGGGACCCCAGTCCCTCAGGACCAGCTGGTCGACGTAGGTCAAGTTGTGGCGGGCGAGGCCCTGCAGACGGCGCAAATGCTCGTTTTGGGCTTGGACTGCGATTTCGATGTCGGCCCGAGTCACGTCGCGCGTCTTCTTGTTCCTGGACACCACAGATTGGTGGACGATGGCATGCTTGCGCGGCTCGCGGATGCCGAAGCGGTGGAAACGCATAAGTTCCGACCGGCGCGTTGCCATCGAAAACGACAGATACAGCGCCGTCACCAGCGCCACAAGCCCCACAATCAACGGCAGGTAGAAGCCTAGGCTTCGATGCCGCTTCTGCTCCCACCGCCGAGCCATGGTGAACTACACCGCTGAACTGAGTTCACAAAAAGACCTCTCGCACGCTTACGGAACCGGGGGACCGAAACGTTTCCTCCCTTCCCCTCGTTTTTCACACCGCCGGAAGAAAGCCTCCCGCGGACTGTCGGTAAAAGAAAGCAAAAAGCGAGACCTAGTCGAAAGAATGCAGACAAGGGCGCTCTCGTGTCTCTCAATTGAAAGACCCGGACCTCGACAATTATAACTCTCTGCGCCGCGGGCGGACGTAGAGGTATCCACAGGTTCTACCCAGCGGTGAGATGATGGGTTGGAGGTAGCTAGAAGGGGCTACTTTCTGTGTTTTTTACGTACGTTCTGCCAGAGGCGGTTTCGGGACAGTTATTAGAGTAGCCGACTCGGAGGAGTGGTTGATTTCTGCGGGGCAGCGCTTCTCTGCCGGCAGAAATTGAGTTGCTTGAGCTCGTCTTTGTTTGCCGTGTGCGTGTCGCACGGCTGGTGCCAGGGATGATTCAGGTGGTGCACGTCCTTTGTTTGTTACGAGCGTCTCAGCATGTCTGCTGCGGCGGGTTGTTGTCCGGCTTTCGTCAGGATCTCAGAAGGGCGCGTGCTTGTAATTCCTCGCTTACAAGCAGCAGCGGAGGTGGATCGGATTCTCGTCGCAACAGACCCTCCCCTCTGCCGTTGCAGTTCTTTGCTCGCTTTTGCTTGTGTCTGTGTATCTTTTGATTCTAGCGAGTCTAACGTTTGATGGTGGAAAACGTTGGTCTTTTTCCTCTGTATCTTTCGATTCTCGCGATTCTAACGTTTTATGGTGGGAAACGTTGGTCTTTTTCCTCTGTTCTTTTGATACCTTTGAGAGAGTTGTGAATGAATAACGACAGACGATGTTCCGTGTTTCAAGAAGCCCGTATGCTTGAATCACCGGTGTTGTCAACAATCCTGCGACCACAACCGCCGCAGCTAGAATAAAAGTAAGTACGCACAAACAAAGGAAGCGCCAGATCCGTTTTTCGCGCACAAGAAATACGTGGTGTGATGCGTGTTTCTCTCGGGCATTGTCGATCAACGACCAGGAAGATGCATCATTTCGTGCACGTACCTCAGGGACCGAAATGGTATGGCATTTCTCCTTATAGTCGACAAGCATGCCCGCATCTCCAGGCGCGCATTTTCACACCTTCTTTCGACGAGGAGAACCAAACAGCAGGGCATGGGCGAACCCAGTCCGCTAATGCGTTCGACGACCTGATGAGTCTCAGGCTTCTGCAATTCCCATTGACTATCGCATCTGGCCGCGGTCTTCATCGTTCCCAGAGCCAAGACATCCACCGATAAGTGCAATTGATGTCACCCTCGATCAACCGCAGTTGAGCCGAGGGGAACAGTTGTTTTGCCTTTCCACCCGTACGTCGGTGGTCACATCTCGTGATCACGAGGGGGCACATGTCGCTAAGAATCTGTGGCGAATTTCTGCACGAACTAGAGAACCCGTTTCGGTCAACACCGGCAACGGAGGAGAGACGCGTGACGGCAATCGCAATCAGTTGTGTCGTCTGCCGAAGCAGCCGGAGACAGCAGGCACAGGGGGCAGGTCTTGCTTTACTTTTTTCTTCTTCATGGAGACCCGCCCCCGGCATCCCGACTGTCCAATCACTGTCGAGAAAGTTTGCGCCTATTGTGATGAGGTGGTTGACCAGGCCCCCACGAAGCCTTATACACAACACGGCTACAACAAGAGGATGCAGCCCTGCTGGGTGTGCACTCAGCCATCAGGCCATTGGCTGCTAAGCACCCCCCCGACTGGTTGATTTGCCACTTTCGTGGCCCTCATTCGCCGGGCGGTGCTGTCAGCACTTGTTCCGCGTCGCATCAAGTACATGATGCTGGTGGTTGGAGGATCGGCGACCGCGACTCATTTAAGGTGCGGTCAACAGTGTCGCCACGTGAAGGCCCCCCTTGACACGAATCGCAATCAGAAGAAACAGAAAAGCGGGGAGTCGAAGGCGTGGGAACACGGAACTGGCAGCGAAAAGGCATCATCCGTTCGTCCCTGGTCTTAATATACTTGCCTTTTTTCGTGTTGTGCACAAAATACGGCGGCGAGAGGACTTCGTCCGTACAAGCCTCGCGGGGTCGGAGGGCGGGGGAGAGAGAGGTGTCGGTTACGGCACAGCAAGCACACGGTACTTCTGCAACTGACACGGCGTGTGTGGAATTCAAACAGCTATTTGCTCGTTAAGATTTTTTGACTAGTGATTTTTAACGTTAAGTCACTTGTCATTTCTTTAACAACGCGCTGGAAGAATTGACGTCTTTGTGTTCGTATACTTGTCGTTTCTTACTGGAGTCACTTGCCATGACAGAAACCCCTCGCAAATCCCACTCGCCATGTCAGTGGCACACAGGACACCCTGCTTCCGACCAGGCCACGGTGAGATCTCCACAGCAAAATCCGTGCGACTGCCTAGGTGCACTTCCTGTGTGGAACCCAACATCCTCTCAATGTTCCCCTCCTGATAACGTGAGCTCTCGATGGGCTTGTGCGGGCGCTGGCGGGAGTGCAGAGTCGAGGCACACCTGAACCGGGGTTCTAGGCATGGCCGGAAATGGCCTCTTCGCTCGCACTGTGGAAAACGGAAGGATCGCCGGGAAACGAATAAGCAAAAGCGGAAAATCGCTTACGACTGCATCGGAGCAGCTGGACACACTCACTTGCGCCCTCGTGGAGTGCTTTTTGTGGTTCCGACGATGAACGTCAGCCCGTTGTCTTTCGACATTTTTGTGTTTTGGAACATCCAGAGCAGGGTGATAGCTCTGGCAGCGGAAGACTGGCTTCTTGAGTAGGCGAAACCCCTGCGTTACCGTAGCGCCTGCTGGCCCAGGGTTCTCCCACTGTGTGAGCCGCCAACTTCGCTACATCGGAAAATACAGTCTACTTGTGCAGCCGCTGTGCAGTGACTTAGGTTGAAGGTTAGGTTCCACCTAAAACGGTCAAGCCTCAGCACCGGTACAGTTAGCGCGCACTCGAACCGGTGACCCTGCCGCCACCAGCCCCCGCTGTACAGTGACTTGGCAAAAATACTCGACGTTGCTGCTTCGACTCCGAATGGAAGGGAGGCAATATAGAGGTAAGGGGAACATATAATACAAACACAGACTGATGTGTTCTTCGCTTACACCACCGTGTGTTGCTTTCTCACTCAGGACTTTGACCTGTTTTGCTTGTGTGATTTGTCGTGTCGGGGTAGACCCGCATGACCTCACGTCCGTTCAACGCGTGGTTCGGTAGTTACAGCACTTGGGATCCCTTCTGTTCTTTGTCGGGCAGCGTCGTCGAGCATTTCCTTTCAAGCTGGCGATTACGTAAAAAACAACGCGCGCAGAATACACCTGCAAAGCGGGTGTGACGAATAGAGAATTTACGGGGCGATATCCGGTAAAAGGCGAGGCGTCACACCGGTTGGGTCTCTACTTTCCCACATCCTCTTTCATTCCACCTTCGCCGTGTTCTGAACCCGTGTCCGCATCCTCAAAAAACTGGTGTGACACCCGCTTTGTACAGGTTCCGAGGTAGGCCATCATGGTGCAGGCCACACGTGAAATGCAAGGGGGAAGTCTGCCGAGATTCTTCAGGCTCCTGAACCCGTGTGGAGCAGGCGACGATGGTCTCGTGGACGTTGATCAGCAGAAAAGGGGGATGGGAGGCTTGCTGTGGAGCACGGTTTCGCAGCCCGCACTGACAAACGCCGGTTGTTGCAAGTACGATGCCCGCACCCTTCCACCCCTCTGATACCGTACGAACATCCAGATTTGATTGAACCGGGTAGCACAGTCGCCCCTCCAAGGTGACTTTGGGTTAGCAAAAAGAAGCTTCCCTCTTGAAAAGCATTGCTGCAACGGCATTGTTCCCCTGAAAGACTTGGGACAACAGAGTTTGCAGCACACCTTTTCTCCATTTGAAGGGCTGACGGCCTCTTCGAGTGTTTTATTTGACCATTTCACGTTGGAGAATGCGGCCATCCAGCTCCTATGACAACAGCTGTGAGATAGTTATATTCGTGTACACTGAGTGCTCGACAGGCCCGACTGCAGTAGTTGAGGAAGGTGCAAACATGGACTGCTACAGTAGTCCTGCACGAAACTTGTGCACGTGCCTCGTGTGGGGCAGGTGGGCCTGTGACCCGCGGAGAACCCTGGAGTTCGGCATGTGTGCCGTTTACAGGATACTTCTCGGCTTCCTACTCATGGTGGACCAAGGTAGGCACTCTCACAACTCGAATGCAGGACAACCCACACTAAGTGCCCGACAGGCAAATCACGGCCCCTTCAAGTCTAGAGACCTCTGACCCCCTGTTGAATGCTGGCGCAAGTCGGCAGCACAACTCCAGAGAGAGTCGTCCCTGCAGCAGCAGCTGCGCTTTCGAGGTAATACTCCTTCTTGTCGTGTTGCTCGGGCCGCGGGTTCCTTTCGGCCCCACGTCAGGGTGTGACGGTGTTGTGCCCACGACTGAAATCATCCAGAGGCAATGGACACTGTCGAATGAGATTTCGGACGGCAACGCCACAGTTGGTACCCTTTGCGTTGCTTTGAGCGGTGCTGAGGGACTTGAATGCATGCCGGCCATTATCGGTGATGAGGTCGAGGTGAGTGACAATGACGGCAGCACGTGGCACATTGCTCGTTGCAGGATCGGGAACGAGGAACCTGTTGCCGAAGACTTTCATGTGCTACCATGGTCCTACTGATCCGACAACAAAGAGCTCGTTGGCGATCCGTTTCGGTGAGGGGCGGAGAAAGAGACAAAGGGTGTGGCCCCACCGTCAGGTGGGCAAGGCTAGATTGGGGGCGGCTCCCTGGGGGAGGGACAGGGACGGGGGTAGTCACGCCTTAGCAGTCCCAGGGCCTCTCCTCACCCACCTGTAAGTGTTTTCGTGGCCATCGCTACCGCGCTGACCTTTCCCGATCCCGAGAGAAAGAGAGAGAGAGAGAACACGTCTCAACAAGTCCAAGGGTGTGGGCCTTCACCGTCAGGCCGGCCACCGTTAGATGCCGCCAGGCTAGATCCACGGCGGGCTTCCTGGGAGGGAAAGGAGCGGGGTTAGTACGCTCCTTCTCTCCCCACCCATCGGCATGCTTTCTCACGGTGCGTTGACCTCCCGAGAGTGAGAGGGAAATGCTTTCGCTTCGTGCCGGGCTGCCGTTCTGAGCTGGCGTCTGGCGTTGGGAAGCGCAAACACACAAACGAATGTGCGGAAAAGAAGTGCAGCGCAGGTGCAACCCGCGCACCAGCAGACCTTGAAGCGCTACGTGCTAGTGGGGTCAGTCGTGGGGTCAGCCGTGTGCATAGTGCGTTGCTCAGGGTAGTCGAAGGCCTGACAACAAATTTACATCTTTTGTCAGTCGGTCAGTCGGATAGGGGGTTGTAGGCTCATTTCAAGAAGCTGAGCGCCGAAAACAGAACAGCGGCCGTCCACACGAAGCAGCTCGTGACGACGGACACCGTTGGCGCCACATCCGGGGGCGGGGTGGGGACGGACCAGCAGACAGGCGCGAGGGGGAACGCGTGGTGTACAACAGGCGGCGCGGTGCCGTCGGCGGAAAGAGAAGCCAGATAGACCATGGTCTCATCCAGGCAAAGCTGGGCGCGGGCCCCCGTGGGGGCCTGGTACCGAGTGTGGAGGGGGTATGATAGGTTCGTGGCGAAAGCGGCTTTGCCGAACGTGGCTTTGAATGAGCCCTTTACGGCGGGAGCGGGGAGCTCTAAGTACTGCGGGTGTGCCAGCACGCTGTGGGGGTCTTCGTCCACGACGAGCCAATGGTCCGCCCGGCGCCACTCGAACGTGTCCAAAATGATGCCCGTCGGGATGACTTCGCTCATAAGAAACCGCCACCTGCAGTCGACCTCACCCGGTCCCACGCCCCTCCCCTCCGCTGCCAGCACGTCACGCACGCTTTCGCATGTAGGCAACCGCACGTCGACAACGAGATGGAAGCCTTCCACTTTCACATCCCTATGCACCAACGCCGCCAGCTTGTGCGACGTGTGATCAACATTCGACGCGACAGACGCACACCATAGAGCTACAAGGCAGTGGCTCATTCGGTACCTGCCAAAAGGACTCCAAGAGAACGCGTAGGTTTCTTCCTCTGCTGTTCCCTCTCCCCGTGACCTGCATCGTTTTCGATAAGTAGCCCGCAGCGATGTGTGAATTGACTCTAGAAAAAAGAGGAAGGCGTACGTATTCGTCGCCGATTTTTAACGAAGGGGGGTTTGCAAGAAACGTGCGTGGAATGGTTACGTGCTTAATACTGCGCTGGTCCTGCGTTTCGGTCTTTGGAGCTACGAACACATCAGGCGGGCCATCGTACAGCACGGAACCTGAGTGCCTGCAGACGGGGCAGCGGTGCGAGTCTGAATCAAACGCAGAGAGGTCGTGGGATGAGATGAGAACGAGCGATAGAGAGGCGGACGACGCCGGCTAGGTGCGTCGTGAAACCGAAATGACATAAAAAAAGGAAGAATAGGGGCTCTAGCTTTTTCTTTTGGTTAGACTTCACAGGAGAGGGACACGGAGCCTCTCGGCACGGATGTTCTCCACACGGTGGGGCCGCTGTGCAGCGCTCCCCCTACCAGGGAGCAGAAGCGGGAAAACAGACAGAATCAGGAGGCCCTCACCTTCGTTCCAGATACTTCAACGCAGACCTGCCGAGTGTCAGTGATCACTTATTCGTTCGTTGCTGTCCTTCGTTGCTGGTTCATCACACACATCATTGCCGCATATGTGGGTAGTACCACATATTGACACTTGCTTCTCTTCAACGTGTGCATTAGGCGAACACTGAGGCGAAGACAATTCGCGTGCGCACAAACGAGGCATAATAAGCCCAAATGACCTTGCAAGCCACAACATGGCTCAGAGCGGGAGCTGCTTCTGACGAGATGGCTCAGAGCGGAAAGCTGCTCTTGCAAGCTACAAGATGGACAGTGCAGGGTTTGCAAACCGCAACATGGCTCAAGCGGAAGCAGAGCCAGTCTGAATCGTTACCTGCTGGAGGCGGCTTGCCTTGCGAAACGCTGTCGGGTCGCGCTCACAATCCCCTAGCTCGAAACTGGTGCTGGCACCGGGTCAGGCTTCGGCTGCTGTGCATCCACGCTTGCAATTGCTGTCCTCTCAGCCGAGAAATGCAGCTGCTTGTCCTCCGGAATAATACTCCAGTTCGGCGAGTGTTGCGCACGTAGCCACTTGAAGTCGTTCACCTGCACGGATTATTGCATTTCAATAGCTGGAGAGAGCAGTATGCGCCCGAAACATCTTTCCAGGCACACAAACAACCTACAATGTATTGAGAACATCCCTCGAAAGAACTGCGGTGGACGAGCCGCAAGATCTCATGAGCTGCGGAGCCATTGGGCGCGTAGTCGAAAGGTGTTTGACATGGCTTCCCAAAAACGTTTCCAACGTTCCGTCTTTCGTTATCCCGTGACATACACGGGATGACGTTTGAAATTGCCACCCCCTTCCAGGGGTGACAATTCAAAACGTCGTCTGGGGGGTGACAATGACACACGTCACCCTAACCCAGCGATCTTTGCAGACGTCCGCCGGACGGCTGGTTGGCCGTGCACGCCGAGTACTCAAGTGCTATCGGGGTTGATCAGAGTAGCTTGGCGGGGTTCTGAATCTGGCGAGGCTCTTGAGGGTTGGAGGGAGCGAAGCGTCTCTTCAGCGAGATGGAAAGCTAAACGCGGACCACTGCTGCAACCACGGGCTTTCTGACAGGCCGGGAAAGCCTGGATTGCCCTATAGCATCGAGCGGTACACTCCGCGCTTACGCTTCTCTTAGCCCGCGTTAGCGTTGTTGATATCGACACAGAGTTCTGGATTTGATACGGAACTGACTGCATTTCACCTGTTTTCAGGCCTCAATCTGGCTCCCGGGCCTAGCCTAGGCTAGGGTACAAAAGAAAATGTGACGCGGCACACCTGGTCCCACTTGTTGACGGCGTCGCCGAGGGTCGTGCTGGCGATGAGCTCCTTTTTGTTGGGGAGATCCCAGTTGTACGGCGCGAAGGCCACGCTCGAACAGTCTTCGATGATCGGCTCCGACGAGCAGTGCAAATAAAATGAGGAGTCGATTGTATTGTGCACACGGAGCTGCCGCGCGGCGACGACGAACGTGCAGGCGATGCAGTGGTGGATGAAGACCGAGCCGTCCACCGGCTGGATGAAGACCTTGCAGTCGGTCAGGTGCGACAGGAAGATCGAAGTCGTCGGGTCGACCACAATCGTTTCACCGGCTTTGTTCGATATCCGCGCTGCGTTGCCGGCCTGTTCTTCTCCGTCTCGCAACGGCTGAGCATTCAACGCAGTCACTGTGTCGGATGTCTTCAACGTCGACACCGGCCGTGTCGGGCGCGTGAACGAGAATCTGAATACGTGTGATGCAGTACTCGCCAAAAAAGAGAACTGGCTGACAGGGTGTGACGGGTAGCTAGAGCAGAACGGAGAGAGAGAAAGGGTGTGTGTGTGTGTGGGTACGCACGGTCCATCACTCCGGAGATGGTTCCGAACTCCTGGAGGAAAGACGGTTGAAGTATGGCTACGATACTGGCTGGCAGCGCGCAACGTTGTGTCATGCTTCGGCCGCTTCTTGCCCCGCTTACCGTTTTTCTCCGGTGTTCCGCTCCGGAGTCCGGCGGTATTTGTTTGTGTTTGCAACAGCGTTGAACTTTGATATGCAGCAACAATCCAGTAGTAGTGGTACACGCTGTGTTGTTGCGGCCCTTGTCTGCTCCGGTAGTAGTCGTAGTTTTGAACTGCAGCAACCCAGTAGCTGTAGTAAGGAACACGCTGTGTGGTTGCGGCACCTTTTCTCTGCTTACAGACCGCGGAAGAAGTGGGAATACACAAACCTTTTCCGCCCTTTCTTCGCGTCGATCGCCTTAAGGGAGTCGCGGAGGACTTCGTTGGCGCGCTGCCTGTCCCAGTGCGGGAGGAAGGGGCAGCTTTCCCTGAACAGGTTCTGCATCTGCTGGAAGCAGTCCACAGCCAAGGCCACGTCGCCGTCGCTCAGTCGGTCGTCCAGCCGCTTCTTCAGCTGCCCGTAGAACATCCCGTCGAAGACTTCGACGTCCTGGCTCAGCTTGTTCCCGGCGCTCTGCGCGTCTCTTTTGCGCTCCTTTTCACGTAACTCGCGTTCTTCCATGCGCGCCGCCATCCGCTCCATCTGCGTAGCTGCCACCACCGCCGCCATTCTCGCGGCAGGACAGGGGGGCCGAACAGGATGGGGTGAGTTTCCTTTGCCTGGGTCGTGAATTTGAGTTTGAATAGAGCATCTATTTGGTATCGGAAAGTAGGTGCGAGATCAGGCAAACGTCGTGCGCTAGCTTCGTTTAACCGTGAATCTAATAATCAGGGCTTACTCCAAATTCTCGCTTTCATTTTGAGAGAGAGAGAGAAAGACGAGTTAGAGTGCAGGGACCATCTCTCCGAGGAGTTTCCGGTCCCCTCACTTCAAACCCGTACTTCTAAGGTAGGCGGAAGTCGTTCCGTCGGAGGCGCGGTGCGGGCCGCTGCCCCGTCTCTTTGATTGGAAGGGTGGCCGGCTCTCCTGCTAAAAGCTCGCTTGCGCCAATCCAGTTTTTTTTTTGAGTGTGTCTCCGGTGTGGGCTTCTTCGCATGGGTTCGGTTGTGAATTTATACAAGCCGGTCCATCCCCGGGGGTAGATTTGGTCTGGTGGGAGCGCGCCTGAAACTGTGACCGCGCCAAGTCAGGCGGCACGCTTTATAGGTCCGCGCTGCCTCGCGGCGTTTGTCCTCTTTTCTTCTTCTTGGAGCTGCGAAGATTCTACAAGCGAATTGTGTCTGTCGTTGCGATTCGCTTGACGAAAGCTTCCAGTTCCAAACCTCCCTGCCAACCGTGGCAAACCGACGGAAACAGCTCCAGGCAATACCCTGCAGCTCCCGGAGATAGGTAAGGACCTGACCGGTACCGTGGTCCCACTCTCGCATTGAGGAAGTGAGGCCGACCGCACAAACAACGGCAAAACCACTCCCGCAATCCCTAGTGGGAGTCCGGGGTGTGAGTTTCGAGGACCGAGAAAATACTCTGCGTGACGACTGATTATCCTCGCCGTTTCTGCCCTTTGACCGAGAGGGAAGAGACGAAAGAACCCGTCGATCATAAACTGAAACGAGAAACGCACACGGGGAGTGGTAGAGAGTCGGAACACCCCCCCCCCCCCCCCCCCCCCCGGCATCAACGAGAAGACACAAGAACCGCGGAACAAGAAGGAAGGGAAAGAATAAGGGGGGGTGGGGCGTTATTCTCGCTCGGCGGGGCCGCCATATCGCGGGGAAGATAGGGTGGACGAGAGGCGGGGGGGGTGAAAATGTTTCTTGGGCCTCAGTGGTGCAAGCACCACGCGCTCTTCAAAAAGGGGGGTGGGGAGACTTTGGACTACACGGCGCACTAGACATTGGAAAAACAGTGTAATGACCACTCATCTTACTTGGAAAAATGGATTACTACTGCCAATAGTAAGAATAGTTCGTGCACTAGTAAGACTGACTGGTGGCACTACGCTTACAAGGTTCAGGTGAAACGGCAGGCACCTATCAAGGCAAGCGACTCCTTCATCAAGTAACTGAGAAAGTTGATGAACTGAGAACACCATTGACAATACCACATTGAAAGGAGTAGCCTTGAAGGGGTCTGCCGTTGGATGGAACGCTTGTGGACTGTCACATATTACTAGTACGATCACTAGTAAAAGGACTAGTGAAATGGCATAACTAGTGCACCGTGTACTTTGAAACACTTTCTCGCAAAAAACTGCGCGCCCTCGGAAGGAGCCGAAAAGGTTATTTTCCTCTTTGGCCGCCCTTCGATGGCGTGATCCACACCCTTTCATAGAACCCTGTAAGATCCCGGCACAAACGCGGCAAAACTTGGAACTGACACCAATTCGACTTTTCTTTTTTCGCCTGCCAGGTTCTTTTCGCATTTCTTGTGGTGCTGCCCCGTTAGAGTTAAACTCCGCATTTCTCGGAATGTCTCACCCATGCGCGGCCGTTGTTTGTCGCAAGCATCTCATACGTACCCGCGTCTGCTCCGAAGAGGGCTACGAAGGGACACATGAGTTCAGACAATGTCCGTCAATTGCTCAAAGAATAGAAAACAAAAACACTTCCGCGGAGCTAAGGTCTTGCACAGGTAACCCAAATGGCAAATATGATGAAAGTGATGGTAGGTAGTTTACCATAAAAGATTGTTGTTGGAATGAACCTCGTAGTGTAGAAGAATTATTGAGAGAGAGAGAGAGACGAGTTAGAGTGCAGGGACCATCTCTCCGAGGAGTATCCGGTCGCCCCACTAATATTATTGACCTATCTTTCTCATGTGCAGCATTTGTTCCGGAAATGTTCCCTTTAGTGCAACAGGACTCCTAAGAATGCGTAGTAGGACTGTTGTAAAAAGGAGGAGAAGAAGGACGTAAAGAGGCGGCGCCTAGTCTTTGCACTATTTATTTTTCTTTCAATGTTACGCGAACAGACCGGAAGGGATGGCAGGTGCGTGAGAGGGCCAAGCAGGGTAAAGGGAAAGAGCGGGTCCTGTGGGTAGCCGAACTTGCGACAACGGTTAAGCGAAGGTGCTAACGTGAACGGCCCGGCTTCAACCAGAAGAAACTCGTTGCATTCGCATTTACTCTATCGCTTGGCGTGCAGGTGCACAGTCGCCTGGAGAAAAGGCGACTGTTAGCAGGGGAAACAGAAGCCAGGACCCGAGATGGTTTGCAAAGAACAACGCTTTGCTTGCCTACTACGACACAGTGCGATGGCCTCCGAAGAAACTGAGCAGTGGGCAGTCGGCGGCGGTGGTTCCGGGTGGAATTTTTGGTCGAAAGTCTTTTCGAAACTTTACTTCATTTTTCGGACTTTTTCAGGTACTTTGACTCGTTTCTTTTTGAAAATTTTCACGTTTTTTCTTCCACAAGCCGGGCCGCTAGGCCCGGCTTGGGGAAGTAACACGCTCCGAAGGAGCGTGCATGTATATATGGGTCTGGCCTCCCGGTCAGACCCGGTCAGGCAAAAAATGAAATCACTTTTTCACCCCGCCGCTCGGACTTTGCGTCAAATTTTTCGACACTTTTTTTCCGATTTTTCCGAACCACCCGTGCTGCCGGATCTCTTTCAAACCAAACACAGGACCCTCAAAAAAGGTTAGCTAAGGATAGGAAAAACTACCCGCGCATAGGGGGGGGATCTTTTGCGCCACTGGATCTGGCCCCAAACAAAAATACTCAACGTAGCTGCTTCGACTCCGAATGGAAGGGAGGAAATATAGAGGTAAGGGGCAAATACAATAAACACAATCTGATTTGTTCTTCGCTTTCACCACCGTGTGCTGTTTTCTCACCCAGGACTTTGACCTGTTGTGTTTGTGTGATTTGTCGTGTAGGGGTAGACCCGCATGACCTCACGTCCGTTCAACACGTGGTTCGGTAGTTACAGCACTTGGGATCCGTTCTGTTCTTTGTCGGGCAGCATCGTCGAACACTTCCTTTCAAGCTGGCGCTTATGTAAAAAACGTAAATTCGGGTAGGCGAAAACTGGTAGAGGGGCCCAAGAATACATTCTTAGGGAATGTGATCTTGACACGTACGAATGTCTTCGCCCGATTACCACCGATGCCAGCCTCGGGACCCTCGGGAGATTGCGGGCGCCAGCACCTTCAAACAATTTGCGCGCCTGGGGTACAGATTCTTGCGCACGGGTTGCCTCCGCATTCGATCTTTTGAAAAAGAGGGCCGGAGCGCTATCCAGAATTGGCACGGCGCAACAAACCCCTGATTGGTTGTTGTTGGAGAAAGAATTTTAACTAGGGCATCCCGAATGCCTCCCAGTGCTCCCAACCCACCTCAGGGCTAAATGCACTACAAGAGGCGCAAAACGCCACTTTTCATCTGCGAAAATCAACGCAAGAGAAAACACCCCTCGCTGGGTCCTTGAATCGGACAACTTCCGGGAGGGGAGCCCTCACTCGGCCGTACCTTCCTCGCGAAACAGCCAGCCTTTCTCGCTGAGACAGCCTCGTGATCGAAGCGCGCGCATCATTTAGAAAGATGGTGGCTCTGTGCCGGGGGTGCTGCCAGGGGAACGGAAAAGTGGAGATGGAGGTACTAGCGCGCTCAGAAGGGGCGGGCGTGTTGCGGTGGGCGCGTCGTCGCCAGGTTTCTCTTGCTCACTCTATTCCCCTTTACTCCGCCCTCATCCACCGAGTAAGCAGAGCGGGCAGAAGACTCCACAGGACAACACGGCCATCGCCCAAGCGCCGTAAAGAAGCAGCTATTGACGCGACGCGCAACCAATGAAGCTGGACGAGCAGCCGAAGGAGAAGCGAAGCACTAAGCGCGCGCCTGGGCGCGACGATCAAGACGAGCTGAAGAGGCGGAAACATGACACATCACGTGCGGAAAAGAAACAGCGACGCCAGGTCAGGGTCACGCCTGCACAAAAATGTCACAACAAAACAGTCCAAGTGCTGAAGTTAGAAGAGGGTGACTCGGCTACCCGGTGAGGTCCAAATTCTTTTTTTTTAAACACGCAACCGAAAAAAAAAGCGCGTGTGCTGTACCCCAAGAATGCGTGTAGATGTACACACGAAAGCGGGTGCGAGCATTTGAACTCCCCTTCAGCACCGCCGACACGCCTTTTCAATGGATACGTGGTGGTTGGCTTGTAACAACAACCGAGCTTTCACTCTAACTAGCTGCAGACTGATGACCTTTCTCACGTTTTACTCGCGCGCGCACAACAACCTCAGGTCGATCTCGCAAATTGACAGGTTGCGAGAGTTCTTTTTCGGGGAAGGAAGCGTAGTTGCGCATACGCCGCCCCACCGAAACAAACTGTTTATGCTTTGTTGCGTTTACCAGGGCAAGCCGCAGCATTATCATTAACATTGGGACGGCTGAAGATGAATTGTGGTCTGAAGGTGCCAAGACATGAGGCTAGTTGAGTCGCAAAACAAGGACTTCTGTTCTTCCATTTTCTTGAAGGGGTCGGTGCACGTCAGGGTCTCCGACTCCCACAATCGTGAGCAGCACAAACTCAAGAGGTCTGGTCAACGATTCCCTGCCGTATATCTGCATCATATTATTTCAAAAAAGAGATCCCTCCCCTCTAACCAGGGTGGATAAGGGTGTTAGAGAGATCTTCGGTAATCTTTCCATCGGCGCCCCCTTTGCAGAGTTGTTCTGTTTGATTGAATGAAAGTTGCTGTCACGTCGTTCTTCGACGTGTTGAAGCGCGAGGAAAATCTCTCGACGGGAAAATTGCGCAACTACATCGGGTGCATCAAAGCCCACAGGATCGCCTCCAATGGTAGTGGCAACCCGCAAGATTGAAGGTCGAACATTTCCGGAGTTAAGGTCTTGCACTGATAAATGAAATTAGCAGACGACTATCAAGAATAGTAGTAACGACACGGCAAAATACTCATGTTCACGCGCACAAGCCTCTCGGGCGGGGAGGGATTGCGAAATCGTGCTTGGAATGGTTCTGTGCTGACCGCCGCGCTTGTCCTATCCGGCACCGTGTTTCGGTCCTTGCCACGGACGCAAACAGCGGATCATCTTTAGTGCAAAACAAGAGTGTCTGCAGACAGGACAGCGGTGTCAGATTGGTTTCTCAGGCGGCTGTTCGTACTTGTCAGAGCCAAGGCCCATGCAACAGGCAAATCCGTCTCGGTGAGAGGCTACTAACGTGTTTGAGCAATCAGTTAAAAAAAAGGGGGGGTTGTTCCTGTGCTAGGACTTTTTGGTTTCGTAAAGCTCTCTTATGTGCAGCCGTTGCTCCGGAAATGTTCCCGTCAGTACAACAATACTAAGAAGTCTTTAAAAAACGCAAAAGGCTGGCGCAAACTGTTGCCTGCTAGTTGTTGGACAATCGAGGAGGAAGATATCCTCGACGCTCGCCAAAAAGAAGCGTGCAAAGAAGGTGTCCGGTTTACATTTTCTGTTCTTGCACGACTTGCCAGGCTGATTCCGTTGCTTCGACCCGTAGATAGGTGGGCGTCGTTCTACATCGGCGGTTTTGCTGCATACCGAAGCCGCGCATTGATACCGTACCGCAGGAAAACGGGTTCTGGCTACCCATCTTGGCCACGACGGGAAGTCTTTTATGAGCTTGATCGTGACGACGATCGGTGATTCCTATCATTCCCCGCGGAGTGGCGTCATCAACTTCGCACCGTTTGCGTCTCCTGCCATGTGGACAACGTGCCCGGTGCTAGCTCGTCGTGAATCAATCGTGTTCGTCGGCGGTCTTCGCAGAGAGAGCCTGCAGGCGGGAGTAGTACTTCTTGAAGCACGCGAAGTGGTCGAAGGCGTGCCGGATCCAGTTGAAGTTCGTGCCCCTCTTGCCGAGCTCCGTCCCTTCCGAGACGGTGTCCGACAGCTGCCCGTCGAAATTCGCGTGCACGAAGTTCGAGTACACGTTCAGCATGCAAGCAATCGGCACGAACGTGTAGCAGTCGCACAAAAAGTCGGACACTTCCTTCTCCCGCTGCTCTTCGTCGACACCCTCAGTCAGCACGCCGACGGTTTCAAGATACGCCACGATCATGCGCTTCAAGAACACATTCACCTGCTCCATGTTGAGGTCTACCTCGCCACGCGAAATCTGCAGCTCAAGGCTCGAGATCAGCTTCGCAAAGTCATAGACTGCAAGATTTGGCCCGCACCACTCGACGTCAATCAGCGTCACTTTCGTTGGCTTCGCGTTGTCGTCTACGATCGCGTTGGACAGGTTCAAGTCGAAGTGCGAGTACACGAACCGGGTGCTCTGCTTCGATTGCAACGCAGCGTGCACTGTCTTCTTCACAGACTCGATGTCAATGTACTGCAAGAACTCTTTGTAGAAGTCTGACCATTGCTGACTACGCGAGAGACCTGACTTCTCGGTGGAGATCACCGCACACCGACGCCAGGTCTCAAGCAGCGTGTAGCAGAGAGGCGGGCCGTCAGGCATGATTGAGCCGAAGTGGTAGTTGATGATGCTCTTTTTGAACGTCTCGTTGTGCATCAGCGAGTGGAACTTCGCGAGGCTCCGCCCCAAGCACGAGAACATCGCGTCCCAGTCCGTTTCGACCTTTTTCAACGCCTTCAGCAGCGTGTAGCCGGTGACCCATTCTTCGATCCTGCCGAGAAACCGCTCGCAGCCGTAGTAAGACGCGTTGATGTCGTTGTATTGGAACGGGCCCAGGCCAACGTCAGACAATCGTTTCGACACGTTGCCGACGAAGTTGACTTCGTCGTGGATGGTGCGCTTCGGCTTCTCCCAGTTGTAGAACGCGACAAGCGCCCTGCGAAGGGTTACGTCCGGTCTCTTGTCCTTGAGGAGCTTCACCTTGAAGATCCGGCTGTCCACCATGCGGGTCACAGCGATGTCCGACAGGCAGACGTCTTTGTCGGACCACTCCTTCAGCGACTGCACGCAGAAGCTCTTCACGTTGTCGTCATTGCTATTCAGCCTCGCCACATCTTCTTTCAGCCCCCTGCGAATGCCATGGCGGATGAAGAGCTTGTTCATGTGCACGAGGTAATCATCGACTCCCTTGTACCCGGGAAACACGTTGCAGTCGACGACGAAATGCTTCCTCGTGTCCTTGTGCACGAGGACGTCGAACCCAAACATTTCCAAGTCCCACTCGTGCTCGATCGCGAGCTTGATCACGGTAACTACGGACGGGTCGAGAGACTCGTCGATGCACGGCTTTTTACTCTCCTGCAACCGCTGGCACCGCACGGTACCCTCGCGGTTCGTGAGGACGTCCGAGTAGAACACGACATATCCCGGCGACTCGCAGTGGACGCCGTTCGCCTCTTGCGCGCCTGCCGCCGGAGGCGAGACCGCGACGTATTCGCCTTTCACTTCGGCCGCGAATGCCTTCAGCGACTCGGCTGTCGGGCTGTTGGCGTTGGGGAGGGAGGGCCGCTTGCCGACGAAGATGTGCTGTGCGATGACGTACACTTTGTACACGACGCCATTGTGCGGGACGTACTGCTCGATGGAGAACTCGTCGTTGGGGTACTCCTCACTCCGCGTGAGGCTGATGAGCCCTGGGAGGTCGAAAACGAGGCCCATCCTCTTCCCGTGGGTGCTCTTAGGCTTGACGACAACGGGGAACGGCGGGAGAGCTGAAGAGTCCGGGGTTCGCCTGTCGAACATGCACCACTGGGGTGCGGAGCAGGGGGTGGAGTTGGCGTTGATGAGGCTCGTTACGCTCGCTATGCGCTGCAGGAAGCTCGTCATCTTTTCGCGGCTGGAGAGCTGGAGCTCGCACGCGATGGGGATCAGGTTCCGGGCTTCGAACTCTTCCTTGTGCTTCGCCATCAGCTCGTCATAATGCTTCAAGCACGCGTCATGCACAGGGTCGCCTGCGGAACCCAGCGCCTTGTGCAACTTCGATACAATCACATCCGGCAGGGACGGGCGGGCCTCCCACTGCTCGCACAGGTCTTTCTGCACGTCCAACGAAATCACATCCACCTTCCCCTCTAGCTTTTTCTCCTCTTGGCCCTCTTTGTAGGCTTGCAGCATGATCTGTCTGTTCTTGTCGAATGCAAACAGCGTGTACAATTGCAGGTTGCGCGTCCGCCCGAAGTCCAGTGACGAAAACCCGGAAGACATCGTCGCTGCCTCTTGCGGTCGGCTGTCGCTTTTTGCGGGGGGGGGGTTCTCTCTCTCTCTCGCTCTCTCTCTCCAAACTGTCTCTCTCTGTGCGGTTTGGTCCCCTTTTCTTGCTTCTTCTTCGACGCCTTCTCTCCTTCAATAGCAGGTGCGACGCTCAATGGTGTTCACTTTTTTGGAAAAGACGGAGAAACTCGTTTTAATCCGGTGTTTGCGCCGTCACCCGTCGCCTCGCCGCTCTCCCACTACTTTTGTTGGAAACGGTTTTCTTTACTTCCCGCGGTGTTTTTCTTTGCCGGAACGGGCGCGGGCTGTCGGTGTATGCCTGTTTAAGATAGCTTTTTCGTGTTCCGACGATCCCGTGGGACGTACAGATTGGTGTCTTTCGACCTTTTGTTTGTTTTGTGAGGTTCAGCTTGGTGCATGTAGTCGGTGGGCGGGAAGGTTGGATAGGAAGCTCTACTGTATCGGACTAGACTTTTATTCATGCTTTTTTAGAGTTTGAGCGGAGTGCAGTTGGCTGAAGATCCGAGGTTTTAAAGTCTCCGGGTGACCATTGTCGTAAAGGTTCCTGTACAGTATCGTAAACTAATGTGTGTATCGTTCCTGCGGTAGTGGTGCTTGGGTGTGTGTGTCTTTGTTGCCTATAGCCGACACTTCGACACTAATGTAGCGCGCTCTCATTTCCTATGTGTCTCGTCAGAACTCCGAGTTTTCAAAGTCTCCGTGGCGGATCTTCTTACGCGTTTGTGAAGGGGGGTGGCAGCGTGTTTCGGTCCTTTAAGCCGTGGACACATTCGGCGGACCATCATCAGAACCTATCCGAGTGCGTGTTCGAGGTGGATGAGGGCGTGAAGATTGCCTATGGGGTAACCCGCGAGGCGCTAGGTGAAGAGAGTGCGATTCGTGGTAGTTACACACGGGCGTGGCACGCCGAAGCCTACGGAAAGGAGCTGGAAAACTGGGGAGTGGATCGGGCGGGAGCGTCTGCTGACAAAGACAATGCCATAAGTTTTTTCCTTTGCGGGCGGCTGTTCGTCACAACTAGGACCGCAGATTTCTTGTCCAGAAAATCTCAGATTTCATGAAATCTGAGATTTTGGCCTGAACAAGAAATCTGAGATTTGCAAAATCTGCATGTTTGATGCTAGCATCAAGTCTTCGTCGAAGAAAGTGTACAACAAAATAGGGGGGGGAATAAGCAACCCTCTTAAAATGGATTCCTAGGTGGGTACGCAGGTCAAAGAACATAGACTCCAAGTCGTGCTCACAACCCCTCCTAAAAGCTTCGAAGAAAACAGGGTGGATCGCACCTCTGTTTTTTTCTCTCGCATCGGGCGCCGCTGACCGCAATAGGTCTCCTGGGCTAAGAGCCTCTGGCCGACAACGAACAATGTAGGCAAGCGAAATCTGCAAACTAGATCCGTAACTTCGCGAAAATGATTGGCTCTGCGGGCACAGGCGGGATGTCCATGCGGGTTGATATTCGGGCTCAGATTGAAGGTGGTGTGAGTGCAGCTCCCGGCTCGCCTCCCGGATCTAGTAGTAGACACGCGAACGGAACGCACGTGGCAATAAGGTCGAAGAGAGAAAAGGACACCAGTAGTTGTTACGTTCGACTTTTTTTCGCTGAAGAGAAGGGGGCGGTGTCGTTGGAGTCGTTTGCTTAACCCAAGCTTGGGGCAGCAAACCGTGCACGAACAGATTCATCCCGGCAACAAAGGCGAAAGAGTGCGTCCTTTGATGCTGTCTACACCCCTGACTCCCACTCCGGATTGCGGGAGTGGTTTTGCGGTCGTTTGTGCGGTCGGCCTCACTCCCTCAATGCGGGAGTGGCACTCTCTCAATGCGTCCCTCAATGCGGGAGTGGCCACTCCCGCATTTCTTCACTCCGGCTATGACTTAGTATATGGCTGCTGAAGTCCGGGGTGTACACGGCGGATCCCCCCCTCAATCCTGTCGAGACTGGTTGAGCCACGGCCCTATCCTTTCAAGTTGTGGAAGAGAGTCTGGAAGGCTAGTAGACAGTGTAAGCAGGATCTCCCGGACTGTTCAACCTTTTGCTGTTCACAGATCTCAGGAGGATAATGCAGCTGTAGTTTCCGGTGTACAAATGTTCGCGGTGTTTTGTTTGCGCCATCTGCTCCTGCGGATCTGCTTCTGTGCGCAAACAGTCGATGCTTTCGGAGATCTCTCGGTCGCCCAGCTTTGTCCGCACCACCACGGTTTTCGACCCGTCGTCGCCGCACTCCACCATAAGCAGCTGCCGGTCCTCCCCGGGCCCTGCGAGGTTGCCGTACCGCGTCATCCGGTACCTGAATTTTGCAGACAAGACGGCCGCCGCCTTCGCCTGCCAGTACTCGTCGACCAGCGGCTCGCCGTCCACCCGCGACCACTTGCCCCTGTGCTCGTACTCCTCCCACGCCGCCGCGCTCCACGTGGGAAGGGCGAACAGCACGCTGGTGTCGCCTTCCCCGCAGAGCCCGAGCACGCACGCGCGGCCCGCCACGCCCGCAGGAGCGAACTGGGCGGCGGCGGCGTCGACGGGGCCGTCGCCGTGGTACGAGAGCAGGACCAGCTCCGTGCCGGGTTCGAAGAGCCCGAACGCCTCGGCCAAGCTCGCGAAGCGCTGCGGCAGGGCAGGGCCGGGTTGCTCGGGTGCGCCTGCCACCACGAACTTACCGGTCGAGCGGAGCTCGCGGGCGGCGTCGCAGTAAAGCCGGAAGTGCACGAACGCGGCAACCTTGTCCGAGGCGTGGCCTTCCACGCGGGACCACCCGGGGCCGGGCGTCGCAGTTGTGTTCGTGCACTTTTTGGCGAGGTCGGCCGTACTTGCGTAGCCGACCGCCGTGTACAGCACCGACTTCTTGTCTGTCGGCTTGCCGCCGTTTGGTTCGTCGTGCTCGTCCCACAAGCACCAGCACACAACGGGCGACCGCGGCACTGCGTGCCCTTTGGCGTGTGTCATGCTCACCCGGTACTTGTGGCCGCCGTCTTTGCCGCCGTCTTTGCACGGCAAGACCTTCACGAGGCACAGCGAGCGGAGGTCGTCCACCGGAAAGGCGCCGAGGGCCTCTCCGAGCGTGAGGCCCGAAGCAGCCTGCGCAGAGAGAGAGAGAGAGCCCGCGCACACGCCGCGCACCTCGCCCACAGTGGCGGCGAAGTCCTCTTCGTTCCGACGCCTGGCCTCCGACGGCCCACCCCCCCCGCCGCCGCCGCTGCTGGCGTCGACGATGGGCACGCACAGCTGCTTGAGGTAGGCGGCGGCAGATTCGGCGCGGACGATGACGCCGAGGGCGTACTCTTTGTACCGGCACACGAATCCCGCGTGGCCACGCGGGTGGTCTTGCCAGTCTGCTGCTGGCGGCTGCGCAGACCGAAGAGCGGGGAGTTCGCCTTTTCTGGCGCGCGGCTTGTCGTCGCTTGCTGCACCGGAGGCGGCAAGGATCGGGTCGCCGAGGGGCTTGCTGTTTATCGCGCTCGGTTCGGCGCTGCTTTGTGCAGTGCTCGATTCGCCGTGGGCGTCGACAACGTGGTCGGACTCTGCAGCTGGCTTCCCGCGGGACTCAAGGGGTTGGCTGTCGCTGGCACTCGGCTCGCCGTGGCTTTTAGCACCGAGTGCCTGGGTTGGTTGTGTAGCTGCCGGACGGTCGAGCGACTTCTTGCTTTCAACCCTGGCATCCGTAGCGTGTGGCTGCGCCGGCGACCGACAGCCGGGGGAATCGCAGTTGCCAGCACTCGGTGCATGGTGGCCGCTTTCGCCGGCCGGGGGGTGGGTTTCGGCAGCTGTTTCGTCTTCGCGCGGCTTGGAAACTTCGGCAGCCAGCGTCCAGGCCCCGGTGTTGTCTTCGGTGAACGTGACGACGACGGGGTTTTTTTCCCCGACGGCCGCTGCGAGCTGGATGATGGCATCTTGGTCGGGGAGCTTTGTGTAGACACGGCCCACGATGGTGCTCCCGTTGAACACGTCGCGCACCTTGTTGAAGAAGGACAGCTTCTTCTGGAAGTCATTTCGATAGAACTCGGCCTGCCGATTGCCGGATTTCAGGACCCACGACGGGGATCCCTGGGATGCCTCGACGTGGATTTTCTGCAAAAGGTCCCCCCAGCGCTGCACCGGCAGGAACCCTACGCGGTTGTTGCTGAGGCCCCTGCAGATGACGACGGCGTTGTCCTCGTTGAGCTTGGACAGGTCGCCGTCCGTTTCCACCGTGTACTCCGGTATGACGTGATTGTATTTTCGCGCAGAAATCAAGACGAGCGACTTCGGGGCCTCGTTTCCGTGGGTGTGGTAGCCAACAACTTCGGCAGCTCTGTTGAACGCGGCATCGGCATTGTCGACGTGCTGCGCCGAGTCCTTCTTTCCGCCGATTTGGACATTCGGTGCGAGCCTTTGCAACCCGTGAAACGGGGTTGGCGAGTTGGTGACAACTTCGGCCGGGAACACGGGAATGCTCACCGGGTGTTCGAAGGTGATAGGGTCCATTCTCTTCACTGTTTCGAAAGTCCAAGGGAAGCCCGAGCCCGCTTCGTTTAGGTTTTTTTTTGCAAACGCCTTCGCCTCTGCGTACACGGCGTCAAGCTCGTTTTCGAAGTCTTCGTGCAGAATGTTTTCCACCCGATCACTGTACTCAGCGCACACGTGAATGTTGAGGACGCAAGACCACGGCTCGATGAGCGTCTCTTGGATCCTGCCCAGCGGAAGCTCGCGCCACTGGGCGCCGAAGGGTTGGACCAGCTCAATATTCGCCTTCATGGCCCCCGTCGAGTTGTCTTCGCGGTATTGAGCGATGCAGCCCCACTCCTCGCACCAGCCGCTGATTTTCATCGAGATGTCGTCCGTGCCCTTGAGCTTCGCGAAGCGGAGCCAGCGGGCCGTGTCGGTGTTTTTGATGCCTTTGGCGGGGCCCTCAAAAAGCTCGGATTCCGGCAGCCGCTGCAGCCTCTCGGCCAGCTCGGGCGCGTGCACGGACACGTTGCGCGTGAGCTTCCACCCTTTATCTTGCACGGCTCCGCGACCGCCGCCGACGGTGGGGCTCCTCCAGAAAATGTGCAGCTGGTAGCCTTCGAAGGTCTTCCCGTCGACTCTGACTTTGACCTCTTTCTTTTCGACGCGGCCGCGGCAGGGGTAAGGCGGGACGCCGGGCTCGGGGGTCCCGGAAGATGCAAGGCAATGGTACATGCAGTTGAGGAGCTCGTCTTTCGGCCCGACCTGGTGGCGTAGCTCTGGGCGAGTCTTTTTGTGCTTGCGCTTGGCCGCGTCCTCTCCGCATGCGTTCCAAAAGCGCAGCTTCTCCAACACGGCCGCCACTTCTTCTTCTTCTTCTTCCCCCGCCCTGGGCTCTAGCATCTCTGGATCGGTCTTCCGCGCTTCTGCTTCTTCAGTTCGCGAAGGGTGGGGTGTTTCCTCGTGGAGGCTCTTCAGAGCGCGGACGTAGATGTTGGGCGCCACGCCAACCAGGGGAGCCCAGGCGCTGTCCATTGTTCGGGTCTCGCTCATTTCTCGGCGTGGTGCCGGTGCTCTGAACGGTTAGGTTTCGTGTAGGTCTTACGGCGAAAGAGTTCCCCCAAGCCGGCTAGGAACGTACTCGCCCCCCATGCGACGGGAGAGCCGGAACGCCGGGTTCGCTTGTTCCGTAAGATGCTCGGCGGGTTGGTACGGGACCCAGAGCAACCTGCAGGTTTCCGCGTCTCGAAAATCGTGGAGAAAGGGACTAACATGCTTCATGCATTTTAGCCCCTTTCATGTTTTCCGCGTAAGTATTTTTGTTTTTTCGGAAAAAACCATATCGGACACACTTAAGTCGGGAAATTATTTATCGGAAACTGTTACCGATAAGTAATTTTTTAGAGTGAAAGTTCGCTTGAATTGAGCCAATTCACCCACCCCCTGATCGAGCGTAATCGAGTGTAATATAGTGTAATCGAGTGTAGTAGAGTGTAATCGAGTGTAGTAGAGTGTAGTAGAGTGTAGTCGAGCGTTGTAGAGTGTGATCGAAATTGACACTAGTATTTTGGGTTCGACCACTGGTGGACCCCTGGCTGGCCCATGAGCGACCATGTTGACCACTGTCTGGCCCAAGAAGTGCCAGGCACAAGCATACGAGGGACGGAAACCGCAGGTGTGGGCCTTCACCGTGGTGGAGCCAGGCTAGATTCGGGGTGGCGCCCTGGGAGGGACAGGGACGGGGGTAGTCACGCCTTAGTCCCAGGGCCTCTCCCCACCCATCTGTATGTGATCTCCTGGTCATCGCTACCGCGCTGACCTTTCCCGAGAGCACATCAAAACAAGTCAAAGCCCGCTGCCCACTGCCCTACAAGAGACATGCTTTGCACTCTCTGAATGCCCATTGACTGTGCTCCGCTTCAGCCGACTGCTTTGGAAGAGGTACTGTGCTCCGTTTGGTGCCGACTGCCCTGCCAGAGACGTGCTTGCAGACAGAGGTCGGCCGCCGCTACTTTGGTTTTCTCTCGCGTCTTCCCAGCTCCGCCACCTTCCCAGAGGCTTGGGGAGAGCCACGAGCTCCGGCTGTAAGGGACGAGACCGAGGTGCGACGCTGGCCCCGGTCGCAATCTGTATGTGCCGGCCCGGCCCGATTAGGCCTTTGGAGTACCGCGTGAATGGCGCGATTGGGCCCACGCGCATGCAGCCTGTCTGCTCGCAGTCACGCCGGCCGGCCCGCAACCGCAACCACATTCGCTTGTGCCCACACACCAGCTCTTCTTATCGAGCTAGCAATCCAGCTAAGGAGCACAACCGAGGATCCGAGGCGGAATCATGCCCCACAGTGGCCGCACGAGAGCAGACAGCGATGAAGGCCGCAGGGACAGGGTGTGTCAGCCAGGTTCCTCCCGCAGACGCACTACCCATCGGAATGTGACAGCGCAAGTAGGCTCGATGGAAGCACGAAGTGAAGCAGGATAGACGAGCTACGGAGACGAGACGAGTCGTGTACCAGGGGCAGGCCGGGACGATGAACCGCATGAAGCCGAAGAAAAAGTTCAAGAACGAAGCAACACCACAAGCCGCGTGCAGCCAAGCAGACCTCCCGGAACCTACGTGGGCAGTAACGAGGAGCCAACAGATGAGTGTCCACTGAACCCCCTTGTCAATACCCCCAACGACTATGGCACGAATTGCGCAATGCCAGACGGTAGCGTCTGACAATGGCATGCGCCTAAAGGTGAGATTAGCCTCCGTCTTCAACCGCCTTGTTATCGCCAGGGAGATCGAACCCACAAACAGAAACTTGACATCTTCGAGGACAGGGTGTCTGCCAAGCGCTTGTCGAACAGCCATATCGCCTGGAACTGCCCCGCAGGGAATGCCAAAAGGCTCGAGTATTAGCTGCGCTAAATTGCAAAGGTTGCTAATACGGGAAAATGGTACCCGAGCCCCTATGCACTCGACAACCTGCTTCCACAAGTCAGTCCGAACTTCCTCGTCCCCTGCTGCACTGCCTGGCTACATCTTTTTTTCAGGCGAATATGCTTCTTTTTGTTCGATATTCGATGATCGTGCTATCAGCATCTTTAGCCCCAGAAGAAGGCTCGATAATAGACACGTTGCATCAGCTAATCAGGATTGGCTGAGTGCTGTGTGTTTAATCAATTGTTACAGTACCCCCCCAATTCACCAAAAGTTGATCGATTGTAATCGATCGTAATCGAGTGTAATCGAGTGTATTCGACGCGTAATCGAGTGTAATCGAGCTCAAGTCGCTTTCAGGGGGGGTAGGTGAATTGGCTCATTGAAACGGTTTTTGTTACCGATAAGTAATTATTTTGTTACCGATAAATATAGCTACTTTTTACCGGTAAATAAGGGGCCTTTTTGTCCCGAGGGCAAGTTTTTTTCACGAGACGAGCCCGAGGGCGAAGCCCGAGGGCGAGTCGAGTGAAAAAAACTTGCCCGAGGGACAAAAAGGCCCCTTGACCGGTACAACGTAATTTTTTTACCGGCTGGATTTTTTTTGCCTGCCGCTGAACAGCTGCAATGAGGCCCAGGAGCAAAAAGGAAACGGAATGAGCATTCCTCACCACAAGACAACATGCTAAAAGGGTTGTGCTAAGAAACGGGGCTCGAAACGTAGGTCATGACTTCGTCGATGGTGAACGCCTTTGCTTTTTTGGTCGTGTAGTTGCGGCTCTTCACCTTCAGGCGTGCTGCCAGCTTTGGGTACTTGTCTTTCAGAGTGACGCCGAATTCTGAGGTGTGCTTTGCATTCAGCATGCTGTAGATTGACCACATGGTTGAAGGCTTGAAGCTGCGGTCGTCTACCAGGTGCTTGAAGAAGGTTGCGTACTGTGCCTCCGTCGGCTGCTTCTTGGATGGCTTTCCCGAGAGGGGCTTTGGGTACTTGCAGTGAACTTGAATGTAGTCTATGAAGTCCCTCCACACCAACGTGTAACGTTGCCTGGACTTCTCCGGCAGAGCGCTGTCGCTGCTTTCGCCTTCAGAGCTTTCGGGACTGGAGTCGCTGACTCCTTCTTTCTTCACCTTCGGCATTTTGTGGTCTTGTTTCCTTTAATCCTGTAGGTGTTGCTATGAAAATGTCTCCAGGGACAAAAAAAAACTTTTTGTCCCTGGAGGGACAAAAAGCTCCCTTATTGTCCCTGGGCCTCATTGTAGCTGTTCAGCGGCAGGGACAAAAAAAATCCAGCCGGTAAAAAATTATTTTGTTACCAATAAATAATTTCTTGTTAGGGGAGGCACCAGAATTCGTGGCGCGGACAATGTCCGGCCGATCCCCCAGAAATACCCCCCCCCCCCCAAAACACCCCTTCACAGTATGTACCAGTACAGTGCCTAATGAGGCAGCCAAATGCCTTTACGTAAGTACCTCCACCAGCGCGCAGACCGCAAACTTGCACTCGACTCAACCAACCGGCCAACAGTGTGATCGAAGAACTGACAATCCACAACGCTACCGCGTGCAAAGAGACTGCTCACCTGGGCTGCCTTTCTGCATGTTTCTGCCCAACCAATCGCACTAATCAAAATGTCGAGTCAAAGGGTTAAATACGTACTAGCATTCCTCTTGCTTTGATGGTAGGGCAGCAGAGCTGCATGTTTACTTCTAGGCTAGGGACTGTCGTCGTCTTCACACTGGACCGCTGTGCGAGAACGCTTCTTTCTTTGCTGCACTATCTCCGCCGCCTTGACCTGATCGACAATCGCGGGCCAGCGATGCAGTAGTCTGTCGATCTTGGTGTCCGTTGGCCCCGACAGATCTTCCCCCAGCTTGTCCACAGCTTCGGGCGAGAGATTCTGCAACCTTTCCTTTGGAGTCAACGGTGCATCGACGCGCGCTCGTTTCTGTGCCGCAGACTTTGCAGGTTTTGCCGCAGGCTTTGCAGGCTTTGCCGCAGGCTTTGCCGGCTTTGCCGCAGGTTTTGCCGCAGACTTTGTCACAAGGTCTGCCACTTCTTCGGTGTTAAGCGTCGGATGAAACAGCCGTCTGTGTTTCATCAGCTCCGAGAGGCTGCAGGCGTGGAAACGCGGTTTGCACACGAGGCAAATGAGGTGGTCCTTGTGCCGCGGGCGGAAACTATCTGAAGCAAAGTGCAAGTGCACTCGCTTTGTTGCTTCCAGCAGTCGTAGTGCTGATGGGCAACGTCTTCCGCGCCGGCTTCCTCGTCCGGTCCGGCTTGCGTACAGCTGGCGCGGCTCTCCTGACTCAGATATTCGCAATCTGCGTCATCCCCTGGGTCTTCAACCGGCCCAGCCTGCACCTGTTCTTCGTTCGGCGGCGCAACATCCGGATGATCGGACGGTATCGGCGTGAAGAAGTTGCCATCGCATCGCTTCACGAGCGCCAGCAACTTCTCCGCTCGAGGGGCCCCAAGGGTGCGGCAGTGGGTGCACGACTCCTTTCCGACGCATTGAACGAAGATCGCCGCGTTCAGGCGCCGGTCAGGAACGCTCTGGGACGGTCAGGAACGCTCTGGGACGGTCAGGAACGCTCTGGACTGCGCGTCTGGACTGCGCGCCTGCAGCTGCTTCAGGCAAACATGTCGATGTGCATGGGAGAGAAGCGTACTCGTTTCCCCGTTCTGGACCGATGAGGATCTTCCTGAGGGCCTCTTGCTTCGTAGACTCGAACGCCGCAACGCACATCGAGCACTTCAAAGCAGTCTACCGGGAACAAAAAGAGCTGACGCCCGCTGTGTTTTTGATGAGCGACAACGCATCGGACTACGCGCCTTCATCGTTTACGGTGGCGTACTTCCTCTGGCTAGCATTCAAGGAATTGAAGCTCGATTTTCTTGCAGCGGTTTCGTACGCCCCCGGACATTCTGCGTCGAATCCCGTGGAACGAGGCATGGCAGTACTTTCAAGTGCCATGGCTGGGGAAGTGTTCGGGAAGAAGCCCGAATTGAGTAAACCGGAGGAAAACGAGAGGATGCACAGCAACGCCGTCAAAGACATGGCGCGTGTCCTGTCCGGAACCCGGGATGGTTACTCGTTTACAGCAACTGCTGTAAGCTTTGACACGGAAGACGAAAGACCATCGGAGCAAGACGACGATGGCGAACCGAAGGAAAATAGACCCAACGTGGCCCAGTCTCCTAGTCGGATGTACGCGACGGTGCAGCAGGTGATGAGGAAGGGCCGGAAGGCTACCATGGCGGATCCGGTTCGAAGAGGTATCTTCGGAGATATGCAGGTGATGCTCAAGCATCTTGACCGTCCCAGAGCGTTCCCGACCGTCCCAGAGCGTTCCTGACCGTCCCAGAGCGTTCCTGACCGTCCCAGAGCGTTCCTGACCGTCCCAGAGCGTTCCTGGCCGTCCCAAAGCGTTCCTGACCGTCCCAGAGCGTTCCTCCCCTTCGTTAGTATCCGGTTTGGTTTCACCTTTTGTGAGGCCGTGCCCTTGTTGTGCCCTCGCGCGGAGATTTGTTTTCGCCGCACAAGTGTCGGTAGCCAGATCCGGGAATTCTACTCACATGTTTCGCCCAAAGAGGTAGAAAGAAGGTTTTGAAGTAAGGATACATGAGCCCAGCAGAGGCCTAGAGAGTGGAGAAGAAAGCTACTGAGGTCAGCACCTGCCCAAGCAAAATGGTTTCCGAAACAACCCAAGTACCTAGTACGTCTAGATGCCTTTTGTATTCCATCGATAAAGCGGGAGAGCATATATAGGGGTTCCCACTCTCCGTCCACCTTAGACCTTCTGGACAGCCTAATTTAGCACACATTTCATTCTTCGGTGAAACTTGTAGTTGGAGCATCTGCTTATGCGGGAGTGAACAGCCACCGGAGAACTACCAGATCGTTCCAGACCGTCCCAGGTGGAAACTAGGGGGAAAATTTCTGCGCCTGCGGCGCCGGTCTGTTGAATGTAGTTTGTAGTAAAATCAGCAATAATATCAACCATACTAGTAGCTACGGCGCAGACCCCCCCCCCCCCCCCCCCCAGGGGTGGAAACTGAATCTGGCCGGTCTGGGTTTTGGGTTTTATGTTTCCTGGGGGGGGTGGCTTGTCCAGAACACCAGCGTTTGTACTTAGAAGAATTCGAGGCCCACCTCACGGATTTTGTGAAAGTTTGAAGAATGGGGGGTCCGGGGGGCCAAGCCCCCCGGCCGGACGGTACGGTACGCCAAGGTACACCTTCGGCGTTTTTTCGCGTTGATCTTCGGAAACCCAGTGCTTCTAGTGGATGTCCCGAAAACTATACAATATTACAGTATGTGGCGTATATTTGCGGGAATATCAAAATACAATCATTCCCCGCAAGTTACCCCTCCGAACCTTCAACTCGTATGGGATAGCCGGAACATTCGACATTATCTATCATCAGAGGCAGAGTATGCTTGCGGACAACGTCCCGAACGGCAAGACAAGGAAAGAAACTCCGAAGCTGTGCTTTCAATTTTCCCCAGTTCCAGGTCAGGGTGAGAACCAAAGTGAAAAGTCCTAGCAAGCAAGCCGTCTTCGTTTTACCAAAAATGATTTACGGCACATTGAAAAACAGAACAGTTCTATTTTATGTACCAATGGACTCGGGGTACGTACGGCAGTATGGCTAAGACGACGATGACGACGACGACGATGAACATGATGATGATGCTGATGATGATGATGATGATGACGACGACACGTTGCTTCGCTTTATGGCCTTGGGCGGCGGACAAGAGGGCGGGCATGACGAGGCACGTTTTCGTTTGCCTTGTGGGACTGCGGGAACAGCTGCTGAGGAACGATTGTCAGTTGTTGACGGGGCGGGTTTAGTGGCCGGTGTCGTGCGTTTGCCTTGTGGGACTGCGGGAACAGCTGCTGAGGAACGCTTGTCAGTTGTTGACGGGGCGGGTTTAGTGGCCGATGTCGTGCGGAGGCGTTTGTGTGTTCGCAGTGTATCGGGCTGGTGGGTTTGCTTTCTTTTCGCTGAAGCCGTAACAACAGGGAGCAGAATAGGCGAAGCAGATGCAGGCTGCGATGGAGCTGCTACGGCAGACGGCGCTGCAGAGGCTGATATGGACCCTCTTGGCCGAGAAGGGGCAGGTCTTGATTGAGCAGTGTTGGCAGGCGACGACGTAGCTGCGTTGGCGGCTGGGGCAACTCGTGAACGAGCACCCGCGGAAGGGGTGCTTCGAGCTTTCGGCTGCTGCCCAGGCGATGAGGTAGCTGCGTTGGCGTCTGGGGTAACTCGCGATCGAGAAACCGCGGATGGAGTGATGCTTGGGCGGGCCACCGGCTGCTGCCCAGTCGGACCTGCCACGCGAGCCGTCAGCAGAACCGCAACGATGCTGGCAATTGCGATGTTACCCCGGAGGCCCTTTACCCCGAGCCAATGCGCGAGATCTCGTTCACGCAGTTCGTCGACGGTCCGCTGGACGGCAGGGTCTTGCCCTCGGCGATGCATGGCCTCTACCCATGTCCACGTCTTCCGGTTCCGCTCCGCCTCCGAGTCGGTCCCCTTTTTAGGGCGCCCGCCACAATCCCTTCGGTCCTTTACGTTCCAGAACCGGATGCCATCCATCAGGAAGTCGTGAGCATCAGCCGGTGGAGGACCGTTCTTCGATATCAGCATCTCTTGGCTGATTGTTTCCACCTCCACCCGGTTTCTGAGCTCGCTAACTCGCCAGCGCATTTCGCCGAAGTCGCGCTCTACGCCGCAGCTGCTGGCACACCCGGTGCAGAGTGTCACTTGAAGGACACGAGCGGCACGAGAACCCTGGTCCGACAACTCCACCAAACGCGCCCTCCAGAAGTCGAGGAAGAGAAGTTTGGTGCTCCGGGCGGCCTCCTTGACCTTCCCCCAGTCTTTCAGCAGCGCGCTGTGCTCCTTGTCGTTCGGGTACGCAAGTTCGCACATGCGCGTCCATGCAGACTCACCGTAATCGGTGTCGACAAGACGTTCCTTCAGGAGACCGACATCCAGCACGGTGACGGCGTCTAGCACGTTGGCAGACATGACGGTCTCCGGGACCAGCAACGAGATGGCACGATGATGGACGCTGAGGTACGCGTCCGGGACATTCATCACCGCAAGTGCGAGCTGCGCCTTCTGCAGGTAGGCAGCAATCTGGCTGGCCTGACCCGCCTCCAACTGCCCAATCAGCTGCGGACACGCAAGGGCTCCGAATAGCTGAGACAAGTACCTCAGGCCAGTCACGAATTTTTCCTCGCACAGCTTCTTCGAAATCCGGAGCCGTTTTTTCGTCACCTTCTGCCGCTTTTCCGACTTCCCCTTCTTCTGCGCCCGCCTGACGACCGACTCCATGCTGAGGCATTTCGCCCACGCGTCGCGCATGCGAGACGCTTTCGTCATCGACGTTGCCCATTTCTTGAGCCAGCGAATTCGCCAGCTGCCATCCGGTTTCAACGCCGTCTTTCCCGCTTCGGAGCACGCTTCCCGAAGGGTACGGCGCATCAGCGTGCTGGATTTGAAAATCCGATTCACCGACCGAACGGTGCTGGTGATCTGCTTTACAGCGGGATCTTCCAGAACAAACTTCAACTTTGTCTGAAGCAGGTGAGCCGCATCGAGCGCTTTAGCGATGCCCTTTTTTTTGCGCCCGCTGTTTTTAGCGATCAGCGCTATCACCCCTTCATTTCGACCTATCATAGTCGCGCCGTCGTCGGAACACCACCCATAAATGTCCGACATGCTGACGGAGAGGGGGTTGAGCAGCTTCGTAACTGCCTTGTACGTGGCGTCCCCAGTCGCGCTCGCGTTGTCCGACCCCTTCGGAACGTTTGGCACAAGCCCAATGAAGGTCTCCTTCAAAAGACTGGGTTCCGAGGCATCGGCGTATCGCACACGTACGCCTACCACGTCGTCCCCTGCATGCGGCATGGTCGATGCGTCGACCACAAGAAACAGGGGCGACAGGTTCTCAGGCCCTTCAGCCAGCAACTGTTGCCGAAACCGGTTCAGCAAGAGCTCGGACCAGATTCCAATAAGCTCTCGAAGAGCGGTACGGTTATTGTACCTGGCCTCCAGAGAAACGTGCTGCAGGCGCTCGCCAGCAAGTTCTTTGATCATGGCCGAGTGGCTCAGGCCATTCTTCACCCCAACGTACATGCGGGCATGCAGGTTGTAGAGCGCGACGTCTTCAGCCGGAATAGACGGCAACGCTGCGGGCGACTTCTTCGGCAGGGGGGCGGGCTTTGTCGTTTGCATTTTGCGCAATGCATGCGTCTGCAGCAGCCGGTCGCACGGGAGCAAAGGTGCGAGGAGAGCCTCTTTTGCGGCCACGTGAAACTCCGACTTCTCATGGTCGCTTCGCTTCTTCTCCCCAGCGGAACCGGTTGGGATCTTGACCCCACCTTTGGCGAATTCAAGGCGAGGTGGCTTCTTTACCACGAGGTCGTTGATGAGAGCTTGTTTGCAGATCTTGCAAATCATCAGCCCATCTCCAACTGGCTCGAAACACGCGACCCCTGTTAGCGTGTGCAGTGGACGTTTGCTCGTCAGAGGCCGCTCTGGCACGAGCATGCCTTCCTTCATGACGACCATCGTCTTCTTCTCAGGACGTGCTGGTGAACGTGCTGGAGCCACTTCGATGACGAAAAAGTGGCTCGCAGTCCGTTTGCCGGAAACGGCTTCAACCAGGAGCACGGACCTGGCAACGTTTCCAGAGAAGATTGCCCGTAACGCGGTAACTGGGCAGTTGCCAACCACGTACCGGATTTTACGGACCGACACTAACGGTGCCTTTACTGCCTGTTGGACGATGGCATCGAGCCCGCTTCCTGGGAGAGGGGTGTACAACTGCAGTCGCATGCTGTTCTCGTACACAGGCGCCTGCTCTTTGCCAACGGCATGCTCCCCCGCTGTCTGCCACCAAAGCCGCAATGCCTCGTCGCTGGGAACACCAAGTACCCTGTTTCCCTGTTGCAGCCTCGTCACAACAAAGCCGGCGACGTATGTTGCGACGCCCTGGCGTGTGTCATCGCTGGTGAAGCCGCCTTCACAGCATCGGGCCCCGAGTGTTTCCAACCCGTGAGTCAGGTCGGTCTCGGCAGTTGACGACTTGACGGAAAACACACGATACTCCCACTTGTCAAGGTGGGCGACGGCGCCAGACGTGGAAGGCGATCGTCGGTTGGTCTGTGCTTCCGATGCCAGAACCGGCGTGGCAGCACGAGGACTAGTTGGAGCCTCTTCACCGGTCTCCGATGCTGCATGAGGACTGGTAGGCGCCTCTTCACGACCGGTCTCGGTGCTGATACTGCATCGGGATCGTGTAACCAGCGCCTCTGCAACGATCTGCAGCGACTTTTCTTCCGCTTTGAGGATCGCGTCAGGGAGCCGCAGGTAGATGAAGTGGCCCTCGGGCTCCCCGCGCGAAAGGTACAATATGTTCCTCTCGTGTGCGGCTTTCCTCCTTCCACTCAGAATGTCGGCGAGGTCCCGGTAGCGCAACACTCCAAGCGCGAACTTCTTAGCGAAAGCATCGACCACTGCCGTGGTCACCCCATACTTTGAACACGCTTCGACGGTGGTGCCAAACTCCGCCGCGCACGCCTTCAGCATGTCCTCGCCGACTTGCGTTGGGCCGACGTCATGCAACGCCATCACGCATGCGAAGAGTGCGCATGTCTTTCCCGTCTGCACGGATTGCAAACGCTGCTCAACCGAGGAGGCTGAGGCTGTCTCCAAGCAGGTAACCAGAAGTTCGGAGCACCTTTCTCCCCAGGACGGAAACGAATCCCCGACAACAATCGTCGGCGGCCCGCGTACCGGCGGAGCAACGACTGACTCCTCCGACGATGCTGGCGGCAACGGCGTTTTCGAGTACAGGAAAACGACTACCTCGCCTTCGTACTTCGGAAACTTAACCGAGTGCTCAGTGACCGAGTCGTTGTGGACGGCCCAACCGCGGGAGGTCCGAGTCACGCAGAGGAAATGGCCAGTGCGGGAGTCTCCTTGGTGGACGGTGAAGGCGCGCAGATGGAGCGTCCTCCCATTATGCGTTACCAAGCCTCTCGGTTTGCCGGAGTGCTTCCTCTCCTCAAACCTGCCGAAACGGTTGCAGTACATGAGGACATCCTCTTGGCGGTCCAGCAAATAAACCTTCGAGCTCTTCGAAGTCTTCGTCCTTACACCACAACGGTCACAGTCTATGTCGTCGACGAGCTCCACATCCTTGGTGGACTCAAGCAACCTCTGCGTACCTTCACCATGCTTGAAAGGCAAGAACACGACAGGGGTGGGCGCATCGGCAACGAGACGGCGCCTCCCGCACTGGTGGCAAACCATCGTCGTTCTCTCAAGCGAGCACAGCCATGTCAACTCTGCATTGCTGAATTGCTGCAGCACATATTGCAGCATTCCCCCGGCGTCTTCTTCAACGGTGCCGTCAAAACGCGAAGGCAGTTCGCGCAGAAAAGACGTCATCTCAGCGGAAGATGAATCTTCGCCATCACTCCTGAGAAGAGTGAGCAGCGACTCCCGGAAAGCACTGCCGTCCCCCTGAACCGTTTGTGCCCAGTTCGACATCCGCAGCATTTGTATTACAGAGCTTGCGAAGCAACAACTCCCCGTGACGTTGCGCAACCCGTACATCCCTCGCTTCGTATCGCGAGCAACGTGGTCAATCTCTTCAGAGGGTAGAGATGACACTTCAGGCAGGTCGGGGTCGCAGGAGATCCACAGCGGGTCGGGACTACCGTACTCAGGAGGGGGAGTCCCGAGTCGGCTTGCCGGGCTGCAGCGAGAAGAAGGTTGAGGTTCGAGGACTTCAGCGGTTATAGCTGACACGTCAGTCACGTCGGATTCGCGGGGAACGGCAGGAGCAGTCGGCGCGGAGGCACGTGCAGTCGGCGCGGAGGCGGTCGGAGGTCGTAGTTCGATGTCAGTGGGCAGAGCTGACACCTCAGCCAGGTCGGGGTTGCGGGGGACGGCAGGTGCAATCGGCGCGCCGACCGCACCCGCCTCCACGTCGATAGCACCTGCCTCCGAGCCGACCGCACCCGCCTCCGCCGCGCCGATAGAACCTGCCTCCGTGCCGATAGAACCTGCCTCCGCGCTGATAGGACCTGCCTCCTCACCGAACGCTCCCGCCTCCGCCGCGCCGATAGAACCTGCCCCCGCGCTGATCGAACCTGCCTCCGCACCGACCGCAACTGCCTCCACGCCGACCGCACTCGCCTCCGCCGCGTCGATAGAACCTGCCTCCGTGCCCATAGAACCCGCCTCCGCGCTGATAGAACCTGCCTCCGCACCGACCGCGCCCGCCTCCGCCGCGCCGATAGAACCTGCCTCCGCGCTGACAGAACCTGCCTTCGCACCGACCACAACTGCCTCCACGCCGACCGCACACGCCTCCGCCGTGTCGATAGAACCTGCCTCCATGCCGATAGAACCTGCCTCCATGCCGATAGAACCTGCCTCCGCTTCGTTAGCACCAGCCTCCGCGCTGACCACAACTGCCTCCACACCGACCGCACCTGCCTCCGCGCCGACCGCACCCGCCTCTGTGCTGATAGTACGTGCCTTCGAGCGACCCCGACATGACACCTCAGTCAGGTCGGGGTCGCGGGAGACGTGACTGCTGTCTGTGTGTGGAGTGTTTGCGACGTAGACAAGGCGATGCAGGTAAGAGCGGTTCCTTTACTGAAGAAGGCTGGTTTGTATGCGCACGTGGACATCGGAAGAGGGTCGAGCAGGAAGCGGCTGGTGTGTCTGGGATGTGAAGAGCACGTGAAGCGCGCCTCCGAAGCAGTATCGAGCGCTTTTGAAGCGCAACCCGGTTGCCGACAAAAAGAGACCGTCCCGTTTCTCACCAACTCCACAAATGCAATCGCTGAAACTCCACGGATGGCGACTAGAGGTAGAGACGTTTTGCCTGCTTCAGCAAGAGATCCGTTTGTTTGAAGGTTTCCAGGGTGGGGACATCTCCGGATGTCAAAATAGAGGTGTCTCCTTGGTGGGGACAACTCGAAACAATGAAATTCAAGTGTCTCCCTCAAAGTTTGAAGGTTTCCAGGGTGGGGACATCTCCGGACGTCAAAATAGAGGTGTCTCCTTGGTGGGGACAACTCGAAACAATGAAATTCAAGTGTCTCCCTCAAAGTTTGAAGGTTTCCAGGGTGGGGACATCTCCGGACGTCAAAATAGAGGTGTCTCCTTGGTGGGGACAACTCGAAACAAGGAAATTCAAGTGTCTCCCTCAATGTTTGAAGGTTTCACGAGCATTGTTCTCGTTTCAGGACAGCGCGGGCCGCTGGTGGCAGTTGACAAGGCTGCCGATGGGTCATTCTTGTGCTCCGGAACTGATGCACACTTTGGCCTCGACGGCGGCTGGACACCCGGATTACGTCGTCAGCGAGCACGCGGCGCCTTCGGAGGTGTTAGTCCACATCTGGGTGGACAACATCAGGTACGCGGGGCCACGCGACCAGGTGTTGGCGGCGACTACGGACTTGGACGCCCTGGCGACGCAAGCCCACATTACGTGGAAGGCCGCGGACACGATGACAGCGGCAAAGCGCTACGAGTTCATCGGCGTCGATTGGCATCACGCCGACCGGACGGTCGGTGTCTCTGGGAAGATGAGGTCACGCTTGCGGCGTGCCGAGCAGGGTGTCGAGGCTGGTTCGATGTCCGCCGCTGAGTTAGAGTCCCTAGCTGGCCGTCTCCTGCACGCATCGGCAATAGCAGGCGTGTTCGTAGGCGAGTTTTATTTCGTCTTGAAGTTCTTTCGGCGGCTGACGAATGCCCTCAACCGCGGCGAGAGAGGTGCTGACGAGATGGTAGCGTTGTCCGACGGCATTCGACGGTCTCTCCTGGTTTGGCTTCGGCGGGTCGTGCGCCAGCGTACCGTGCCGGTAGCCGCACGAACTCCGGAGTTGGCAGTGTTTGTGGACGCCAGTTTGGACGGATGGGGAGGAGTGCTCGTTGATGTAGGCACAAACAACATGGTGGTTGTCGGTGCTCGCTGGAATAGGGCGGAAAAGCGCCTGCACATCAACGAGCTCGAAGCTCTGGCGTTCGAGAGGTCCGTGAAGGCGATCCCGCCGACGTACCGCGGTTCCACGGTGACGGTGATCGTGGACAATACGTCCGTGAAGGGAGTGGCTCGAAAGGGCGCGTGTCTGCGGTCGCAGACACTGAACGATGCGATAGTGAATGCTTTGTTGTGTTTGCAGCGGCTCCAAGTTGCGTTAGGAGTGCGCTGGGTGAAGAGCGCCGGCAATCCCGCTGATCTGCCATCGCGGGTGCCGGTTGAGTCTCTCACCAAGAAGAACATCTCGGACATGTCACTGGCGGTCCGGGACTTCCTTACTGGCGATATGGGTCTGGTGGAGTGACCTCCTGGGATAGCCTATTCTCTCACACATGGTGGCTATCTCGGGAGGCTACCCCATCGTACGTTAGACCCTTGTTTTTCCCCCTTTTCTGTATTCCAGTGAAACTTGCAGTAGCAGCATTCTCCTAATGCAGGAGTGAGTAGCCGACGGAGAATTCCAGGGTGGGGACATCTCCGGACGTCAAAATAGAGGTGTCTCCTTGGTGGGGACAACTCGAAACAATGAAATTCAAGTGTCTCCCTCAAAGTTTGAAGGTTTCCAGGGTGGGGACATCTCCGGATGTCAAAATCAGAGGTGTCTCCTTGGTGGGGACAACTCGAAACAATGAAATTCAAGTGTCTCCCTCAAAGTTTGAAGGTTTCCAGGGTGGGGACATCTCCGGACGTCAAAATAGAGGTGTCTCCTTGGTGGGGACAACTCGAAACAATGAAATTCAAGTGTCTCCCTCAAAGTTTGAAGGTTTCCAGGGTGGGGACATCTCCGGATGTCAAAATCGAGGTGTCTCCTTGGTGGGGACAACTCGAAACATTGAAATTCAAGTGTCTCCCTCAAAGTTTGAAGGTTTCCAGGGTGGGGACATTGGTGCCAAAAAAAAAAAACGGGCTACGCCCGTTTAGATTCGAAGGTATATTCAAGATCGGGAACCGGGACCAGCCAGCCAGTAGTGGCTGCCACCAAATACTTGGTATCTGGTGGCCTTGGGTTTTGGGTTTTATGTTTCCATCTATACCCACCCCCTCCTTGTTGTGATGGATGAGAAATTTGAGTTCTGACGGTATCCATCTTGAACACGGGACATCCCTGCGAACAGCCTTCTGGAGGAGCGCAACACTTGAGAAGAAGAAAATGATCGTTTCTTTTGACAACTGAAGAATGGGAAAATGGGCTACTGGGTGAGTGCTTTTGTCCGTTCTTGAGGATGTTTAGCTCACGACATCGTACGTGGCTAACCGCAGTGGAAACGAGCCAGCAGGAAGCAAACCCTTCGAGGCCTGCGTGTGATGATCTATAATCGGTGGACTAAGCTCGGGCAGACTAGAGAACGACAAAGCACTTGTGCGGCAACAACCTTTGGTGGCAGGGAACCAGTGTTGAACCAAGTTGGAACTAGGACCCAAACTTGGACCCAAAACTTGGACCAAAAACTCGGACCCAAAACTTGGATCCTGCACCCCTTCAACCCACCGCAGGTGTGCTCATGCTACGCCCATGCAACGGGCCACGGCGACTTCAATAGATGGTGGTTTTGTCACATGCTCTTTTTCTTGTCCTTTTCCGCAATCATGCGCTTCATATGCCCACTCAAGGATTATCGACATGTATCCTTCCCGACTCAACTCTGAGGCTGGCGGGTGCTTGCCTCGCGCCTGACTCATCCGAGAACACAAGCTGCAGGCTTGCGTTTCTCAGCTATGACTTCTCCTGCAGGATGCCCTCGGCTGCGCTTCTGTGCTGTGGTGGCTTGTGGCAACTCTTGGCCAAGTCAACGTTTCTGCCACTAATCCCTCACACCGAAGTGATCATGAGTTGCCTTAACGAAACGAACCTTGTGGAGCTGAACTCAGGCTGATAGGTGGGCCTTCTACAACGTTAGCACCGGACAGCAAGTAAACGTATCCGACCCCTGGCACAGAAGGCACGCGGTATCGGTAAACTGTGTCGCGCACTCAGACAGAATTGACAGCTTGTACTTGGAACCCTTTCTCACGGTCAGTAATCTGGACAACAATTACGCTGGACGAATATCAGGAAACGACGAATCTTTGGGCTGTTTCAAAAATCTTCTCGAAAAATCCAGGGTCAAAAGGGCCTTCCCCCCAAAAAAAATAAGACTCCAGATACGCAAACTCTTTCGAACGCTGCACACGGGTATCCTTCAAGTGACCTCTAACTATCATGTTGCATAAGGCGTATCCGGATCTGAAAGCCGAAGACTTTGTAACACTTTACCGCAACCGAAGTCGCGAACCGGGTTCGGCTTGCACTGCAAAGCAGCATAATTGTGTCTTGCGCACGAGCGCGGAAATCCGCCACCCACCATTCGGTTAGATATTGCAAGAACACAATTGCGAAGCTTACTACAAACGGATAGTGTTACAAAGGCGAACGAATCATGCGAGAACCCATGGAGGGGCCCCTCGACAGGTTTCAGAACACGGCATAGTAAGTCAAGAGTCGGATAAGCGTGCGCACATTCTACTCCCGTTTGATCTGCATTTTCCACGTTTCCCCCCTTTCTTTGATCTGCTGGTGTATGTATTCTTTATGATAAAGTTGAGTTTTGACTCCTCTACCCAAGGCAATGCTTTACTCCGATGAACCGTTCCGACAAGACAACTCTGATTGACTGTCTGTTCGATCGTAGTGCCATGGTGCCGTCATGGCAGTAACGTGATATACGAAACCTTACTCGAACTCTTCTCTCGACACACTGAAGCAATCGAAAAGAACAGATTGGGCTTTGGGGGCGGCAGAGCAATCACTTCTCCAGCAACAAAATATTGTTCCCTATATCCCAGTTTCGGCTATCCAAAAGGCAAAATGTGCCTGAAGAGGGCTTCTACCTAGCCTTCACGGGTACCAATTTGTTTCGGATCGAAAATTATTTATCGGTAACAGAAATTATTTATCGGTAAGGGACAGCGGATTATTACCCGGGCGGGCCAACTGCCCACTACTTTCGCCAAAATTTTGGTGGGTGGGTCCCCCCCCCCCTCTGGTGGGAATATTTTTTCCCCAAAACTGCATGAAGATTTTCCGACGGAAACCCACTGTTGCATCAATGTAATGGCCCAAATCTGACCGAAAACCGCTGTTACATCAATGTAATGGGCCAAATCTGGCGGGAAACCACTGTTACATCACTGTAATGGGCCGAATTTCACAGAAACCCACTGTTACATCAATGTAATGGCCCAAATCTGACCGAAAACCACTGTTACATCGATGTAATGGGCAGAATTTGACGGAAAACCACTGTTACATCAATGTAATGGGCCAAATTTGACCGAAAACCACTGTTACATCAATGTAATGGGCCAAATTTGACCGAAAACCACTGGTACATCGATGGAATGGGCAGAATTTGACGGAAAACCACTGTTACATCGATGTAATGGGCAGAATCTGACGGAAAACCACTGTTACATCAATGTAATGGGCAGAATTTGACCGAAAACCACTGTTACATCAATGTCATGGCCCAAATTTGACGGAAAACCACTGTTACATCGATGTAATGGGCAGAATCTGACGGAAAACCACTGTTACATCAATGTAATGGCCAAATTTGACGGAAAACCACTGTTACATCGATGTAATGGGCAGAATTTGACGGAAAACCACTGTTACATCGATGTAATGGGCAGAATTTGACGGAAAACCACTGTTACATCGATGTAATGGGCAGAATCTGACGGAAAACCGCTGTTACATCGATGTAATGGGCAGAATCTGACGGAAAACCACTGTTACATCAATGTAATGGCCCAAATTTGACCGAAAACCACTGGTACATCGATGGAATGGGCAGAATTTGACGGAAAACCACTGTTACATCGATGTAATGGGCAGAATCTGACGGAAAACCACTGTTACATCGATGTAATGGGCAGAATCTGACGGAAAACCACTGTTACATCGATGTAATGGGCAGAATTTGACGGAAAACCACTGTTACATCGATGTAATGGGCAGAATCTGACGGAAAACCACTGTTACATCGATGTAATGGGCAGAATCTGACCGAAAACCACTGTTACATCGATGTAATGGGCAGAATCTGACCGAAAACCACTGTTACATCAATGTAATGGGCAGAATTTGACGGAAAACCACTATTACACCAATGTAACGGGCCGAATTTCACAGAAAACCACTGTTACATCAAAGGCGCAAAAACTGAAAAAGACAGTTTTTTGAACAGTCGGCCAAGAATGAAAGGTTTTTTTTTTTTTTTTGCCAGAGCTCCTGTGGTTGATGCAGTAGTACCTTGGGTACCAAGCTCTGACGACCCGGGTTCGAACCCCGCAAGTAGACTTTTTTCGGTTTTCGTGCCACTTTTCGGTCATTTTAGCCGATTTGGCCCACTACATTGATGCAAGTTGCAACAGTGGTTTTCGGTCAAATTTGGCCCATTACATTGATGTAACAGTGGGTTTCCGTCAAATTTGGGCCATTACATTGATGTAACAGCGGTTTTCCGTCAGATTCTGCCCATTACATCAATGTAACAGTGGTTTTCCGTCAGATTTGGGCCATTACATCGATGTAACAGTGGTTTTCGGTCAAATTTGCCCATTACACTGATGTAACAGTGGTTTTCCGTCAAATTTGGGCCATTACATTGATGTAACAGTGGTTTTCCGTCAAATTTGGGCCATTACATTGATGTAACAGTGGCTTTGCGTCAAATTTGGGCCATTACATTGATGTAACAGTGGTTTTCGGTCAAATTCGGCCCATTACATTGATGTAACAGTGGTTTTCCGTCAGATTTGGGCCATTACATCGATGCAGTGTGAGACTTAGCTATAGCTAGCTGATAGCTAGCTATAGCTAGCTAGCTATAGCTGAAAATAGCTAAAATAGCTGACTGAGCATTTTCAACGGAAATGTCACTATTCTGACGATTTTCTCGGATTTTGTGCCGTTTTCCACAGTTTCCCGGTTTTTTCATGGGGGGGGGGGTCGTTGTTGTGGCAGGGGGGGGGGTCCGGGCCCCGGCCATCAGCCGGATCGCCGCACGGGCTCGACTGTCGAGTCGACACCAGAGAACGGGTTCGTCATCACCGTCTCTACTGCTCCAGTCTAAAGTCTTGAAGGCAAACGGGAAGCAAGGTCAATCGAATTGCAAGACTGCCATGACGCGGGCTCGCTTTCAACAAGAGAGACGAAGAGAGGGCTTGAGGTGGAAAGAACCACCACTCACAACCAGTTGCACCACAACACGTTGCAGCAAGGTTAGTGAGTTGGATCGAAAAAAAGAAGAAGAAAAAAGACAAAAAACCAATAACGTGGGCTCAGATTCAGAAGACGCTGGGGCTATTCGACTTGACTCCCAAGTGCGTGCTCCCAGGTGGCTCTTCCGCGAGCTTCTCTGCCTTCTGGTGATTGTGAGGGGGGTGGATCCCGCAGGAACTTGAACACCTGCTTCGAGTTAAGGGAAATCTGGAGAGAGTTCCTCACCCTTGCTTCGGTGAGGCGTGACTTCTTTTTCGTCAGCATCCTCCCAAGCTGCTTGAAGTGTCGCTCGACAACAGCTTCACTCGCGGCAGCTCTGGTAAGACACAAGAAAAATGTAGCGAGGGTCGGCCACAGGTCACGTTTGCTCTTCCAGTACTCTTGTAGTGTTCTGCCCGGGGGGAACACAATGACACCCGAACTCCGATAGTCGAGCCAGTGATCGAGGCAGCTATCTTTTGCGACCCCCCTTTTCTCCCAGAATTTCTGGAGATATTTCATAACTACCTGCTTGTCTTTTTCAGACTGGGCAGGGCTGAACGATTTTAGGACTCGAGGATCGAGGATTTCAAGAATCCTCAGACCATCAGAACGGAAATGAACTACTTTTCTCTTCTCAAATTTGGCGATCGCAAAGTCGATCAAATCCTTCCTCCATCTCGCGGCATTCGTGTGCTTGCTCTTTAGTTCGGAGAAGATTCCATCGATGCGAGCAATTTCCTGCCTGACGTTGCCCAAGCCGGCAGAGTTTGCTTGCAGACGGTCCGTGGCCAACGCTAGAGGCTGGGCAATTTTCAAAAAAAACACAATCTTCTGCTCCATTCCGGCAGAAACCGTTGAGAAATCAAGGTACTCTGCCAAACATGCGATGGACAGAGCACAGTCGACGATGCTGTTCCACCGCACTGTTGTGGGAACGCTCACACCGAAGCACTTTTTCTTTTCAACACCCTTGGCCATCTGCCGCGCAAGCAGGTCGCTTTTAGCGTGGGGCTCGTTGTACCGGCTCGACAGGTCAAGTATGGCTGTCTTTATGCTTTGAAAACTGGCATATTTAAACAGGTCCCCCAGAGCAAGCTGAAAAGTGTGCACAGAGCACCTGAATGTAAAAAACCCTAAACGGGCACAAAAGTCGAGGGTCAGGTCCACGATGTGGTCGCAGGAATCCTCGTCTTCGTCGTTCGGTTCGTAGTCATCGTCGCCGTCTAAGTCGTCCACATCCATGGACTCGCCCTGCATGTCTTTGAGAGCTCGCAGCATATTGTTTGCGTTGTCAGCGCAAACTGCGAACACCCTGACGCCGTGATCCTCCAGGTTAGCAAAAGTTTCCTCGCACGCCGTTCGGATGGTCTCGGATTTGGTGTCCAGGAGCTCTACCACGTCGTGGAAATAGGTGGCGCCATCGCACGCCAGCGCGAACCCGAGCCAGGATCGTCGGTTCTTCTTCGCCACGTCGATCATAACGACGCAGTCGCGATCGACTACCTTCTCGCGCACGACCGTCCTCACTTCTTCTGCGAGAGTGTCTGTTCGGGCAGCCACCTTCTCTTTCCCAAACCCCTCGCCTTGCAGCTCCGAAGAAAGGTTTCGCCGGTGCAGCGTGTCCGAGTACCACGAGAACGGGATACACTTCAGTGCGGTATCGATCGTGATGCTGTCTTGAATGGACAGCTCGGTGGCCGACTCTGCCTCAAACGGGCTTTTGTGAGTGCCGCTGGTGTTGGTTGATACTGCGCTCGGAGTCGTTGCACCAGTTTTGGGTCTCGCCGCCTTACCCTTCTCAGCTTCCGGAGAATGGTGGTTTTTCCAATGGCCCTTTATGTTGTGGACCTTCGGTTGCAGCTGCTTCCCGCAGTGGTTGCACTTTACTTTGCAGTCAGTGACAGGGCCACAAACCGTTTCCGTCTTGCTCTCGCTTCCCCAGCACATCGCCTTCGACTTCAAGCCGTCGGTGAGCGTCACGCCCGCTACTATCTTCCACGTCGTGGGAGACGGAGCCTGGCTCTGGGGAGACTCTGGTTTGTTGTGGACGGGTTCAGCCGGCGGCGGACGATTCACGGGCGCTGCCAACGCTTCTGGCTTTGGTGTGCTGACGACAAGAGCGAGGTCTTCATTCTCGCTGCCTCCTTCTTCTTCTTCTTTGGGTTCCAAGTTTCCCGTACCCCACTCTGGTTCCGGCTCGTCCATGTCCAGCTTTCGCACAGCCTTCAACTCGCTGACCTCTTCCCTCAGTGCGATCAGCTCCTTCTCTGCTTCAGCAAGCTTGCTTTGGAGTTCCTTGTTCTTACGCTGTGTCGCCTGCACCAGATCCTTATTGTATCGTGCGCTTTCCTTTGCTTTCTGCTTGATGTCCTCGATCTTTGTGCGTGCAGTGGATAAGATGGAGCTGCAATGGCCTGCATCCCGGCACTTCCCGCACACGTCCAGGTCACAGCTACCGTTCTTCTGCACACAGCCATATCTTCTGTCCGAGGTTGTGCCGCAGCTGTCGCACTCCCATACGTCTCTTCCACCACGGAGGGCAGCCGTTTCCTCCAAGGAGGCAGCATCCGTGCCAATCACCCCCAGATCCTTTCCGCATAAGCAGCCGCACAAAGGCTGCTTTTCGTCCGAGTCGTCGTCTGCGGCAGACTCTGCCGTACGTAAAGGCTGCTTCTCGTTGTCCTCGTCTGCCGTTTTTCTGCTCTTCGCAGCCTGGCTTGATGCCCCTTGCTGCGATGCCCCTTTTCTTTTCATTCTTACGAAAAGAGTTTCTCAAAATGGTGGTTGCCTGCTCGACCGGTCGATAAACGGAGTTTCAAATTCAATTCGCTTTCTGTTTCACTCAAAATGCTAACAATATCAATTCTGGCTGGCAGCTATTTTTACTGTGCATCAGCTGAAGGGCTACCGCGGTGGCTACCCTCATACTACGCCGCATGTGCACCCGCAAATAACAAAGAGCAACGAGCACTGGCACGGCTGAGGCTGAGAATCATGAGTGAGATTGCAGTAAGGTGACAACACATGGGAGGAGGACACTAAGCTGGAGGCCATGTTACCGGCCTGGGTGCATGCACGGGGTGCCCGGATGGTGAAAACACCCCCCCCCCCAAAAAAAAAAAAAAACGAGATCGAGGCAGAAAATCTGGTTTCGTCGCAATTTTTTTGCATTTTTGGGCACCTACCTGAGGTTTTCTGACGAAAAAGACGTGAACATATTTTCAGTCGTCTGGGCAGCTATTTTAGCTATTTTTTAGCTATAAATAGCTAAAATAGCTAGCTGGACAAATAGCTAGCTAAGTCTCACACTGGATGTAACAGTGGTTTTCGGTCAAATTCGGCCCATTACATTGATGTAACAGTGGTTTTCCGTCAGATTTGGGCCATTACATTGATGTAACAGTGGTTTTCCGTCAGATTTGGGCCATTACATTGATGTAACAGTGGTTTCCGTCAGATTTGGGCCATTACATTGATGTAACAGTGGTTTTCGGTCAAATTCTGCCCATTACATCGATGTAACAGCGGTTTTCCGTCAATTCTGGCCATTACATCGATGTAACAGTGGTTTTCGGTCAAATTTGGGCCATTACATTGATGTAACAGTGGTTTTCGGTCAAACTTGGCCATTACATTGATGTAACAGTGGTTTTCGGTCAAATTCTGCCCATTACATCGATGTAACAGTGGTTTTCCGTCAGATTCTGGCCATTACATCGATGTAACAGTGGTTTTCCGTCAAATTCTGGCCATTACATTGATGTAACAGTGGTTTTCGGTCAAACTTGGCCCATTACATTGATGTAACAGTGGTTTTCCATCAAATTTGGGCCATTACATTGATGTAACAGTGGTTTTCCGTCAAATTCTGGCCATTACATTGATGTAACAGTGGTTTTCGGTCAAACTTGGGCCATTACATTGATGTAACCGTGGTTTTCCGTCAAATTCTGCCCATTACATCGATGTAACAGTGGTTTTCCGTCAAATTTGGGCCATTACATTGATGTAACAGTGGTTTTCCGTCAAATTTGGGCCATTACATTGATGTAACAGTGGTTTTCGGTCAAATTTGGCCATTACATTGATGTAACAGTGGTTTTCCGTCAATTCTGCCCATTACATCGATGTAACAGTGGTTTTCCGGTCAAATTTGGGCCATTACATTGATGTAACAGTGGTTTTCCGTCAAATTCTGGCCATTACATTGATGTAACAGTGGTTTTCGGTCAAACTTGGGCCATTACATTGATGTAACCGTGGTTTTCCGTCAAATTCTGCCCATTACATCGATGTAACAGTGGTTTTCCGTCAGATTCTGCCCATTACATCGATGTAACAGCGGTTTTCCGTCAAATTCTGGCCATTACATTGATGTAACAGTGGTTTTCGGTCAAACTTGGGCCATTACATTGATGTAACCGTGGTTTTCCGTCAAATTCTGCCCATTACATCGATGTAACAGTGGTTTTCCGTCAGATTCTGCCCATTACATCGATGTAACAGCGGTTTTCCGTCAGATTCTGGCCATTCCATCGATGTAACAGTGATTTTCGGTCAAATTTGGGCCATTACATTGATGTAACAGTGGTTTTCCGTCAAAGTCTGCCCATTACATCGATGTAACAGTGGTTTTCCGTCAGATTCTGCCCATTACATCGATGTAACAGTGGATTTCGGTCAAATTTGGCCCATTACATTGATGTAACAGTGGTTTTCCGTCAAATTCTGCCCGTTACATTGATGTAATGGCCCAAGTTTGGGCCATTACGTTGATGTTTTTTGGGGAGGGGCAGTGCAACTTGGACCTGATAGAGCCGTACCGTTCGGCCGGGGGGCAAAGCCCCCCGAACCCCCCTTATTTCTACTTTCCAGAACTAACCAAACCCGTACATTTCAGCTGTGTATGGCGGTGTCGGAAGCCAAGAAGGCAGGTGGTGAAAATGGAAACTGAAAAAAAAAAAAAAAAAACCCGCGGGCTCGGGAGATTTGGGGGGGGGTGGGTCCCCCCCCCCCCCCCTTTGGGCGGGCAGTTGGCCCGCCCGGGTAATAATCCGGCGTCCCTAACACCAAAATCATTTATCGGTAAGGGTAGGCGGTTTTTTTTTTTTTTTGGCCCATGTCCGTTGGCCCACAGAAACTTACGCGCGCGCGCGCAAAAAAAAAACTTTTCAGAAAAAAAAAACTTTTGCCACAAGACTTTCTGCTACTGGATGTCACACCGTATGTACCGGCTACACACCGCTTCACACCGTATGTACCGGCTACACACCGCTTCACACCGTATGTACCGGCTCTACCTACCGCTTCACACCGTATGAACCGGCTCTACCTACCGCTTCACACCGTATGTACCGGCTCTACCTACCGCTTCACACCGTATGTACCGGCTCTACCTACCGCTTCACACCGTATGTACCGGCTCTACCTACCGCTTCACACCGTATGTACCGGCTCTACCTACCGCTTCACACCGTATGAACCGGCTCAACCTACCGCTTCACACCGTATGTACCGGCTCTACCTACCGCTTCACACCGTATGTACTGGCTACACACCGCTTCACACCGTATGCCGGCTACACACCGCTTCACACCGTATGTACCGGCTCTACCTACCGCTTCACACCGTATGTACCGGCTACACACCGCTTCACACCGTATGCCGGCTAACACCGCTTCACACCGTATGTACCGGCTCTACCTACCGCTTCACACCGTATGAACCGGCTCTACCTACCGCTTCACACCGTATGAACCGGCTCTACCTACCGCTTCACACCGTATGAACCGGCTCTACCTACCGCTTCACACCGTATGTACCGGCTCTACCTACCGCTTCACACCGTATGAACCGGCTCTACCTACCGCTTCACACCGTATGTACCGGCTCTACCTACCGCTTCACACCGTATGTACCGGCTCTACCTATTGCAGTTTACTGAGGGAACTGGAGCAAGACGCATGGCTAGACGAGCACGACCACCTCGAATCGACACCAGAAGAATTCGGGGTGGGGCTGGCTTCGACGACTAGTAATAACCCGGTATATGGTAGCACTCCTGAACAAGCCTGAACCAACAGGATCAAAGAATGTCAGTCACACCTTCCCGATTCTTTTTCCGGCTGGTGGCGTGACGTCGTCCCAGCGGCCATCATAGCTTCCCTCCTGGTCGGTGTTCTTCCCCTTCGTTTGTTTGTAAGTATCCGCTTTGGTTTCACCTTTTGTTTTCAGATGGAGATGCACGAGCCGACCGGAGGAAGGGGTCAGCACAAGCCCCAAGTAGCCAAGCCAGTGCGAGAGGCCAGAAGACGCCAGCGCCAATTCCCGCTTCACACCGTATGTACCGGCTCTACCTACCGCTTCACACCGTATGTACCGGCTCTACCTACCGCGCTACGATGCCACAGGAGAAAAAACACTCGGGTTTAAACTCGAGATCGCGGTTCGCCGGGTACGCCGCGAACGATAAAGCAGTGAACCAGAGGACTGTCGATTGTGCGGGTGTCCGTCAATCTTGTATCTCTCTTCTGACATGCCCCATTGCGATGTCACGGTCCGAGTGCCGTTTTCTTCGCAAATATACCTCGCCACAAGCATTGCCGCCGGTCAAGTGCAAAGCACTATGTCGCAAGCACCGCGAACGCATCGCTTGCCCTGCGTCCTTTTAATGCCTCCTCAGTCGAGTCTCAGATACGTCCCTACTAGTAGCTGCTCCAGGCGTCGGAAGGCATAGACGCGTGCACTGCCCGCGGACTGGTTCTGTGTGATAATCGCACCACAGCGGCAAAAAAACCCCCCGACATGCCTTGCCGGTAAAACCGCGCACGGTTTCGAGGCTGAGGCTGTGCTTGTATCCCGCGTGCTTCGACTGCGTCCAGCAGGAGCTGGCTAAAGCTACGCAAATCTTGCTGTTTAGATTGGCACCAACGTCAAAGTATCACGATATTGCTTGCCCAGCGCACCAACCCAGCACCGGGCATAGTCGGCTTCAAAGTCAATACACACTGAGGTAAACAACGTCTACGCGATTTGCATCGCCGTGAAGTATCGGTGTGATGAACAGGTTTTCGACTTTTCCCGAGCCGGACACGCTCGTGACTACGCCTGCAGTCGCTCTCACGACCGGTTCCAATGCACAGATCCCAAAAGTTTTTTTTTTGCAAAAGTTTTTTTTTTCCGGGGGGTTCCAAAAATTTACGCGCGCGCGGACATGGGCCAAAAAAAAAAAAAAAAACCGCCTACCCTAACAGAAATTATTTATCGGTAACACCAAAATGACTTATCGGTAACAGAAATTACTTATCGGTAACAGAAAATTATTTATCGGTAACACGAGAAATTATTTATCGGTAACAAAAATTGTTTATCGGTAACAGGAAATTGTTAATCGGTAACAAAAAATTACTTATCGGTAACGTTCCGATAAATAATTTCCCGACTTAGGTGTGTCCCGTACGGTTAGTCCTCTTGTTTTTTTTATATTAGCGTTATTTGTGGATTAGAAGGTCGGTATTTTAAAGTCTCCGGTTGACCGTAGAGGCTTGGGTATGGCGGGGGGTTGAGAAAAGTAAAAGAGTGCGACTCGTTTCGGGTGTTGTGTCACTCCGTTGTGAAACCTTGTGAAGTCCCCTAACGCGTTTAGAGGGTGCTTGGGTTTGGGTAGGGTGTGGTCGTTCTGCTGCGGCGTGAAAAGCCAGGAAGTTTCGACGCTAATCTTCGACTCTTGATTAAGTTCACCGGGTTGCGTGCTCGTCAGGAAGATCCCGGTGCCTGGCTTTTCTTCTGGGTGGTTTCGTGTTGATCGGCGGCTGTGTGTTACGAGGCACGGATTAGGGGATGAAAAAAGGAAAAAGAAATGGGGGAGAAAAAGAAGGGGGGGAGAGGGGGAGAGGGGAAGTTGGGGTTTTGAGGGTTGTCCTCGGGGTACGGGGGGGGGGTGGTTGGAGGGTTTGAGTGACAGAGGTTACGCTTGCGCTGTTCGCATGAAGGCTCGTTGGCTCGAAGAAGTGGAAGTAGCGTTGGTTATTGTTCGATGTTATTCTTACAGTCGTAAGATGTGATAAAAAAATTTATTTTAAAAAAACCTCATTTGACTGTTTGTTGTCCTCCACAGTCGGGGTTCTCTAGCTGCACGAGGCAGCCGTGGATGATGAAATTAAGTTCCTCGCTTACTTTGCTTATTCTTTTTCGTAGCCTTGAGCGTGTGCGATACCGCTGGGTTTCTCTTGCATTTTGAGATATGGTGGCGTAGACTTTTGAAGCGCGCTTTCCCTGCGGTCCGTCCGTCGTTGTTGCAGTATGGGCATTTGCGTTTTCCGAGGGCTTTCTGTGCCGCCTTTCGTACTGGGCTTGTTGCTAGAGTCATCTCTTTGCAGTGAAGCATGTGTGTACGGAGGCCTTTGGCGCCTTTGAACTTGTTGCCTGCGTCCGTGGTAGTTGTTTTGCAGGCTGGGCATGCCCAAATCAGCGTTCCTTCATGCTGTGTTGTTTCTTCGGATGAGGTCTCGTCGTCTGAGGTAGGGGTGTCCCCTCGCAATTCTTCGAGCAGTTCGAGTGTTTGTGTAGGGTCTGTGTCGGTGGTGTCTTCTTTCGTGTACAGGAACATGTACGTGGCGTTGTCTGTGTACGTAGGTTCCCGGGAGTGTGAGGTGGTTTCGTTGTTGTAATGTGTCCAGTTTTGGTCTGTGAAAGGGGTGCGGTTACGTTTGTGGATGGTGTAGTGGCCGGCGTTCTCTCTTCCTGTGTGTGTTATAACGGCTTGGAGTTCGTATTTGTGTTCGTGGTCCGGAATGTTGAGGGTGGGATCAGCTGCCACCGGGGTTCGATTTTCGTTTGCGAACTCGTTCCGTCTAAGACACAGTAGTAATGTGTCTTGTGCTGCTCGGATACTGGTTTGCGTTTCTGCTGTCTTTGTCTTTTTGCACTTGTCACATCTGTAATCTTTGGGGGTGCTTTTCTTGCAGAAACTGTCCAGACATCCTTGAGCGGTGCTGGCCTGTATTGCGAGGATTGTCATGCTGTAGGGTTGATCTTCTGTTTTGATGTAGCCGCAGTTGTTGCAATGGATTGTTGTCGTCTGTAGGTGTAATAATTCGTTGAAGGCGTCGCTGCAGTTTGGTTGGCACGTGCGGTGTTCTTCGTTTTCGTTCGCTATCGCAGCGAGTAGTTGAAGTAAGGCTTCTTCTAGGTCGTGTTGTTCTCCGTCGCCGAGGTGTGTGCCCATGTGCTCGAAGAGCCTTTGGACGACGTTTTGGGTTTTCCTGCCGCTTATCCATTCGTTCACGTCTTGTGTGCATGGGCCTGTTTGGTGTTGTGGACAGTCGTTGTACTTGCGTATTTGATTTGACAAGTGTGTCGCTGCTATGAGGTTTAGCGACGCTTGCAGGAAGCAAGAGTTTCTTGTCGTGTATTTGTGAAGTTGCTGTGGGTGTTTCCGCTTCGTTTTGGCTGCTACTGCTGCGGCGATGGTGATGGTTGCAACGAGGCTGGCTACTCGTTCCGTGACGGTTAATTCGGGTGTGGGTTGTGATGGAGAGTCAACGGAGGATGGTGATTCGCTCGGTAAGTGGGCCGGGAAGAAGTTGGTTGGCCTGTGTTTGCCGGCGAACTCCGGTTCGTTGATGCGTGGTTGGCGTTTTTTGTGCCGGGCTACGCAGAATCCAAGGAACGGCTTGAGCTGGCTGTGGAGTCGTGGCAGGTTGCCGAATTCCTCTGTGAGCCATGCGTTCCAGGGTGCGTATAGTACCCGTGGGTTGTGACCTCTGTCGATCATGGCATATACGCTCCTCTGTATTTCTACACGCAGGTCTTGTAGGTGGTTCGTTTGTCGGATTGCTCGTATCAGCGAGCCCTTGAAAATCCCGCTCGCTTGCGCCTTGGGAGCCGTTGTTAAATGGTGGGTATAGCGGGTCCCGTAGTTTTTCGGTTGTATTGTGAGGCGGATGTGCGGTGCGTGGGGAGGATCCGGACGTTCGACGCGTATCCGGACTCCGAGAAATACTACGTCGTCGTGTGCTGTAGTTGTGTTTTTGTACCGCATGTTGTAAAGGTGCTGCGGTGGTGGTGTGGTCCCGAAGTTGAGGAAGTCGTCGATGAAGCGGTAGGTGTGTGCGTGTGCCTTCGCTTCTTCGATCTTTCCTTCATCTACGAGGCTGTCTACGTATGCTTTCTCGATCCGATAGCAGAAAAGGTTTGCTATATCCGAGCTAGCATTACCGCCCATAGGTATGCCGTCGGTCTGCCTGAGTACTTGATCGCCTTGTGCTATGTAGCTGTTACCGATAATGATTGCAAGTAGTTCTTTGACTGCTTCTCTGGAGTATGCGCGCTTCGTGTCGTTCGTCTGCCGACTGAAGGTGAAGGTTTTCTTGCCTTTCTGTTTCGCTCCACGTGTTAGGTTAGGGTTGCCGTTCTGTTCTTCGAATTCGAAAGCTTCTTCGATCGCTTCGCATACTTCTTCCACTATCTTGTCCTGAGGTAGCCTTGTGTACATGTCCTCGAAGTCGTGTGTAGTTGGGATTTTGTATCGGAGGCGGGTGAGGTTCTGCTTTATGTGCAGGGTGATGTCGTCTGGTCCTTCTGTAAACCATACACGTTTGATTCCTGTACGGCGGAAGTTGAGTTCGTCTTTTCGTTTGAGGGCTTTCATCACGCTTTTCAATAGGCCTGATAGTTGCCGCAGCCAGCGTGCTCGCGTTTTCCGTCACCTTCTTGCTCTAACCCCGTGGCAAAAAGATAAGAAAGGCAGGGCTGCACTCCGTCCGTAAGACAAAAAGACACAAAGCTGGTTGTCGTTGGTTAGTAGCACGCCCGCTTTTCGCACACACCGCTTTAACTCCAGCATCTCCAGTCCAACTCCACCGTGTAGATCTTGCGGGGGAGTGTTGCCTCGCGTTACTTTGGAACGTTTCGGGAGGACAGTGCCTTGTATCCGAAACGTCAGAACGTCGTTTCGCAACGAGCGAGTAAAGGATTATCGAAGCCACGACAACTGCCAGCCGGCCGTAAGGCTCAGATAGGCCGGCAGAATGCGGCAGGGCTAGACGGGAAAATTTGCGATGGAGGCGAAAAAAAGACGGGCGGGAGAAAGCAGAACAGTCAGATACGCCGCTAAGGGAAATAGAGATAAACGTCGGTTGACTATGTGTATGTTGGGCGAGCGAAGCTCCGCATGCACATCTCATGAGGGCTACTAGCCCCGTTTCGGAACAAGAAGGAGAAGTTGGGAGCCGTATGACTTTCAGGTTGACGCTTGCTGGACAGATACTAAGGTTGTCAAGGGTGCCACTTTCTCGCGGGGAAACATGCGTTCTACGCGACAACATAAGGCGCACCTGCTTCACGGGCTTTTAGCGAACAGAAAGCTGGTCGAAAGCTGCCTGGTGGTCTTTCCCGAGTGACCGTGGGCCCCACAGAATTGGTGCACAACAGGTGAGTCGTACCCCCTGCAGAAGCAGCAAACACTTCACATGTGATCACCCTTTTTTGCAACAAAAAGTAAAGATCGGCCCTCGAAAGGAGACCGACGCCGGTCTGCGACGGAAACCTCCAACTGGTGCAGCGCCCAACCCGTCTCCGGTAGTTGATGCGCGAGTCGTTGACGCGGAAAAACAGGCCTAGAACTTTTAGTAAAAGTATCGTAAACGGAGTTCCAGGCTTCTCTCGCTCTTTTCTCGCACGGCGCATGTGCGAAAAAGTACTCTGCAAAAGCTCGGTAGGAAAGAACGTCTATTCTACTCCCTGGCTGCGGCCCAGGGTGCACGTTTTACGGAAAACAATCTCGCTCCAGCAAGCTCGCTTTCTATCTTGTAGAACCTTCGGGCACCGTTGTCCACAACGCTTGCTGGCCATTGCGTTGTGCGCGACCTTTACCAAACCCCCGGAGGATAATCGGCGAAGGAGAACCCGCTTTGCAGTAGTCTTCAGATGCCGTGACCATTCGACTGTCTGGACCATACCTGCGTCTCCGGCTCGACATGTCTCGGTGCAGACAGTTTGCCGAACAACTCTAGGCTCCCTCCACATTTCCGTGAACAGGTGTTCCACGGTTTTCCGGACGGGCACAAACGGATAACGGGTGCCGCTTCCTTCCTAGGGAAACGGCGGTTCCGTCAGCTTTTGAAAACTCAGGAAGCCTGCCCACGTTGGGAAATTTCTCATCGCATCGGGGAGGAAACCTGAAGTTGAGTTTGGCAGAACACTGGGGGGGCGGGAGGGGACCAGTGTCCGCACTTACTTTTAGGGGTCCCGTTCAATCAAACATACTCCCCTCCTTTCACGTTTCGGTTGCCTCAGGGGCGGGTCGATTCTGGAGTCAACATCCCTTGCGAAAGTTGTGACAAACCAATCCTTTCCAGTGGTTCTTGGGGGACACGGTCTTGCAAGAAACAAGCCTCATCGAACGCGTTCATCCGAACACTCGTTCGCTCCGTTTGCGGGAGAGCCGGACTGCAGGCGGGAGTAGTACTTCTTGAAGCACTCGAAGTGGTCGAAGGCGTGCCGGATCCAGTTGAAGTTCGTGCCTCTCTTGCCGAGCTCCGCCCATTCTGAGACAGTGTCCGACAGCTGCCCATCAAAGCTCGCGTGCACAAAGTTCGAGTACACGTTCAGCATGCAAGCAATCGGCACGAACGTGTAGCAGTCGCACAGAAGGTCGGACACTTCCTTTTCTCGCTGCGTTTCGTCTATCCCCTCACTCAGCCCACCGGCGGTCTCCAGATACGCCGCAATAACACGCCTCAGGAACACGTCGACCTGCTCCATGTTGAAATCCACTTCGCCATGCGAAATCTGCAGCTCAAGGCTCGAGATCAGCTTCGCAAAGTCGTAGACCGCAAGACTCGGTCCGCTCCACTCGACGTCAATCAACGTCACTTTCGTCGGATTCGCGAGGTTGTCGACGATCGCATTGGACAGGTTCAAGTCGAAGTGCGAGTACACCAGCCGAGTGCTCTGCATTGATCGCAATCCCGCGTGCACTGTCTTCTTCACCGACTCGATGTCAATGTACTGCAGGAACTCTTTGTAGAATCCCGACCATTGCTCACTGCGTGACAGACCCGACTTCTCGGTGAAGATCACCGCACGTCGGCGCCAGGTCTCAAGAACCGTGTAGAGAAGAAGGTCGCTCGATGCGGCGGGGCCGAAGTGGTAGTCTACGAGACTCTTTTTGAACGACTCGTTGCGCATGACCGCGTGCAGGTCGGCGAGGCTCCTTCCCACGCAGGAGAACATGGCCTCGCAGTCGGTGTCCACGCTCTGCATCGCCTTCAGCAACGTGTAGCCACTCACCCATTCTTCGACTCTGCCGAGGTGCCGCTCGCAGCCGTAGTACGAGGCTGTGATGTTCTTGTATATCATCGGGCCCAGACCGAGGTCTGATAGCTGCCGAGCCGCGTTTCCGACGAAGTTCGCTTCGTCGTGCAACAGCCGGCTTGGCTTTCTCGGGTTGGAGAAAGTAAGCACCACCCGCCTGGCGGATACACGAGGGTATTTGGCGTCGGGAATGCTGAGCTTGGCTGTCTGCGGGTTGACAGTCAGCTTCACGTCGACGTCCGAAGGCGAGACGCCGCCGCTCGCCCAATCTTCGAAGGTCTCCGCGCAATACCGCTTGAGGCCCTCGGTATCCGACATCAGCCCCGCCACGTCTTCGCGGGCTGTTCTGCGGCCAGCATGGCTGCTGAAAAGCTCGTTCATCCTGTTCAAGAAGCCGTCGACTCCCTTGTACCCGGGGAACACGTTGCAGTCGACGACGAAGTGCTGCTTGGTGTCCTTGTGGATCAGCAAGTCAAAGCCAAAGAGCTCGATGTTCCACTCGCTCGCGAAGGCCGTCCGCAGCACCGCGACGACGGCGGGGTCTAGGCAGTCGTCGATGGCGTCGCCTCCGTGCTCCAGCAGCTCCTGGCACGCAACCACCCCCTTCCGCCGGGTGAGCAAATTCGAGTAAAACACGACGTACCCGGGACACGCCCCGCCCTCCATCTCAGGGGTGGAAACCGTGACGTATTCGCCTTCCATTTCGCGGGCGAATTCGCGGAGGGAGTCAGGCGTGGGCCGGTCGACGTTCGGGAGAGACGGCCGCTTTCCGATGAATACGCGGTCTCCGATTACGTACACTTTGTACACGATCCCGTTGTGCGGCACGTAGTGCTCCACCGAGAAGCCATCGTTCGAGTGTTCGCTCGACTCCGTGAAGCGGACGAGGCCTGGCAAGTCGAATACAAGCCCCATTCGCTTGCAGTCCGTCGACTTCGGCTTCACGACGACGGGGAAGGGAGGCATGCCTTCGAGCTCCGGCGTCGTTCGGCTGTATATGCACCATTGCGGCGCGGCGCAGGGGGGGCGGCCGACGGTGATGAGGCTGGTGACCACGCAGGTGCGCTCGAGGATTCGGGTCATGGCCTTGCGCGTAGTCAGCTGGATTTCGCAGGCGAGCGGGATCAGATTTCTCTTCTCGAACTCTTCCTTGTGCTTCTCCGTGAGCTCGGTGTAGTGCCGCTTGCACGCATCGAGAGCCGGGTCTGTGTCCGTGCCCAGTGCCTGGTGCATTTTCGAGACAACGACATCCGGCAGCACATCCAGCGCCTCCCACTGGTCGCACAGGTTGCGATGCACGTCCATCGCAGTTATCTCGACCTTCCCCCCCACTCCGCCTTCGCTCGCTTGGTCCGCCTCCTTCAGCTTCCCGTTGCGGTCGACGGCAAAAACGGTGCACAGCCGCAAGACCGGGGGGCGTCCGAAGTGCCCGACTGTCCTCGCTCCGCCATCGGGTGACGCCGCCTGCATCGCTGCCCTCTTCGCGCGTAGGGGGTCACGCTACGCCTTTTGTTCTTTTGCACCTCCTCGTCGAGCCGCCCCAGAATAACTTTTTTGCCGCGCGCCCCCTCCTGTGTCGAGAGGAATTGCGGCTCTTCCGGCGTTTGGAGTTCGAGTTCATTTGAGATTCCGGAATCTTAGGGTCTCCGTGTGACCTTTGCTAAATGGGTTCTCTTAGAGCAAGTAAGGACTATGTGGGCGCGGTTGATGCCAGCTTTTTGCTACGTGAACGTCACTTTTGCCGCACTTTCGTTGAAGGTGCAACCCTTGTCGCTCTCAACTGTTGTTGGAAAAACTTTATCGCCCCCTCTCGTGTCTCGTTCTGGCCCTGCGTACGCGCGCCCATGATTTTCTTTCGACTACCCTCGCGTTCTATCTGTCGTTTCAACCGTCTCAGGTACATGCGGGCACACTGCTTCGAACGGGAGCTTTTTTGTGTGCGTCAATTTGCCACGGGGCGATAAACGGTGTTCGCGATCACCAAAGAGGACAGATTTTCCAGTGAAGACGCTCAAGCACTGCTGTCCTGAGGGTGCGACTAACGCTCAGCTGGAAACGCTGCCTCGCACTCAGGCCTTGCGTTCCGCACGGAATTCCGCACGTGAATAAAGTGTGATTTTCCGTACGTACGGAATTCCGTACGTGTTTCCGCACGTGTCTTCCGCATGTGTGATGCGGATGTGAGCCCAAACATGGCAAGTTGTGGCAGGCTCTCCCTAACTGGTGCACCCTGGACCCTCTACAGCTTGTACCACTCCTGCATGAAACTCGGAAAAGTTTTTTTCTCCGCTTTTTGGACCTTTTCCGCACGTTCCGCATGTGAATTAAATTTGAGCCTAAAAGCATCGGAAGCCATGCTCGCACTCAAACAACCGCATTAGTCGGCTGGCAGCAGGCAACCTGACAGGTAAACGCGTAAAAGACGATGGATCCAGGCGGAGAAGACACACAGCAGCAAGGTCAAGGCAGAGAAGCTAGGTGCGTAAAAAATGGCCAGGTGGACACGGCTCGTGGCAGGGTGAAGAGCCGGCGAAACAGAATGAAAAGGGGATTGCAAGAACGTGCTTGGAACGGGTATGTGCTCAACACCGCACTGGTCCCGTCTGCGCCGTGTTTCGGTCCTTTAAGCCACAAACACACAAGGCGGACCATCAGCGTGGAACCTGAGTGTCTGCAGACAGGACTGCGGTGTGAGTCTGCTCTGTCAGGCGGCTGTTCATAGCTCGTCACAGCCAGGACCACCCGTGCTACTAGAGCACAGGCGAATCCGTCACAGGGAGAAGGCCCCTACAACCGTGTCTGAGCAAACAGTTAAAAAACTCAGGGCACTCGCCCTGATTGTGACTGCGACTCGCTAGGCAGCACTGACTTCTCTTCTAAACGAAACGAAAGGGGAGGGGGGGGGGGGGTGTTTCCGAGGGGTTTGCCTCGCCCTTCCGAAAACCGGGGAAAAAAACACCATCACACAAAGCCAGCGTGCCATGTTGAAGGTCTTGACAGAAACGCTGCGAAGCACTGGGACACAGGCTTTTTTTGGGGTCGGCAAAGCGCGGAAAAAAGCCGTAATTCTACTCACGACCGTGCTTCGTTGTGGGCCACCACTGCTCTCTTCCTGCGTGAGGATCGCGAATCAATGCCTGGGGGGGCCTGGGGCAGCTTTTCACGGATGAAGCAGCTCGATGGCTGCCTGCTACACTGTTGCGCAAGGTCACTCCCACGTGAGTACGAGACGACCGCAGGCGTGCAAATTTGTTGCATTAGTGTGTGGGCCTGTGAAGCGTGAAGATGCCTCTCGCGCTGCTCCCCTTGAGGTTCCTGGCTCATGCCAAAGCGCCGCCGCCCGGGTTAAGGGACAGGGAGGCTGTTCGGAGGGGTCACCACCCACCGTTCGCGGGCTTCGTTACTTCACTGCCCCCGGCTCTCCCCGGCCTTCGTGTCGAATTTGTTGCATTAGTGTGATTGTCAGACCTTCGACTACCCTGAGCAACGAACTACGCACACTCCGTGTCTACGCCACAGCAGATGGAACGCGCTTGTTGCGCCGCCGCGGGGGCGGCCTACGAGTGGATGTTACGTTGACATGTTGACGACCACAGGCAGTGCAAAGTGCACCGGGTTCCCCCACGGTGCGATCGAGAACGCTGCAAACTCAGAGGCTTACGATTCGCCGCAAAACAGAACCCCCCACGGCACTACCCCCCCGATCCGCAGGAAAGAAAAAAGAGAGGACATCGCAGCAGACGAGGGACAAAAATGGTTCCGGACAGAAAGGCGGCCTGAACCCGGGGAAAGCTTCTGCATCCCAGGAATTCACGCATCAGCAAACCTTGGCAAGATGTCGGAGGACGTGGCCACGAACAGGGTGCGGGTGGAGGTGGTGCTAGCCGCGCAGCCAGCGCGACACCTCGTTGCCTGGACTGACGGCTCCGTCGTAGAATGAAACCACACTACAAAAGGTGAGTGAAACCACCCTGCTTGCGAGTTGTGCAGACCGTTCTTCCAGGGGGCTGATTCCCGGAGGGTGCGTACGCATTGGCTACACCATTTCGCCAGTCGGTATTGAGCTGACGAAACTTTGCATTTGCTTCAATGACCCGAGTACGTAAAAGACGCACACGTGCGCATACACAGAGGGGTACTGCACTTCGTTTCGACGGAACGCTGCCAACCACGCACGCTTTATCCGTCCCACAAAGGGATCCCGCCCCACCCACAGCCTCAGGGGGAAACCTGCGTGTTGTGGGTTGCACAACTTTTCCCTTCGTCCTTCGCAAATGGCGGCCGACCGCGAGTGATTTCCAAGGCAGGTGCTCATCATTTGAAGAAATAGGGGGTGGTGAGGAGGGTCACAGAAACAGAGAAAGAGAGAGAGAGAGAGAGAGAGAGAGAGAGAGACACAGAGTGCTTGCGGAAGAGAAAAAGTACTCGGAGGGGCCGCCTGGTACTTATTCGGACGGAGGCTAGAGGGGGGAGAAACAGTACAACTAGAAGGTGGGTCCGTTCTTTCTTTACTTCTTTTTTGCCCTTCGGTACCAGGTAAAGCCTACCACACGGGAGTCAAGCTTCACGTGTTCGGCGTACTGCAGAGCCACGGGCCTTCTGGTCAAGTAGCTACCGATTTCCCCAAACTAAAGAATCAAGGGGCTTGGCGCTTGCGCTGAACACAAGCTCGTCGAGACAGGGCAGAGCGGACGGGGTTGTGGCACTGTGCTGCCTCCGACTCAAGCTTTGCAAGCTATGGTTGACCGTCACTTTCCTGGACCCGGGGCGGCCTTTTTTTCCTTTTTTTCCTTTTTTGCCCAACGCCTACGCTCGGAGCTAAACCCAGAGTCTTTCTTCCTGTGTTTCGTGCAGGGTTACAGCACATCTCCTTTCAGACTAGCAACGGGTGGCCTCCTCGAGTACTTCCTCACAGCGAGAACACGCTTGTGCCGCCGGGTGCGAACTGGCTGCACAAGCGTATTCTGGCCGAGTCCGCTCGCAATTTTGTTGGATGGTGAGCGGATCTGGTGCCGTAGACCCGGGTTCAATCCCGGCGGCGGGACGTTTTTCCGTTTTAGTCAGGTGGATGCACAAGCGTATTCTGGCCAAGATCATGCGTGTGCACCTCGCAAAGTGACAGAACTTTGACGTCTCCGTCCAAATTGTGACAGCAGGTACACACTTTCAGATAAACAAGACCACCGACGATTTCCGTTTTCGTCAGGTGGATGCACAAGCGTATTCTGGCCAAGATCATGCGTGTGCATCTCGCAAAGTGACAGAACTTTGACGTCCGTCCAAATTGTGACAGCAGGTGCACACTTTCAAAAAAACAAGACCACCGACGGGTGGACCGGTTTACGTACTCAAAATATCCCAATACTCGAGAATCCATCAGAAAGCCCGGTGATCTTCCGATAAAAGGCTCCCGAAAAAGCACGACGAGGGGTTGCTTCTTGCTTTTTTGGGTACGTTGCGCTTCACCATCTACCCCTCTCATGGATAGAACCCTCACCTTGGCGCTTTGCGGAGGAGGACCCTGTAAAGAGGACACGTCATCGCTCGTTGCAACACAACGCAGCACATGTCCCGCACGGGCAGCAGACACTGGAGCGCCGGAATTGCTGCAGTGCTGGGCAGTGACGCCGACGCCTGAAGGTACTGGTCCAGGAGGGGGGCTCAGTGGAAATGAGCTACTGTCGGGACAAGACCTCAGCGGGGAAAGGGGCTACTCTTTCCGTCCGAACGACATCTCCTCGCACCTCCCTCTTCGGCGGTTGCTCGAGTCACGGGCGCATTAGGCAGATCCTCGCCACCGTGGAACCTGAGTGTCTGCAGACAGGACGGCGAAAGCCGTCCAGTTCGCCAGGTGGCTGGTCGCCGCTCATCACACATGCTACGAGGGCACTGAAGGGAGGGTGAAGAAGGGTGCACGGTGAAGTCCACCTCAGAAGTTGGAGCAACAACTCGAGTTAAAAAATGCGGGCGGCACACGCTCTTTTCGGATGTACGGAGGTACGTCTTCGCGGGATTTGGTCGTGGCATGTGACACACCCGCTTTTGGGTGTGACCGGCACGTTCTTGAAGTCCACCTTCGCCGCGCGGGTGGCGCTAGAGTGGAAGACCCCGAGCTGTGTATAAAATTATGTGCGATGCCAACGTCATGTCGGGAAAAAGGACGGCGGGAAGAAGGGACATTAGTAAGACGAAGTAAAGGCCGGCTGACTGGATGGGAAGTTGTTCACTAAAATTGAAAAGGGTAGGGGAGGGGGTGGCGGAAGGGGTTGGTGGAACGCTAATGTTACTTATCTCAGACCAACGCTCGGTCGCTAGAAGGTGTCTGTGAGTGGAGTGTGTCACAGGGCGTTGGTCCGATTCTCGCTGGAGGTTATCGTGGGCAAGTGCCGGCGCCGGCACCCGCCGTCGGCAGCGCGCCTTATAGGAAAATTCTCTGCTTTTTGTGTTTTTTTTTTCTGTGTTTTTTGTGTTACCGTCGATCCCGAAAGACGACCAGTTTGGTGTCTTGCGACCTTTTTTTTTTTTTTTTCCCGACGACAACTAGTGTCAGACTAGCCTACCCGAGGGCAGTTGATTTCTTTAGGCGAGGTTTCTCTACCGGCGGAAGTTGTTTGGGTTAGCGTTTTTTTTTTTTTTTTTTTTCTCCTTCCGTTGATATCGTTAGTCATTCACTCTCCCTTTTCCCTACCGCTCCGATCCCTTCTCTTTCCACTTCTTCCTCTTCCGTTGCCCCCCACACAAGACGCAGTGCTGATTTACTCGAGATATCTCAAAACTAGCGAGGACCACCGTGCCGCTAACGGGTCGTCGCACAGGACCTTCACGCGTTTCGCCACGTGCCGGATCGTGTCTCTTCGTTTCTTTGCAAAGTCCGCGAGCAGTCCCTTCAGTTGTGGCGGGTCGGTGGGGTATGCGTGACGGATGTCGGACACTTCGTTGTGCGTCGCATCATCTGCGAGCAGGACGTGTTGCGCGTTGGCCAGCGCCGCGCACCGCTTGCAGGCGATCCGGGTGGCTCGCGGCATCACCGCTCGCCGGATAATCGCTTGCAAGAGGTCCACGGCGCCGGGCAGTGCTTCGAGGGAGCGGAGCGTACTCCCCTTCGTTGTCTCCGCCGACGCAAGTTCCCGTATGCTCCTCGTCGCCGTCTTTGTCCGGCTGTACTGCCACACGCGCTTCACGTACCGAATGGGGCTCTCCAGCTGCGGGAAGTCCTCTGCGGCGTAACAGCAAACAGCTCCTACCCCGTTCTTCCGATACAGGAGCTCAACGTCCAGAACCGGAAGTCTCTCCTGGAGGGCCCGCGTCGCCGCCTCATCTGCGCCGTTGATGTCGGTGTTGTCGGCGTGTCCCTTACCCCATCGGAGGCACTGCACATACTCGCCGACCACGCCTGCCACGGGGTCACCGGGCTCCTTTCGGCGGATTCGCAGGATGGCCGCTTCGCTGTCGCTGTACCACGAAACCCTCTCGGGGGCGACATCCCACCGTCTCAGCACGGTTGCCAACAGCATCATTGCCGCCAGTTCGGTCTCCGTGCTCGAGGTCACGGTTCCGCTTAGCAGGCAGCCGAAGGACATCGTTCCGAAATTGACTCCGGCGGACCCGCGCGATTCGTCCTCGAGAAAACCCCCATCGCTCGCCACCACAACATCATGCGTCAACAAGAATTCCCGGCCCAGCATCACGTCGATCTGCGAGAGTATGTCCTCTCCCACGGCTGTTTGTCGGGGGGGCCTTCGACGGAAGCCTGCTACAGGGAGGGCGTCCCTTTCTTCGTTGGGTCGGTGAGCCAGGTACGCCCGCGTTCGTTGAAGTGCCGCGTAATGTTCCACGTTCGGGCACGCGAAGCCGTCCTTGCACCATGCAAATTCCTTAATCCCTCTACTGTGGCGATGCTTCGGGAAGAGACTTGCGTGAGAAGCTACCAGCTTGGGTGCTCTTGGGTCGAAGCAGGAGGATAGGCAGTGCATGGACAGGGTGGGCAGTACGTGGCTGCGGAAGAAGGCACACTTACGTCTTGTCGAGCGGTAGACGTGGGAGTTGGTGAAGTCTACCAGGCGTGCCAGCCTTTCCAAGTTCTTCGCGTCATTCTCGCACCCACTCGTTCGTCTGTCCGCGTGCAGGCAGGCACCCAGCAGTTTTGCGCGGTTCACGGTCTCGCGGTGAGGTTCAGTGCTCCACACGAAGGGAGTCTTCGCCACTACAAGGATCTTGTCTTCAGCCAGCTCCAACCCTTTCGACGCCGACCACGATTGGAGCGCCCCAAAAGTAGCTGGGAGGCGTGACCTTGTTGTTCGGGCCACCAGATCATCGACGTACGCCCGGGTCTCTTCCCTCGGGGGGGGCTCGCAGGTGTACAGTACGAAGAGGAGTACGCTGAGGGGTGAGCCTTGGAGTACGCCTCGCCCCAAGCCGACCGGCGGGGTAAACCCGTCGTAGTGAACAATCGTCACCTCCTGGCCCTCGATTACCCTTGCTACTGTCTTCGCCCATTCGGGGCCAAGCAGCCTCTCTACTGTCTGTATCAGCCTTCCGTGCGGAATCGAGTCGAAGGCGGCCCGGACGTCTACCAGGAGCAGCAAGCGCTCGTCGTCTTCCTCAGAACCCATCTCTGATTCCAGCCACTCCCGTGCATGGAGGACCACCTGCGCCGCCCCGCTTTGCCTACCGCATCCGAACTGGAACTCGTGCATCAGGACCAATGACTGTACCAACGGTTTCATTTTCAGATACAATGCCGAGTGCTGCAGTTTTGCAAAGAGAGGCATTATTGCAATTGGCCGGTACCCCCTCGGATCCGACGTTCGCATCGCCTTCCCCTTCCAGAATAAGAAAATCCAAGACACTCGCTGTCGCGCCGGTACGCCCTCACGAGTCCATCTGTTGAGCTCAGCTGTCGTTGACTCAAGAGTTCTCTCTGACATTGTTTTTAAAAACTTCGGTGAGAAGTCAGCTGTTCGAGCAGTGGACCGGATGACAGCTATCGCCGCGCTGACGTCTTCGGCCGACAACGCAATCGGTACGGCGTCGCGGGGCAGGATTATCGGTGGGTGTAGGGCGTCAGATTGGTATTTGTTCCGGAGGAACGCCGTAAAGACGGCGGGATTCTCCAGCATCGGTGGCTGATAAGGTGATGACAGGTTTGGAGACTTGTGGTGTTGCCCGGCCGCGTCCAATTTCTTTCGGATCGACCGAATCTCTGCATTTAGGGTCGACTTCAGTTGTGCGCCGGCGCTGCTTCGGAGTATAATTCGACGATATAGGGCATCCTGCAGCCTCGCCACCTTCGTGCTTCTGGGTCGAGGGGGTGGGCGAGCACCCGTTTCATCGAGGGCGTCGAGCATCTGGGAAAAGGTCGCTTGGTCGAGGGTTTGGCGCTTTGTGGGGTACACCATGGCCGGAGGCCTCTTCAGGCTCTTGTCGAAGCGTAGGGACAGAACAGCATGGTCGCTTCCTCCGGTGAATCGAATGCTGCTCAAGCTCCATCGAGACCTTCTCGGCACGAAAGCTCTGTCCAGCGACGACGTGGCGTTCGACCTCGAAAAAGTTGTTCGCGACCGCACCAATTCCTGCAGATTCTCCCTCCGCATGCGGCGCTCCACCTGGGGCGTAGTTCGTGGGTTAAAGTCGCCGACAACCGCGAAGTCGGTCATGCAGTCCCGCGCCCGCTGCGCTATCCAGTCTCCGAGTCGGTCGGTCAGGGAATCGCGTTTGTGGCAAGGGACGTACACACTCACTACCCTTAGTGTCTCGCCCGCCACCTGCAGGTCTGCGCTGCACGCACCGTAACCGGTGTAGCACTGAGATACTGTAATCAGGGATTGCTTCTTGATGAGTATCGCCGTCCGGGCCAGGGGGTGCCCGTCCGCGTAGGGGCAAGTGCCCACCACCACGACAGTCCATCCGGCACGGGTTGCGTATTCGCGGAAGATCGTGGGCTCGCGGCCAATCTCGTTCACCGCCAGGACATCGGCAGCCGGCAAGCGTGAGAAAAATCTCTCTAAACACATCTTACAGGAGGCATTACACGACAGGAGGATCAAGTGCCTGTCGAGAGGGAGGAAACGGCGGGCTCTCAGGGGCGGAATGACTAGCGGCGGGTGCGCTTCTTGCGGTCGGAAGGAGTTGGTTGAAGCTGATATCGGGTGTGTTTGGGAGGAACTGACTGATGATTCGGGAGGTATGGAAAGGGAGGGATTGACTGATGCGGCTGATAAGCAGTTGTTGGGGTTGCTTGTCACTGACTCGTTCACCGTGGCTAATATGAGCCGTCCTCGGGGTCGACCCTAGGACGGGGGGTTCCCGGCGGAGATGTCTCCATCCCGCCTTCCCCACCCCGCTCCCCGGGCTTACTCTTCGCCGGCGGGGACAATGACCCCTCGCCCTCTCGCGCCAGGCTCCGCTTCGCGCCCACCGTGTACTCCACAGCAGCCGACCTCCCGCCTCCCTTTGCTTTCTCTCCCTTGCCCATCTTTCCAGCTCCACGCCCTTTCGAAGCCGCTTTGTCGTTGCTCTTTCCATTCACTCCCAGGGGCCTGCTTTCCTGTCCCTTCCCGCCCAGGAGTCCCTCGTCGGCTTCTTCTCCCGCTGAGCTGGCCTCGCTGCGACTTGCTGCTTGGGCATACGTTCCGGGGGACTGCACGGACTCGGCTCCAGCACCCACCATCACCCCGAGCCTTCCAAAACGTATGTCCCTGCCACCGATCTTGATCTGCAGACTTTGTAAAAGCGCCTCCTCCTCGTCGTCCAATCCCTTCACCACAAATGTCGTTGTCGTCCTCGTCAGCCCGTACGCGGGAACCAGTTCGACGTCAGCTGTCACCCCTGCGTGGTTCAGAGCCAACTGCACCTCGTAGTCCGCCAGCGTCCTGCTGAGGCCAACAACCCCGTACTCCTCCCTTTGCCGTTCCCTGTAGGCCTCCCTGTCCCTTGCCGCCTGCTCTTTCGACTTCACGAACACTCCATCCCTTTTGACCGCAATGCCAGCGGCGTCCAACCTCTCAGCGAAGGCGCCAATCAGCCCCTCCGACTCCCGGTCGGCGTATACACGATAACCCGTGGCCGAGTAGCGCAGTATCGACGCCTTCATGCCGACCTTCTCCATTGCCTCTATTAAGTCAGAAGGGGGGTTGGAAAAGGGGTCGTCTCTGGCGGTGCGCCTCTGAAAAGCTTCGAGTTCCATCCCCTTGCGACCTTTTTTTTTTTTTTTTTAGCCACATGCAATGTGTGAGGAAACTGAACCGCTCAAGTAGGACTCTCTGATCATGATCATTTGCCAAATTTGCCACCTGAAACCACGTCCAGGATTTGGGCTCAGGGTAGTGCGGTCAACGAAAAAAAACATTATGTCGTTCGAACTGATGCGGTCGCCCTCGTAAAGAAGGTGACGGGGGTAGACGTTCCATCCGCTTTCTTCTTCGAGAGGAAGAACCCGGCTGCTCAACAGGTCGTCGATTGGGCGGAACGCGCCACGGGCCTGAAGGAGCAAGCGCTCAGGGCCCTCCTCGAAGCCGGGGGGTTCACCGGCGACAACGCCGTCCCGGAGGGAACGGCCCTGTGGCGTCTCGCCTGGGTCCACAGGGCCAGCTCGCCGAACACCTCCGAGCAGGTGGTCGGCGCCTTCCTGGCCGGGCGTTTCCCGGAGGAGACCGCCCGGCAGACCGCGGCCCACCGTGCGAGGGGGGTGCAAGGCGCCGAATTCCTGTTGACAACTTGTGTCAGACTAGCCCACCCGGGGGTGGTTGATTCCTTCGGGCAGGGTCTCCCCCGTCCAGCGTTTGCTTGGGTCCACGGTGATGATCGCCCTTCGGCTCTTTATTTCCTATTTCGCTCTCTTTGTCATTTTCATTTTATTGATCTGCGTCCTCCCTCACTCTTAGCGTCCTAACCGGTCCCTTTTATTTTTTTTTTGCGAGAACCAGGTACCAGGGAAAGCTTGCTACACGGGAGCCAAGCTTCACGTGTTCGGCGGTACTGCAGAGCCACGGGCCTACGGGTCAAGTGGCTACCGATTTCCCAAACTAAAGCATCAAGGCGTGGCGCACCTTGGGGCTTGGCGCTCGCGCTGAACATAAGCTCGTCGAGACGTCAGCCACAGGGCAGAGCGGACGGGGTTGTGGCACTGTGCTGCCTCCGACTCAAGCCTTGCAAGCTGTGGTTGACCGTCACGTTCCTGGACCCGGAGCGGCCTTTTTCTTTTTCTTTTTCTCTTCTTCTTCTTTTGCGAGCACTGAGAAGTGTATCGGGTTTGCGGGAAAGCCTGTACACGGGAGCCAAAGAAAAGAAGGGCGGCATGCCTCAGGGGACTGTAGGAAATGTGCCCCACGGGACTAGCGCCCTCGAAGAAAGTGTTTTCGTCACTTTCTTGCCAGGGAATTGCACTCACAAGACATTTTTTTTTGGGGCCATCAACAATTTTTCATACAATGCATTCCTACGGAACCCGCGCAGAACCTTTCTTTTTACTCCGACGACTTCACACGGAGGGCCCAGGCGGATTCCGCCGGGGTCCGCGTGGCTGCATAGAATGTAAATACTCAGTACTTTTAGCCACATGCAATGTGTGAGGAAGCTGTACTGCCCAAGTAGGACGTTCTGATCATCATCATTTCCCTTTGCCAATTTTCCACCTGAAACCACGTCCAGGATTTGGGCTCAGGGTCAACGATAACTTGAGTTTCTCTTTTGACTTTCTCCTGCTCTCGCGAAGTACGGGTTTTTAGCGTTTATTGTGGTTTAGAGGTTCGGTGTTTTAGGGTCTCCGGTTGACCATTGAGGCTGTGAGGCGGGTAGTATGAGGGTAGTAGGTATGCTTATACACTTTTTAGAGTTATAGTTCGCTTGAGAATCCGGGATTTTAGAGCCTCCGGGTAACCTTCGTCGAAATAGGTTCTTTTAATGCTATTACGTACTGGGTGGGTTTGGGGGGCAATTCTTAGCGAAAACATCTACGCGGACCCCAGGCTGCAGATTCCGTGGAGTCCGCGCAGCAGTATTTCTATTTCGTGTGACGGAATCCGTCGGAATGCGATGTATGATCTTTTGTGAGGCTTTTTAAGTAGTGCTGAACATACAATATTTGTCCTGCAAAAAAGACGTAGACAGCTTGGTTCGTCGGTCGGAACGCCGAACCCATATGAAAGCAATGGAAATATGAGGGGGGGAGTCGATCGCAACCGGCACGCACAAACGAAAAAGAAAGCGCCTGTCTGCTTCGCTTTTCTTCTTTTTCAGAGGCGTATGACAGAGCTTCATGTATCGGAGCGACCAAACCGAATCCCTCCCCTTATCGTGACTTCTTTCCGGAAAGCGGATCGTCATCATCACGCTGATGCCCCGTGCCATCCGAAAACGGGGCCATCCGCAGCTGGAACAACAGGTGGGCCTGTGACCCGCTTTGAGAACTCTGCAGTCCGGCATGTGTGACGTTTACGGGATACATGTCGGCTTCCTACTAATGGGGGACCAAGGTAGGCACTCTCACACCTCAAGCATAGGACCAACACCGCGGTTGATACAAACTAATGATGATGGAGAGAGCGTTGTTTTCGGGATCGTGGGGGGACAACACATCGAAACTGATCCGCAGCATGTTGCGAGCAACAGGTCGGAGCTCACACTGCCGGCAGCAATATGCGGTGTTCGGTGGGGTCTTGGGTGAACAACCGTTTGGATGTACAAGCCAGCAACCTTTTAGGCCCCCACTAGCACACATCCCCTGAGAACCAACTTTTTTTCGAATGCCTGTGGTTCCCTGGGTTACCACGAAATCAGTTGTGGTTTGTAGGGTAGCCGTTTGTAGGTAGAAGCTGTATAACGCTCTGCGTGGGCGGTACTTTTCCTGTGAGCAACGCTTCGTACTGTGGGTGTGCTTAGCCCCCTCTGGGCGCAAGGCACCAGCGCAGCACTACGCTTCAAAAAGCACTCAGATCTACGTCGGTTGGTGTCCTTTCACTCCTGGTAGACCGTCAGTTGCAAGTCCACGGGAATAGGAGTAGTAGATCAGCTGTATTAAGATCTCGTAAGACCTACTCAATAAAACACGGCGAAACTCGCCTTCTGTACAGAGGAGGCAGCTTCCTTCTTGTTTTTTGTTTTTGTTTTGTTGTACGTAGGTACCAGGGAAAGCCTGCTACACGGGAGCCAAGCTTCACGTGTTCGGCGGTACTGCAGAGCCACGAGCCTACGGGTCAAGTGGCTACCGACTTCCCAAACTAAAGCATCAAGGCTTGGCGCACCTTGGGGCTTGGCGCTCGCGCTGAACACAAGCTCGTCGAGACGGTCAGCCGCAGGGCAGAGCGGACCTGGGTTGTGACACTGTGCTGCCTCCGACTCAAGCTTTGCAAGTTGTGGTTGAGCGTCACGTTCCTGGACCAGGAGCGGCCTTTTTCTTTTTCTTCTTTTATCTTTTTTCTTCTTTTTCTTTGTTGTACGTACGTACGCAGTCAAACGTATATCCGCCTTTTTGCCTAACATGAACTTTTGGGAGGAAATGAGAAATCTCGTCACTCCGCGAACCGTGGCGTTTTTACTTGCGGGTGCTGTATTCTTCGGTCTATCACGTCTATCAAGAGGGGATGGACCGTACTTGGGTGGCATACGCAGCTGGGTACACTTCCCTTACTCGTGCTATCTACGTGCCGTGCCTTCAATGCCGTGTATTGCTCAAGCAAAACACGGTGCGCTACTGTTCAGAACCGCAGGCCTCTCTCGTAAAACGGAATGACACTCATTTTGGTTTCCTCATTCCACGTCTTCCCAGGTTTGTATCTCTGCGGATTCCTTCGTATTCCGCATACCCGAATTCCGATGGAAAAATAGGAATGGGAGAAATTGTACTTAATAATTGAGGCAGAACTGCCAGTCATGCATGTTTGATGCTGGCATCAAGTCTTTTCCAAAAGAAATGCGGGGTTCCTTTATTATTATTTTACTTAGAAGCTCTGACCTTTCCGAGAGAGAGAGAGAGTGGGTGAGAAAAAAGGGAGCAAGCGGTGCAATATTCCGTAAAGCAAGGATTGAAACCCCATGAGGAACCTCTCAAAATTTATTTTTCACACAAGCGCCAGCTTGGAAGGAAAAGCTCGACAATAGCTGCCAGACAAAGCCGAAGGGATCCCAAGTGCTGTAACTACCGAACCACGTGTTGAACGGACGTGAGGTCATATATGTGCGGGTCTACCCCAACACGACAAATCACACAAACACGACAGGTCATAGTCCTGAGTGAGAAAACAACACACGGTGGTGTAAGCGAAGAACAAATCAGTGAGAGCTTTTGTTGCTTCGCTGCGACGATTTCCTTTATGCTGAGCATTTCTTCACGTTTGAGTGGCGGTACTGTCAGTCTTTAGTCACCATCCATGGACCTGTAGTAGAGTCGGCTGAACAAGGTGGGGCACGTTGTACGGTGGAGTCCAGCCTTAGAAGCTAGAGTTAAAAAACGGATGCCACACCCCTGTTCGCGTGTACATTTAGAAGCCTTTGGGGCTCCATCCTCTATAAAACGCAAGCTTCTGAGGCTACTCCGCCGTGCGTGTTCATGGTTTGGCTTTTTCAACACGTGACTCTGCCCGACGGGGGAGCTGTTCACGTCCCCCGATCCTCCGACGTCGGCGGCTCTTCCTAATCAACCTAGACAAGCAGAATTGTCTCAGGGTTGGATTGTCGGAACAACGAGGCACTCATCGTTGACTACTAGAACAACGACATGTCTATGTGCGGTTTGCATTGTTTACCGTGCGGTGTTCACGAGACCTACAAAGTTCCTCCAAGAAGCCATATGCAGGACGCGCCAAAAAAAGTAGTAAAAGCCGGGCGTGGACGCAGTTCGCAAAACCAAGCCTCCAAGCTTGGCTCGTGCGTTTTGCGTCTGACTTCTGCTACTCCTTTTCGCGTGAACTGCTCTGATGGAGAACTCGCTTCCTGAAGGAGCTCGGTCCGTCTCCCTAAATTCTGCTGTAAAGGCCACGCGGTGAACAAAGCGCCTTCGATTTCGTACGCGGCACTTCTCCGCCGTTCCGCTGCAGGCAATGTCGGCGTCGTGGGTGAAGTCGGTGCTGCTGTGATGTACAGAGCAGACAATTCGATTGCAGCTCCACGGGAGCGGGGTGGACCGGCTTGGGTCTACGACCACAATAGGTGCCAACTCATTTGATGAAGCCAGCCTGTGAAGCCCCCTGAGCTTCCTCACTGTAATGATTGTGGAATCCACGTACTGGGTAATCAGTAGCTGCAAGTTCGTCGGGAGCCCAACGATCTCTCCGGCCTGTTTCGCATGCGCACGGTGGAGCTAAAGCTGGAGTTAAGGTCAATCGTACGGAGATCGATTCTCGTTGTTTCACTGCTATCCGCAAAAGCGTGGGTGCAACAGAAGGGACACTCTCGCACCTTCAGACGTGCCCCGTGAGAAGGGCATTGCAGAAAAAGAACAACTATCCAAGCGAACACGGTGTCCAGCCTTAGAAGCTGGAATTAACGACATGAAGCAGGCCATACAACCGAAGGTGTGTGAATGGACACCTGAAAGGCGGGCGACACGTAGGCTAACCCCCGACTTTTGTCTTTAGCCTGGTCATACAGACCAAGACAATCGCTACACAAGCTGCGGCCCGCACACAGACCATTACGGTGTACCACATGGTCATTGAGAACAAGATTGCTTTTGACACGCGGGGTCGACTTTCATATTCATATTATCCGCTTATTTTTAGCACAAGCTTTCTTTCCCTGTCTTGCGAAGTACACGTATTTTACCACGTATTCTCAGTTGATTGCCGCTTTCGGTGTTTTCGGGACTCTTCAGCAACGTTGGTTGAGCCGGACTGGGTTCGTTCTGGTAGTGCTGGGCTTTGCTTCGGCCAAAGAGCCAATGGGGGCGGCAGAGAACTTCTCACGATATAGGGAAGGGGGGGGGTTCGGCGTTTGAAGTTGCTTGGTATCCTCACGGTCATTCCCTTTGGTGTCCGGGCGTGGGTCGAGCTATCCCCTTCGGTGATTTGGCTCAGCCCACGACGGACACGGAAAGTCTGGCGGGTGGTACAGGGGAGGGAGCCGTCATTCACTTGTGTTTGAACACTAATACTGCGGGGCGAAAAGGTGCACCGCCACGATGGCTGGTGGTACGAGGCGGTCTCAGCTTAAGCCCCCGCTTGTTGAGCTGCTTTCCTCTCCTCTTCGGCTGTCGGCGCGCGACCTCGAGAAAAAACGCGGCACGTGATTAGGTGATGGAGGACCTGGCTTTAGCTGACGCGGGGACGGCCAGAGGGTGCCACACATGGGAGGAGGTGCGCTTTGGTAGGAAACTGCAGCTATCTGGCCAGGCTTTGCTGCATGCCCTCGCCAGGCATCTAATTTCTGCACGAGATGCGACGCTTCAAAGCATGACCAAGCGGTGGAGCCAACCTGGAGTTAAAGCTCGAGTTAAAAAGCGGGTGTCACACCCGCTTTCCGGGTGTGGATCTACACGCGTTTTGGTTGTAGCACACCCACTTTTCGGGGTGTGACGCCGACACACCCTCTTTAACTCCAGCTTCTGAGGCTGGACCCCACCGTGTATGGCATCAATAGTACACCTCCCAGCTCAGCTGTCCCAGTCGCAGGCGACTGTACTTGCGCGTCTACTCCGAGAGACGTCCGCAACAACGAACCGACTGCTCCTCGCGAAGTACTGCCACGCAGTTTTCGCATCATATAGAGTGTGAAACGTCCGGTCAGGCCGGGTGTGGGCCGTTGTTCGCAGTTCGGGCCAGCGGGATTCCTGCGGCGCACTGAGGTCACGCAGGATTGCCGGCGGCTTCGGAGTACAACAGAAGAGATGTCCAGCTCCCGGGTCGGTTGGGAGATCAACTGGATCCGCCCTTGATGCCGTTCAACATGCGCGAGCCGCTGAGATCCGGCGAGAGAGCCTGCAGGCGGGAATAGTACTTCTTGAAGCACGCAAAGTGGTCGAAGGCGTGCCGGATCCAGTTGAAGTTCGTGCCCCTCTTGCCGAGCTCCGTCCCTTCCGAGACGGTGCCCGACAGCTGCCCGTCGAAATTCGCGTGCACAAAGTTCGAGTACACGTTCAGCATGCAAGCAATCGGCACGAACGTGTAGCAGTCGCACAAAAAGTCGGACACTTCCTTCTCCCGCTGCTCTTCGTTGACGCCCTCACTAAGCACGCCGGTGGTCTCAAGATACGCCACAATCACACGCCTCAGGAACACATCTACCTGCTCCATGTTGAGGTCTACTTCGCCACGCGAAATCTGCAGCTCAAGGCTCGAGATCAGCTTCGCAAAGTCGTAAACTGCAAGACTCGGTCCGCACCACTCGACGTCAATCAGCGTCACTTTCGTCGGATTCGCGAGGTTGTCGACAATCGCGTTGGACAGGTTCACGTCGAAGTGCGAGTACACGAACCGGGTGCTCTGCTTCGATTGCAACGCAGCGTGCACTGTCTTCTTCACAGACTCGATGTCGACGTACTGCAGGAATTCTTTGTAGAATCCCGACCATTGGGTACTGCGTGACAGCCCCGACTTCTCGGTGGAGATCACCGCACACCGACGCCAGATCTCAAGCAGCGTGTAGCAGAGAGGCGGGCCGTCGGGCATGATCGAGCCGAAGTGGTAGTCGATGATGCTCTTTTTGAACGACTCGTTGTGCATCAGCGAGTGGAACTTCGCGAGGCTCCGCCCCAAGCACGAGAACATCACGTCGCAGTTCGATTCCGTCTTCTTCAACGCCTTCAGCAGCGTGTAGCCGGTGACCCATTCTTCGATCCTGCCAAGATACCGCTCGCAGCCGTAGTAAGACGCGTTGATGTCGTTGTATTGGAACGGGCCCAGGCCAACGTCAGACAATCGTTTCGACACGTTGCCAATGAAGTTGACTTCGTCGTGGATGGTGCGCTTCGGCTTCTCCCAGTTGTAGAACGCGACAAGCGCCCTGCGGAGGGTTACGTCCGGTCTCTTGTCCTTGAGGAGCTTCACCTTGAAGATCCGGCTGTCCACCATGCGGGTCACAGCGATGTCCGCCAGGCAGACGTCTTTGTCGGACCACTCCTTCAGCGACTGCACGCAGAAGTTTTTCACGTTGTCGTCGCTGCTGTTCAACCGCGAGATGTCCTCTTTCAGCCCCCTGCGAATGCCATGGCGGATGAACAGCTTGTTGAGATGCACCATGCAGTCGTCGACGCCCTTGTACCCCGGGAAGACGTTGCAGTCGATTATGTAGTGCTGCCGCGTGTCTTTTCGGACGAGAACGTCGAACCCAAACAGCTCAACATCCCACTCGTGCTCTATCGCGAGCTTCAGCACCGTCACGATCGAAGAGTCCAGCACGTCGTCGATGGCGCTCGTCTTCCCTTCCTGCAGCCGCTGGCAGCCGACAACCCCCTCGCGGTTGGTGATGACGTCCGAGTAGAAGACAACGTACCCGTGCCCACTGGAGCCGACCTCGCCCGCGGGGACGTGCTCCCCCTTCAGCTCGGTCGCGAGGGCGGCGAGGTTTTCGGGGGAAGGGGCGCCGACGTCCGGCAAAGACGGCCGTTTGCCGACGAAAATGCGCTGCGCGACGACGTACACTTTGTACACAACGCCGCCGTGGGGGACGTACTGCTCGATGGAGAACTCGTCGTTGGGGTACGCGGCGCTGCTCGTGAGGTGGAGCAGCCCGGGGAGGTCAAACACGAGGGCCATCCGCCGGCCGGAGACGATATTCGGCTTCACGACGACGGGGAACGGCGGGAGGCGGGCGGTATCCGGCGACTTCCTGTTGAATGTGCACCACGGGGCGGTCGAGCACGCCGGGGCGCGGACGTTGATGAGGGTCGTGACGGCGGTAATCCGCTCGAGGAACGTCGTCATGCTGTTTCGGTTCGACAGCTCGAGTTCGCACGCGAACGGGATGATGTTCCGCTCTTGGTACTCGGCGGCGTGCTTGTCCATAAATTCGTGGTACCGCCGCATCGTCGCTTCGTGCACGGGGTCCTCTGCGGCCGCCAGCGCCTTGTGCAGCAGAGACACGCACACGTCCGGGCACGCGGGCAACGCCTCCCACTGCTGGGAGAGGTCCTTTTCGACGTCGAACGCCAGGATGTCCACCTTGCCCTCCAGCTTCGTCCCCTCCTGACTGTCCCGGTAGGCCTGCAGCTTCACGCTGCGCTTGCGGTCGGGCACTGAAAACACCGTGCAGAGGTGCAGGTTGCGCGTCCGCCCAAAGTCAGCCGAAAAGCAACGGTCGGAAGACATCGTCGCGTCGGACTCGCTGGTCTCTCTTATTATTTTGTGCGTTGCCGGTGCTGACGACAACTAAAAACCCCGACGGGGGAAAAACTTAGTTTAGCGGGGGATGCTGGTTTCAAGGGGGTGGTCGGTCGGGGACAGCAACAACAGCACCTTTTTATGTTCGGTCTTCCTTGGGGGTAGTGTCTCTCACTTCCTCAAGGAAATGCGAGATGCGGGCACCCTCTCCACAACGGGGTTGTTCTTTTCTTTTTGTGTTTGCTTTTCTTCGTCTCCTTTCCGAGTTTACTTTCGGTTTCTGCGGGGCAAGTGGCAGAAGGGGCGCGCGGTGATGAACGTGCTTGGAATGAAATATATGCTCGACACCGTGTCCTATCTGCACCAGGGCTAAAAAGAAGGTCTGTGTGTGTGTGTGTGTGTGTGTGATGCCTCGTGTGTTGGTTCCTTCCCCTTTTTTCACCCTGTGTGTGTGTAGATTCAGCAGTGAAGGGTGAAAGGTGTTTCCGGCGAAAGGTGTAAATACGCTCCGCGATCGGAAATACTCGACGTGGCTGCTTCGACTCCGAATGGAAAGGAGGAAATATAGAGGTAGATGGGGCAGATACAATACAAACGCAATCTGATTTCTTCTTCGCTAACACCACCGTGAGTTGTTTTCTCACTCAGGACTTTGACCTGTTGTGTTTGTGTGATAGGCCGTGTAGGGGTAGATCCGCATGACCTCACGTCCGTTCAACAAGTGGTTCGGTAGTTGAAACACTTGGGATCCCTTCGGCTTTGTCTGGCAGCATCGTCGAGCATTTCCTTCCAAGCTGGCGCTTGTGTAAAACTTCTACCTCTCACGTACATACAGTGAGCTCGAGCCACATGTGAGTGAATGAGGAGTGGAAATCGCATCTCGAACATGATACACTAAAGCTGCTGCATGCGAACCCATTCGGCGAAGTCACCCCGGGCTTTGGCATTTCACTGGGCTTGCCGCTCTTTTCAGAACCTTTTCTGCCCCACCCCGCTCGCAACGCAGTCATTATGCGTACTTACACTGCAGAGTCGTCGCTTGATAAGCAAAGAAAACCTCGCAAAGGGCAGTACAGTAGTCGTAGTTCGTTTTTTTACATAAGCGCCAGCTTGAAAGGAAATGCTCGACGATGCTGCCCGACAAAGAACAGAAGGGATCCCAAGTGCTGTAACTACCGAACCACGTGTTGAACGGACGTGAGGTCATGCGGGTCTACCCCTACACGACAAATCACACAAACACAACAGGTCAAAGTCCTGAGTGAGAAAACAACACACGGTGGTGTAAGCGAAGAACAAATTTTCTTTTTTGTGCTCAGTAGACTCGTCGTCGAAAGCGACGGTCTAACACATTTGAAGCAATTATTTTCGGTCGTGTCCCAGCGGCCCGTGGCGCTGCTTGTAGTAGGCGTCCTTCTTTTGGCGTCCTTCTGTAAGGATCTTAGTTTTGGCAACACTCCTACCTAAGCATACAGTACGGACGAGTTGTATTCTTGTCGAAACTCGTATGTTGGTCTCCTGTGCAAATTCTCGTCAAACGAGTCGTGTTCGAGAATACGATTAGTAAAGTTACCTGCGGAACTCTCGTCCCAAACTCGTATGACGAGCGTGGACGAGAATCTGAGACGATATGCACTGTATGCTTGAGGGTGAGATTGATTGTGTGACCCGGCGAAAGGTTTGAGGTCCTTTTCACAAACATTCGTCGGTCAAGCTGGACATAATTGCCATGCAATGGTGGACACAGCGACCGCGTCGTACAGGGTGTGTCGTAGCTGGAATGTAGAATGATACGTGAAGAACACTGTCTCGGCTAGGTGGAAACGTAAAAACGTGCTTTGGTACATGTGCTCAACACAGCACTTGTCCTATCTTGCGGTCCTTTAAGTTACGGACACGGACAGGACAGCGATATGACTCTAGTTTGTCAGGCGACTGTTCTCAACTACGTAGGGGGGAGACGGCCGTGCCCTTCTGGCGAAATCTTGCTTTTGTTTGATTGCAGAGACGTTTTTATCTGACACAGACCCTGAGCCCCCTGCGACAACACGCGGCCCACGTCGTTGTAGGGCAACCCACAAGATTGTTAGTCTGGAAACAATGAAAGACGCTCAAACAAACACGGCTGCGCTGGGGCCGCTCCTTGCCCGCTCGAGTGCGCATATGTGATCTGCAGAGACAAAACGCACCAAATAAAATGGCCAGCCACTTTTTCAAACTGGCTGGTTAAAACACGCACAACCAGTCCGTGTTCTGGCGTTATAATGCGCTCCAGACTTTCCAGGATACTGCCTCCAAAGCCCCTGGCAGGAGAGCTGCTCTTTCTCCTTCAGAAGATGCACGACACGTACGATCGAAGAGGTAGTCACCCAGTGACTATTGCAGGCCATCTACGGATATTCTGCATTCTAACCTCAACCTGCCGCTGCCGATCACGGTCAAAGATTTGGCATCCAAACAGCGCTGCTGCTCAAGTCTGACGTGAGGATACCTGTGTGTTGATACGACATGGTTGACTTCTACCTGGGTACAAGGGTTTCTGAAAAACGAATAGGCTGTTTGTACGTGCCAGCATCCGCCCCTAGCTTCTTGTTCAGGCAGGACGGAGAGGCTAAGGTGGCGCACCTCGTCGACTGTTCTGGCCGGTGTGTGTGCTCCTTTTTAAGATGGATCGTGTCTGCGTTCTCTCTCCCTCCGATTGAACCGGCTGTGAGCCGAAACTCGGCGCCGGTCTCTCCGGACTGCACCAGGAGAGAACTTCGCGGCGGATCACAAAGCACCTGCCTGCACGAGGCACGCGCCCAAGACCCGTGCACGGCTACCGCAGCACCCTCCATGTTTGCTCGGATGCTACGGTCGGGAAGGGGCTTCAAAGTAGTTGGGAAACACGTTCCCCTTCCCCGCGTTCTGTGTGTGGGGTTGCCGCCGGGCAACTGCCGCAGCAGCTGCAGATACGTCCTTCGCTCACTTTCGGGAGGTGTCGCTGCTCACCTACCAGTGTGTTCCTGGTTGTTGCCCTACGACTGCTCCGGCCGGTGTGCGATGATGCACGAGGGAAACACGCAGTCAAACTCCCGTCGTCAAACTCCGCGCAGCGCGGTAGCTTGCAAACGGGCACAGTGCCCCAGTTGACTTCATCCTCGAGGATATCAGTCCGAGTAAGTGCCATCTTTGTTTGTAGGTGCCGGGGGAGGATTAGCCTAGCTAGTGATCGATAGTGAGTGAATATGATGCCAGCGTTCTCTTTCGTGTTTACAAAGCACTAATTTGGATGCAAACGTTTGACGACACAAAGTCTCGTCACTGAAACGTCGCCGAGGCTCGACGTGACCAGCCCACGTTTTCGGAATCTATACGGAGGCTGAGAGCCTCGTAGTTCCTCGACGACCCGTGTTGATGCACTCCTCGCTTTAGTCGCTCAGCTTGGGAGCTACGGAATGACCGACGAACACTACAGTGCCAAAGCTGCTGGGGACACGAGGGAGGGCCATACGTATCTTTCGGCGGCGACAGCATCTTTCGCAAGGTCCGCGCCGAATGCGCTGTCGCTGTAGAGCCGGCCGAGGTCCGAAACGTCGAGACCGACACTCGGGTTCACTTTCAGGTGCGAGCACATGTCCGCCCAAGCGTCCGCCGTCAGCTCCGAGCCGTCGGTGATCTCTTGGAACTTCGCGCAGTCGACAAAACCTGTCAAGCCCCGTTCATGTTTTTGAGACTGCCCCGAGTTACATGGTGCCGGTGTTTTTAGAGTGCGCGTTTTCATGTTTTCGGCCGATAGTGGAGGTTCTTCCGTTTGGGTGTGGGTATGTCCCACCCTCCTGTCATTTTTTCGTGTTCTAGTTGTCATCGCTATCGCGCTGACTTTCCGAGAGAGAGAGAGAGAGAGAGAGAGAGAGAGAGAGAGAGAGAGAGAGAGAGAGAGAGAGAGAGAGAGAGAGAGAGAGAGAGAGAGAGAGAGAGAGAGAGAGAGAGAGAGAGAGACGAGTTAGAGTGGGACCATCTCTCCGGGGAGTTTCCGGTCTCCTCACGTCTCTTCGTGCTGCTACGGCGGGCGTACGTCGCTCCGGAGGCGTTCTTGAGTGTACACTTTACTTGCTTGCTTTGGCCAGCCTGGTTCGTAACAAGTTGTGTGACCGACACCAAGATCTCGGTTAGGGGAGCTCTTGGGCTTACTTACGGTAGGCCCTCCTCAGTATGGTGCCGCAGTAGGTGACTGTCTGTCTTCTTGGTACCATGACCGTCTCTTTTCGTGAACTTGTGGTGCTGCTTGTGGTTTGCGCAGGTTGAATATCCGTAACTATATCGTATTGCAATACGGGTGGGGTGTTACTTTTTGTGTGCGTGGGGGGAGGTTTAGTCAGGTACACAAAACGTAAAAGCGAATGCCACACCGAGGTAGCCGTTGTTGTCGAGGTCGAAGGTGGAGTGGATGTACCGCAGGTTTCGCAGTTCTTCGAGCTCCGCGGAGGTGGGCGAGAAGTGCGGCGACATGTGGCTGCCGGTGCTCAGCGCACGCGGTATCACCGTCAGCGACTCGGTTTTCAGCTGCGGGCGGCGGGACTGGCTGGCGCTCGCCTCGACCATATCCCGCAGGCCGTGCACCATCCGCTGCAACTTCACGAACTCGCGCTCCAAGTTCTCCACCTTCTCCGCGAGGTGCGCCTGCGCAGTTTATAGGGTCTCAACAATTGATTGCTTGTTGTACTGAAGATGAGTCGTAAGCAGCATGCTACGGGCCGAAGCAGGTGAGTTCCGCTAGAGCGCAAAACCCGTACACCATCGTACGAGGAGGATGAAAGTACTGCGGATTTTTAGAGCCGGGTACCTAGATTCAAATCGAGCGACGGTTGGGCGTTGGTTCTTGCCTTGTTGAAGGGTTTGGTTCATCCTCCTGAGAGCCTAATAAATACGCCCGCCGGCACACCTGAGTAAGGGGGGAAGAGGCGCGCGAGTGCAACCACGCCGGGTTCTTCTGTTCGGCTTCGCCTTCGTGCTCAACTGCAAGTGCTTTCATTCTTTGCTCCGCCTCTTGGATGCGCATCAATGTCTCGGATGCAGCCATCGTGCAGTGCCCTGCACGATGAGCGCAGACGGCACCTGCTTCTGCGTCTTCGAGCTTTTTCTGACTTTGTTTTGCTTTCCCCTTCAATGCCACTGGGCCTCCCCACTGGACCACCTACCGCACCCTCACCACCCAGACGGTGCCTAAACGTTCATTTTGTGTTTCGGTACGCGATCCTCCGGTGGCCGTCTTTCTGACACATTCGCCGGATTATCTCTCGGGCCCTGGATCGTGCTTTTTTTTCACAAAGCTTAATACTGTGAATTCTGAGGCTTCCAGAGTCTACTCTTTATAGCCTTGCTGTACGAGCATTCAACGAAGAGTGATAATTGCACTCTGAAACACTCAGCACTCGTGTACAGCTTTCTTTCTGCTCCAAGGCACGTGCCTTCTAAAGCTCGCAGTACTCATGCAGCTCTTCTGATGACGCTGTGTAACGGCGTAGAGCGCAGCAAGAGCTTGCCGTACAGCTCAGCATGTCTATTGTATGTCACAAGTCTAACGTTCACGAGACTAAAACATGGTCTCCATCGGAAGACCAGCCCGTTAGATCTAGCCGCGATCCATCCAGTGGTACCGTCACACACAAAACGGGTGCGATCGAACACCTGTATATACGAGGGACCAGAAAAGGGAGTCCGTCTTCCATAGACTATCTCGTATTGCTGTCGGAACGCGTCTGTCCGATGGGTTCTCTCCCCATCAGTAGATGTAATGGACCATCCGGTTTCACGACGGTCGCGCAGTTGACGGAGCTTTAGCTGCTGAGATGAGAAAAAGGCGGTCTTGCATGCTTTCTAGCGCTTATTCTATTCCTTCTTATTTCTGGTGGATAGGCACAAAGGAGCTCTATTCAAGGGAACACAGTTTGAAAAACGGCCGTAGGCGGATGACCCGGCACTGTCGCGGTGCAGCAAAATTCGAGCGGAAACTTCTGCCTAAGCTTAATGGTGAGACATTACGCTTGTTGCAGAGTTGCTTTCCTCATCTTTGTGAGCAGCCTTGTGACCATATTTTCGAAGTGCAAGCTTTCGTGTCAAGCACAGGTTACCAAGGAAGATGAATCCGGCGATGCCCATTCAAGCCCACGAGGACAAAACAAGCACAGCTTGTTGAAGCATTTTCTTTACAAGAATAGCTGAAGGGGGGGGGGGGAGGGGAGAAGGGGTACAACACTACTTTTGAATACATCCCATCGGAAACGCTGTTCAGTCCTTCACCGAAGGAATCAGTGAATTAAAAAAGTCTGGGACCGGGCCGGCCTACTTCAACTGAACAACAAGCGCGGGTAAACTACGGGAATAACTATGACGCTCTTCGGGTAGTCGAATGCTTCTGACACACATTGAACAGCCAATGAGCTTCCTTGTGTCTCTTCCTACAATCTGGCCAAACAGCACCCAAGGGAAATTGTCAGCGGGGAAAAACCCCAGTTCTTGAGTTTGGCTGTAGTCTGTCTTGTGTGCTAGTGACACGGTGTAGAAGAGCGGCGAACTTCTTCAGTTTGATGCAACGGCGCACGAAGGAAGCTGCTGATTTGCAGCTCTTCCCCAGAAGGTCGCAAACCACCCTGCTCTCAACCCCAAGACGGTCTGAAGTTGCGCGGTGCTTCGAAGCGGCGGCGGCAGCCCGGCAGGAGCAGTCGGTTCGGAACCGTACAGGACCCAAGGTTTGTCGGACGCCGGGGCAGCGTCTTTGGTCGGGCCCAGCGCCCGGATGGCGGACAGTCTGTCTTTGTGCAGTGACACGAGAACAGTGCATAACAGCGAGCTACTCTAGTTCGATGCAACGGCGCACAAAGGAAGCCCCCGAACCGTCGTGAAAATTGCTCTACGGCCCGCGACGACACTCAAACCCAAGACGGTCTCGGAAGTTGCTTTCGGGCACTTTGCGTCGGAGCTGTGTGTGCGAACGGCGCTCCGAGGCGGTCAACAGCAGTCAATGGACACCGTCAGCGGGGAAAGAAGATCCAGCTGAGCTTGACCTTACTCTGACTTTCAGTGACACGAAGGAAGTTGCAGTGTGACTTGCTACCACTTCCCCGAACCGAACCGTCGTGCAATTTGCTATACGGCTCGCGACGACACTCAAACCCAAGACGGTCTCGGAAGTTGCTTCCGGGCACGTTGCGTCGGAGCTGTGTGCGACCGGCGCTTCGAGGCGGCGGCGGCAGCCGCGGCAGGAGCAGGTGGTTCGGGACCGTACAGGCCGACCCAAGGCTTGTCGGCTGCCGGGGCGTCTTTAGTCGGGCCCAGCGCCCGGATGGCGGACGCGCCGGCCGCCGCGCGGCGGCCGCGCTGCGACGCCGACCGCGCGCGCGACTTTTTCCACGTCTGCCAGTAGCTCACCCAGCTCTGCATCCTCGCCGGATCCCCCCCCTCGCCGCCCGCCGCCTCGTCCCGCGGCTCCGTCGGCGGCAGCCGCAGGCGGTCCCGCTGCGCGTCCCTCGAGACGTGGGGGGGAGCAAACGCGGCGGCCTGCCTCGAATGGTCGGCGGAAGGCGAGAAGGCCGAGGCGGGCAGCCGCGGGCTCTGCGACCACTGCCGGCTCTCGTTCGAGCGCGACCGGCGGAGTTCCTCCGCCGCCTTCTGGAGCAGGAAGGCCCGCTCAAGGAGCTGTTTGCCCTTCTGCAGCGAGGCATGGCTGGCGACGTCCGCAACCCGGTGGGACAGCCGGCATTTACTCTTCGGCCCCGGGCTGTCGCTGTCGTAGCTGCTCCGCCCGTCTGGACCGGGCGAGTGGAAGCCGCCGGCTGGTGCTTGGCCTTTGGCTTGCTTCGCCGCAGCGCGGGACAAATCGAGGTCTGGTATCCTTTCGCGAAGGATCGAGGCGGGGTCGATCGCCGCGTCTTCGAGCTCCCGCGCTGCTGCCGACGCGTGGTGGACCCGCGCGAGGACGTCGTCCGCGGCCGCCGTGTCCTCCGGGCACTCGGCCCGCAGGGCGGCTATCATCTCGAGGAACAGGTCGCCCACCGCGAGCGAGATGTACGCGTCCGACGGCTGCGTCTGCTCGAGGTTGCCCTTCAGCGCCTCTTGCAGGGCGCGTGCCTGCTGCACGTGCAAGTCTGTATTGTTCGGGTTTTGTGAAAGTTCGCTTGAAAAGCGGGGGCTTCGAAGTATCCGGTGACGCCTTGGATAACTTTGGGTTTTTCGTGTATTGCTCGCAGAGGGCATGTGTCCGGGGGAGGAGCTTTTTCATCATTTTTTCTTTTCGCAGCAAGGGCGAGCAAAAGGGGGGGGTTGCAAGAACGTGCTTGGAATGGGTATGTGCTCAACAACGCACTGGTTCCATCTGCGCCGTGTTTCGGTCCTTTAAGCCACGGACACATAAGGCGGACCATCATCAGCGCGGAACCTGAGTGTCTGCAGACAGGACTGCGGTGTAGTCTGCAAAGGGGGGGGTCGAATAGTTATTTGACACACGTCTGATTGTCTAAAAACACTAAGAGTATCTGGTCCTGCTACTGTTCGGCAACTGTTCGGCTACCCAGAACCTTTTTTAGTATTCGACAAATCCAGGGGGGGGACTTTAGCACTTTGTCTGACCAAGCAAAACGCCGGTTTCAGCCAAAAACCCGGTTTTGGGCCTGTGGGTGTCTGAGTGCCTGGGACCGTCGCCCCGCGCACGCAAACAAGGGAACGGAGGGGGGTGGTGAGATATAGGTTTGCGGTGGCGGCGTGCACGTCTATCAAACTACGGAGATGGTGGGTGACAAGCTTCGAATAGCAGTAACACATCGTGACGCGCCACGTGACTGCAGTACTGCAGGGGCCACTTGAAATCGAGTTTTATAAATTATTTTTATTTTCTACTACTACTCACGGATTGGAAACGATAGTTATATAAAACGATCATTTTCGAAAGTGAAATATCATCGTTTTTATCGTTTTTAAAAAACGATCGTTTTTTGCTTCTCAAATTTAAAAAAAAAAAATTCCTGTTGTAATTATGAACCAACCAATCTTTGGCGCGTCTATTTCTTGTGCAAAATTGACTTTGGTGGCCAGATTCAGCTGTTTCATGGCCTTTCATGTAGGAAAGGGTAGCCAACATGTTCTTTTTCTCGTCCTTTTCCGCAATCGTGCGCTTTCTAGCCCACTCAAGGATTATCGACATGTATCCTTTCCAACTCAACTCTGAGGCTGGCGGCGTAGACTGAAGGTTTGCTGCTCATCGAAGTGCTTTTTCTACTTATTTGTGGACTCATCCTCGAACACTAGCTGCAATTGCGCTTCCCAGCTGTGGCTTCTCCCGCCGGATGCCCTCGGCCGCGCTCCTGTGCTGTGGCGGCTTGTGGCAACTCTTGACCAAGCCAACAAGTTTCTGCTATTTCCAGCTTCTTGTCCAGCTCGTCCGTTTTGATGTACTTCTTCATGATTCCTGGGGGGGGTCGAATACAAGAGGTACCTCTTGTATTCGGCGTGCTGATCCTGCAATTTTCCCGAAAAAAGAAATAGAAAACAGCACCGCAAACCCGGAACCCGCGGGAACTCCCTTCTTCTTGGAAGAGACGCACGTAATTTGTGGTCCCGTCTATTTGGCACGGTTCTCTTCATCGGAGCTGAACGCGAGCACATTCGCCGAAAAAGGTCTGCTACATGGGCCAGCAAAGAAATGTCACCAACCAGTGGGTCTATTCCCGTCCTTTCCATTGAAAATCTGTGGGTTCCACGCCCGGTGCCCCGCATCTGGCAAAGACCCACGAACCACGCACATGTTTTTTGGTCCCCGGGTCTATTTTTCACGGTTCTCTGCATCGGGATCAGAAAATCGTCGAAAAGGTCCGTTATGCGGACCAAGGAAAAATCCAACCTTTTTCCAGATTTCCAAAATGCCTCTTCTATTCAAGGTACCTCCTGTATTCAACCCCCCCCCCCCAGTAACTTGAGTTTTGACTCCTTCACCTAAGGCAATGCTTCGACTCCGGCGAACTCCGATGAACGGGGCTCCTTCAAAGACGAATCTGATGCCTACCCTCGACTGTCTGCCCATAGCGCTGTCGTGGCAATAATGTGATACACAAAACCTTACTCGAACTACTCGTCACTCGACACACCGAAGCAAACCCCTATGGAAAAAAAACGATCGTTTTTTTTTTTCACGATCGTTTTTTTTTTAGGCCAAAATCACGAATTCTCGTAAACGATCGTTTCCAATCCGTGACTACTACTATGAATAACCGAAACCGGAAAAACCCGGTTCCTGAAACCGGGAAACCGGGTTTCTAAAGTCCCCTGGACAAATCGAATAATAACACAGGTGTTATTGTTCGACCCCCCCCCTTCACAACCTCCGCGGCCGCGAAGCTTCGGCACTCCTAACGAAGTAACGGACTCTCATGAGCAACTGATCACCGGATATTATTATTAGCGTGTACAGGGCTCCCTGAGCGCCTGCAGGCAGGACAGAGGTGTAAGAGGAAAGTCTTCGTTTAGTGTTTGGGAGGGGCGTGAAGGTCGCATACCGGCTTCCCTGCGGCATAAGTTCAGCTCGGCGACTTCTTGCTCTCGGCGGGAGACGAGCTTTCGGATGAGTTCTTCCCGCTTGCGCAGTTCGGCGCGGTGGGTCAGGCGCTCGCTGTCGAGTTGCTCTTCGTACACGGACCGGGCTTTGCCTTCCGCCTCTTTCCGAAGCGTCGAAGGGTCCGTCTCGCCGAGCAACAGCTGTTCCCTCGACCTCGCCGCGTCCATTAGCCGCTTCCTGTCGTCCAAATGCGCCCTTTCCAGCAGCACCAGCTGCTGCTGGAGGGACTCGATCTTCTCCTGCTGCTCGGTGCGCACCCTGTGCAGCTCCGTCTTCAGCTCGCGGATCTTCTTCACCGCGTCGGCCAACGTCACGCCGACGACTACACTGCCGCTCGGCCCGCCCCGCTGCGCAGGGTTCTGCTGGCTTCCGAACGCCTCGTAACACACGACGCTCGCCGGCTGCCCGCCGTTCATCTCGAGCACGCCCAGCGGGTGCCGGACGTGCGCCGCGCGGTCCGACTCGGCCTCGCCATCGAAACGGGGCCTCGACGCCGCTGATGGCGGAGAGTCCACCTCCATATGGGGGGAAGAGGGGGGTTCTCCTTTTCCTGTTCTTCCCACGTGTTCCGCCTGTTTTCTACTTATTTTTTGTGGAACTACTAACCACGCCGTGTGGGCACGGTCCTTACACACAAAGAAAGCTGACAGCGACGTGGTGCCGTGTAAGATACATAACATAGTCCTTCGTGGGTAGTGCGTCTTTTCGCTAGCTGCAGGACCCAATTTTCTCCTGCTGCTCGGTGCGCACCTTGAGCAGCGCCGTCTTCAGTGCGAAATCTACTACACTGCCGCCCCTACGCAGGGTTCTGCTGGCTTCCGGACGCCTCGTAACACACGACGCTCGCCGGCTGCCCGCCGTTCATCTCGAGCACGCCCAGCGGGTGCCGCGCGGTCCGACTCGGCCTCGCCATCGAAACGGGGCCTCGACGCCGCTGATGGCGGAGAGTCCACCTCCATATGGGGGGAAGAGGGGGGTTCTCCTTTTCCTGTTCTTCCCACGTGTTCCGCCTGTTTTCTAATTACTTTTGGGTAGGTAAAGAAACTTGTTTCTTTGAACCACTTCATGTGGTCAGCAGCAAGAATAGCAGCTTTCTGGCTTCACCTTTTTTACTCCAACCATACGGCGCGCGGCAAGCAGAGCAGGAGCGGTGGACGAGAGTGGCAGACACAAGCATAGGAGTGAGGATTTTATTATGGAACTACGAACCACGCCGTGTGGGCATGGTCCTTACACACAAACAAAGTTGACAGCGACGTGGCGCCGGCGTCTTTTCACTAGCTGTCCTGCTGCTCGGTGCGCACTCTGTGCAGCGCCGTCTTCAGTGCGAAATCTTCTTCACTGCGGCGGCCACCCGCCGACGACTGCACTGCCGCTCCTACGTAGGGTTCTGCTGGCTTCCGAACGCCTCGTAACACACGACGCTCGCCGGCTGCCCGCCGTTCATCTCGAGCACGCCCAGCGGGTGCCGCGCGGTCCGACTCGGCCTCGCCATCGAAACGGGGCCTCGACGCCGCTGATGGCGGAGAGTCCACCTCCATGTAAGGGAAAGGGGGTTTATCCTTGTCTTCTCTTCCCACGTGTTCCGCCTATTTTCTTATAATCGTTTTGTGGAACAACCTACCACGCCGTGTGGGCATTGCTCTTTCAAAACAAAGAAAGCTGACAGCGTTGGTGCCGCGTAAGATACATAACAGTCCTTTGTGTGTTGTGCGCTGGCTGCCTGGAACCAATTTTCTCCTCCTGCTCAGTCCGCGCTCTGTGCAGCGCCATCTTCAGCTCGCGAATCATCTTCACTGCGTTCGCCAACGTCACGCCGACGACTACACTGCCACTCGGACCTGGCTCCCGGCACACGACGCTCGCCGGCTGCCCGCCGGCCATCTCCAGAATGTCAGCGGTTGCCGGACGTTGCCAGAAGAACTGGTACGCACTACCGCCTTGGTCGCTGGCCTTAACACCGAGCGATGAGCACTCCTAAGCTCTAACAACTGCGCAGAATGCGAGCAATTGACTCCCCTCGTTTTGCAGTGGTCAGTACGCACTACCGCCTTGGTCGTTGACCTTTACACGGAGCGATGACACTCCTAAGCTTTAACAACTGCGTAAAATGCGAGCAATGGACCCCTCGTTTTGCAGTGGTCAGTGGTCGATGCGCGGAGCGTTGATGGTACTGGTGTCTAATGAGCTTACGACGGCCCATGAGCACCTCCCAGCTGCGAGTGTTCGCTTTGCCTGATTCATTGCTTCTGCGAGAATGAAAACGGGGAAAGGGAAAGGTCGCTTCGGAATGGCGAATGGCTGCTTGTTTTTCCTTCTATCTGCCCCTGCGTTGCGTTTTCCCCCCTTCCTTCTCCCCGAAGCAAAGGTCGTTGCTGTGAAAAAGAGCCGTGGGGTCACCAAAAGCAGCGAAGATACTCGAGGGGCCCTCGGCGCCTTCGAGAGACGCTAGAGAGTGGGGGAGACATTATACAACTCCAAAATGGGGGATTTTTGTTGAACGCGTACGCTCGGCACACAATCCAGATCCACCTGTGCGTTTCGTGTACCGTCTGGCTCCTAATTCACGTGGTTCATAGATGGCCGGTTGATAACGTTATATAACGTTATATAACGTTATAACGGTGATAACGTTATATAACGTTATATAACGGTCGAAAACGCAAAATTACGGAAAAAATAACGCAAATAACGGTTTTTGGGAATTTTCAGATTTTGGCCACTTTTTGCCGATTTTTCCAGATTTCGGCCATTTTTACCCTTATTCCAGATTTCTGGTCATATTTGGCGGTTTTTGGTCAAGCTTATAAATTAAAAATTACATAAAACAAAGGCCTGTAAAACAGAGGCGCGCCACACACTGCATCGTACCGTGGGCCTGCGTGGGGGCAGCTAGCGGCGCCGCCAAAAAGAAATTGATTCATTGATCCACAAAGAGTGGGTGCCGAGAAGAATAATTAAGGATTTATAAATTAGCGGCGGATAAATTATAAACCACGCATACCGGTATTATTGGCCTAGAAATTAGAGGCTGGACGGTATGCTGCGCACACGCCCCCCCTTTTGAGACTTTGCAACCAGGGGGGGACCTCCTCGAGAATTTCCCACAACAGAAAACAGGTGCAAAGACGTGTTAGAGTGTGTAGGGACCATCTCTCCCAGGGGAGTATCCGGCGGCCTCGTCACCGCCCCCCGTGGTGCCGCGGGTGGCGGTGCATGTCGGAGGCCCGGCCTGGCACGGGCCGCTTGTTTACAAATTCTCACTTGTCATCGAATGACCTAATCCATACAAGTGTGATTTGGACAGCTACTGAGCGGCACACCCCCCCCCGGACCAGTAATATGCCTTTTTGCTGTATCGGTCGTCGCAGCCCGGAAGGGTGCCAATGGACTTCTGCGGATGCTATGATGTGGAACAAGAAGGACAATCAGAAAATGTTACGACGTTCTACCTTTTTGCATTTCCTCCCCCCCCCCCCCCCCCCCTTTTTGTTTCAGGGAACTTCAGCACTTTTTGTCTGACCAAGCAAAAAAAGCCGGTTCCAGCCAAAAAACCCGGTTTTGGGCCTGTGGGTGTCTGAGTGCCTGGAACCGTCGCCCCGCGCACGCAAACAAGGGAACGGGGGGGGGTGGTGAGATATAGGTTTGCGGTGGCGGCGTGCACGTCTATCAAACTACGGAGATGGTAGGCGACAAGCTTCGAATAGCAGTGACACCCCGTGACGCGCCTTGTGACTGCAGTACTGTACAGTACAGGTACAGTACTGCAGGGGCCACTTGAAATCGAGTTTAATACATTATTTTTATTTTTATGAAAAACCGAAACCGGAAAACCCGGTTTCTGAAACCGGGAAACCGGGTTGCTAAAGTCCCCTGTTTTATTCCCCCCCCCCCCCTTTTTTTTTTGCGCGAGCTGAAAAGACCCCGGGCTTGCTCGTGAAACTGTTTGTATGTTGTGAGAAAAAAAAAAAAGGAAGAAAGAATTGTCGGAAGAAACAGGGTGAAGAACCTGGGCGGACGGCTCCTCAATGTTGGACGCGGGTTTAGCGTTGCGATAGCGCACCGTGACACCGCGCTTGCAGGCCTGCGAGACTATCGCGGAACCGCTCCTTATTCCCATGCGCAGGCTTGAGGACTTTTCGGTGGAGAATCGAAAGTTCAAGGAGAACGGAACGTTTCGAAGAATTAGAGGTAGTCCCAGATGTAAAAAGAAAATGCTATTGGTCTGAACGACGGTGGAATGGATCCGAATGGGGGATTTTCTCTGGGGAGGCGAAAGAAAGCGCTCCGCAGCAGGAAGCAAGATTACAACCGCTGTGAACCAAACTGTGTGTTGACTAGACCGGGCTGGAGCCATTTCAAAAAAAATGGGAAATCCGGACTTGGCCAACCACAAAAAAAAAAGGACTCGCTACTACTCTTTTGTACGCCACGATCTTTGCTTTTTTTTAGAGTGAAATTTCGCTTGGAATTCCGGTGTTTTAGGGTCTCCGGTGACTTTCGGAGCGTGTTGATGGTGGTTACGCGAGATACCAGTATCGATGTTGGCTTTTTTTGTTGTCGATGGGTGGTATACAGGGATTTATAAGGGGATTTCGGCCTAGAGCAATAGTCCATGTAGATGGACGGGTGACCCGCCCATCTAGACCGGCGTATAAATCCCTGGTGGTATAGGCCATGTGTCCACACACCTTACATACGGTAAGCCTTTCTCAGCTTGGTGTCCTGTACGCTCTGCCTTGCTTGTTTGTTTAGAGATGTACCCCCGCATTAAACCCGGAGTTACCTCTACGTTTAGTGTGGCGCGTCCGCTCCTTTGTAAACCGAGCTCTTGCACTGAAAATGAGTCGGGCTTGCTAGGATATGGGCATGCTAATGAATCGCACAATAAGCCAGCCTTTTGCTACGTAACTCCGGAAGGGTCGCGTTTGGCGCGTGAGCCAGCGTTCGTATCTCTACAGGCGGCCACCTAGCGAAGCAGATCACTATATAAAAGAACGACGCTGGAAGAAGCTGGGGCGACGAAAGTTGAACCGCGAAGTTGGGCTACGGGGTTCCAGCCCCCAGAAGCACGCGCATTCCTCTAGCGGTGCTGGAGAACTCTTCGAACCGGTCGGCACTCAGCATGTCACCAAGCGTAAGATACGCACGACAAGGCGGTACTCCATCTCCCACAACGTGCGCATACCTTGCGGAACAGGCAACTGAAACGCTTGAGCTCTTTCAGCCCACCGGCTACTGGGATAAACAAAGCAAAAACCTCGCGCGCCTGCCCCTAAATTGAACGGAAGAGAAACGACAAGCGGAGAGCTACAGGTGGGGGGACGAGGAGAAGAGCAGCAACGTGTGCTTGAGAGACGCGCACGGCACCTTACAGGCCGGGGTGTGTGCTCAGCATTGCGCTGTCCGTTTGCCTTCTGGTCTTTCGACAGGGCCTCAGCGACTGTCACGGAGGTTGACAACAGTGTACCTTGGCAGCGGCACAGATTTCGGAAGGTGGACGTGATGTGCATATGACAAGCATATATGCCGCGTTCTGAGCTCCTTTTCTAGTTTGCGTTGATGGGCGTATGAGCACATGTTGACGGGAACGGTAGCCAGAGGCAACGTGCGGTGTCACCGTGCACAACCGCTTTGCGCAAATAAAGAAGGTACCAGACTAAGCATACCAGTTCCACGTCTCTAGACTGGTTCACATGTATGAGAAGCCCGAGGTCTGAGCCTTCGGTTCGGCTGAGCAGGTTCGGGGGAGGACACAAAGCTGAAACGACTTCCTTTTAGACAAGAGGGTTTTCTCTCTTCGTGCATCTTCGCTCTCCTTTCAGCTGGAAGGAGAGTCTCTCGAGAAGATTCTTTGGTGTACGCGGCGCATAGAGCTCGGCGAATCGCCATGTGGCGTGACAACGTCGGGTTGCCGGAAGACGAAGAAAATAATCGGTGTAGTTCGCTGCCACTACGCCCGCTTCCTATAAACAGGGGGGGGGATTGCAAGAATGTGCTTCGAATGGCTATGTGATCTGGTCCAAGCTGCCACGTGCTTCGGCCCTATAAGCCACGGACACACTAAGGCGGACCAGCATCAGGAGAACCGAGTGTCTGCCGACAGGACAGCGGAGTCTGTCAGGCGGCTGTCAGTTGCTTCACAGCCAGGTGGCAAATCCGTCTCGGGGGGAGGCCGCTCGTCCGAGCATTCAGTTGAACATCCAGTTGCAACTCTTTAGAACGCACTGGCTTGAAAATCTTCATTTACTGTTTAGGCAGAATCGTGCCTTTCATGTATGATGCTTCTTCGCGGAAATGCAAGGGTATCTTTTATTTTCCTCACTTTTTTTCTCTTGTTGTCGACAAATTTTTTCTTTACCATGGTGACTTTAGACTGTGTGGTACATCGAGTAGTTCTCTCTCTATGCCGCCCCATGCCGATGTTAGTTTGGGGGGGGTAGACCAAGAACCATACTGATGGAAAAGTGTGGGGGGGGGGGGGTTATAATGTTCAATGTTGAAGTTTCATGTTCCGGCAGGACCGTGCCTCTCGTGCGCGCGTTGCTACTCTCAGTAACGCGATCTTGTTGAAAAAAGAGAGGGAAGAAGAGGGAGTCCAAATCTGTTGAAAATGTTGGATACAATGGACAGAGGACTAGAGCCCTCTGTTTTTTTAGACTATTCGTTCAATGCGGCCGTACGTCGTTCTGTTGTCTGCTGCCAACTTCGTTCTATTGCTTGCTTCTTTTCCGTTTGTTACGTTGCGGCCGTAGCTAAATCGTTTTCGTCCCCTATTGACGTGAAGTGCCGTTTAATCAGGGGACTTTCCGATCAACTGTTTTCGAGATCCAGGGGGTGAACGTTTTCCCCCTTAAATGTTTCGCCGGATTAGAACCTTGTGTGCAGGGTCTTTGAAACCTGAAAATCCCGAGGGTGCATGCATCCTAAGAATGCGGTGGATGTCAGCAGCCCGCACTGTGAATATCTGCACACACACACCTCTTAGTTTACCCCGCACAGCGGATAAACGAGGCCGAAAATGTTACAACACCGAAAAGTCCGAGACGTAACTGTGTTCCTTGGTAAGTGACCCTCAGGACAAGGGAAGGATCTCTCTGGTAGGGAACAAGCTGTTCCGGTCTCGATCTGCCGGCTCAAAAACAGAAAGATCGGCCACATCACATTCAAAAGACGCAACCGACGGTTAAAGGCTTAGGAGAATTATACACACATGCCCAGCACAAACTTGAACTCGCCCCCAACACTCGGTCGGAAGGTATTTGTGGGAATGTGCCTGTACAGTGCAAACCACGAGTGTTGCTGGTCCATAGCGAGTTCGTTCTCCGACGGGGATCACGTGCCGCCAGATATCGCAAATGCCTCCGAAATGATCGATCTTTGCGGTGTAAACCGGGACAAACTCAGCATTCCTTTTGTCGCATCTTACATGTTTTCTTGATGCGATGCATACGAACCGTCGGGGGTCGGAGACACCGCGACGTTTTCTACCAGGTTTTCGGTTCATTTGTAGTCAGCGCTTTCGCCTGACAACAACGCCCTGCGGAGACGGTTGCTTCAGGGCTGAGCAGGGAGTGCTAACTCCTGTGCATGGTTCTGCCGCAGAGCTCTCTAAGTTGTTCGAAGCGTCGGGATGCTGGGTGGGAATATCCCCGTCTTGCATGAGAGGAAGCGGACGGGCAAAAACATTCGCTTGGGTGAGGGTGTATTGTTTGCTCGCTGTGTGTGTGTGTGTGTGTGTGTGTGTGTGTGTGTGTGTGTGTGTGTGTGTGTGTGTGTGTGTGTGTGTGTGTGTGTGTGTGTGTGTGTGTGTGTGTGTGTGTGTGTGTGTGTGTGTGTGTGTGTGTGTGAATCCCTTTCTTTCCGTTTCTGGTCCTTCGAGCTTCTGGACCGCTTGTGGCATGGTTCGCAGTGGGAGAACTCAGGACTAAAAGGCGGGAAAAGGATAAAGCACCGTTATCGAAGAAAAGCGGCCGGCCGGCAATACAAGGAGAAGAGGGCCGCGTGGGCGGCACACGGGAAAGGGGGAAGGGGGAGTACAAACTCGCCCCCAACACTCGGTCGGAAGGTATTTGTGGGAATGTGCCTGTACAGTGCAAACCACGAGTGTTGCTGGTCCATAGCGAGTTCGTTCTCCGACGGGGATCACGTGCCGCCAGATATCGCAAATGCCTCCGAAATGATCGATCTTTGCGGTGTAAACCGGGACAAACTCAGCATTCCTTTTGTCGCATCTTACATGTTTTCTTGATGCGATGCATACGAACCGTCGGGGGTCGGAGACACCGCGACGTTTTCTACCAGGTTTTCGGTTCATTTGTAGTCAGCGCTTTCGCCTGACAACAACGCCCTGCGGAGACGGTTGCTTCAGGGCTGAGCAGGGAGTGCTAACTCCTGTGCATGGTTCTGCCGCAGAGCTCTCTAAGTTGTTCGAAGCGTCGGGATGCTGGGTGGGAATATCCCCGTCTTGCATGAGAGGAAGCGGACGGGCAAAAACATTCGCTTGGGTGAGGGTGTATTGTTTGCTCGCTGTGTGTGTGTGTGTGTGTGTGTGTGTGTGTGTGTGTGTGTGTGTGTGTGTGTGTGTGTGTGTGTGTGTGTGTGTGTGTGTGTGTGTGTGTGTGTGTGTTGTGTGTGTGTGTGTGTGTGTGTGTGTGTGTGTGTGGAATCCCTTTCTTTCCGTTTCTGGTCCTTCGAGCTTCTGGACCGCTTGTGGCATGGTTCGCAGTGGGAGAACTCAGGACTAAAAGGCGGGAAAAGGATAAAGCACCGTTATCGAAGAAAAGCGGCCGGCCGGCAATACAAGGAGAAGAGGGCCGCGTGGGCGGCACACGGGAAAGGGGGAAGGGGGAGTACAAACAGCGGAGAGGGAAACGGCCTGGATGTTTGCGTAATACTACCCCTGTCCAACCTCTTAGAGAGTGGAAATAGGAGGCATCGCGTACGTCAAATGGTGGAAACGGAAATGGGATTCCACTAGACGCGCCTTCGGCGCTCAAGCAAGCTTGCTAGTATGTGTGTGTGTGTGTGTGTGTGTGTGTGTGTGTGTGTGTGTGTGTGTGTGTGTGTGTGTGTGTGTGTGTGTGTGTGTGTGTGTGTGTGTGGTGTGGTTGTGTGTGTGTGTGTGTGTTGTGTGTGTGTGTGTGTGTGTGTGTGTGTGTGTGTGTGTGTGTGTGTGTGTGTGTGTGTGTGTGTGTGTGGGTGTGTGGGTGGGTTTGTGTGTGTGTGTGTGTGTAGAACCCGTTTCTTTGCGTTCCGGGTTATGTGCTTTCTTGTGTCGAGCATCGCTTTTATGGTGAGGCATGGTTCACCAACCCAGGAACCCTGTCCAACCGCGTAACGAGTGGAACTAGGATGCATCGCGTATCGTATGTCAACGGCGGAACGAAATGGGATTCTACCAGACGCGCCTTCGGGCGCTCAAGCAAGTTTGCAAGTATGCGTGTGTCTGTGTTGCGGACCCGGTTAAACGGTGGTGCCTCCCTTCACGGAAGTGCGATCACGCTTGTGTGCGTGTGTGCGTGTGTGCGTGTGTGTGTGTCGGTGGGTATCGGTTGGCTTGCAGCGGGGAAACGTCTGGACGAAAAAAATGCCTCATTCGTGACACAGCCTGCCTTCAGCTGCCCGACTTGCTGCTGTTGAAATCTGAGCACAAAGGGGAACGGGGGCAGCGATTGGTGAGGGCTCTACATGTCATTCGTTTCTTGTGTTTCCGGCGATAATCGCGCAGTCAGCCAGTCTCTTTTTTTTTCTTTTGTTTTTTCAGCGTTCTATTTCTTCGGCAGAGACTATTTGCGGTGTTTGCTGCGCGTGGTTCAGAGGCCTTCCCATCGCCGCAACCGAACGTCGGCAAGCTGCACCCCTCAATTCGATGTAGTGAGTTCGATGTGGACAAGCTGTCACAGCAGGTGCTCGGACGCTTTTTCGGAATGAATGTCGGGCTGTTTTTTGTTTTTGCACGTGCTTGCACTGAAGAATGGAAGGGGAAAGGTGCATGCATGCTGTCAGGGACCCAGCGTGGTGGCCGTGCAACGAAATGCAGTGCTGAGTGACGTGACAGGGGGGGAAAATCTTAGTTTCGTGTTCAGGCGCTACTTGCCTCTCATGTGTTTGATGCTAGCATCAAGTCTTCTTCGCGGAATGCAGAGGGGCTCTTCTTATGTGCTTCAGCCTGCAACGCCTGCTCCCACTGCAGCGCCGGCCCTCAAGCTCAAAACGTTCCCAGCAAAGAACTATTGCCAGGCACTTCTGTTTCGCCAATGTTCTTTTTCCTTTCTAAAGGGCGCCATTGAAGCCTGAGCGTTAGTGTTGCCGAGTCTTCTTTCGGCGAAGACTGTTGCCGTGTTTTGCTGCGCGGCGGAGGTTCCCCCATCGCTGCAATTGAACGTCTCTTCCAGAACGATAAGCAACCGCGTACATATTCGATGTGACAAGCTGTCGCAGCCGGGTGCTCGGACGCTTTTTCGGAATGCCGGAACTTTTGTTGTTGCTTGATTCGTGCCTGCACTGGAGAATGAAAGGGGAATGGCGCATGCACTTTGCCAGGGACCCAGCGTGGTGGTCGTGCAACGAAATGCAGTGCTGAGTGACTCGACGGGAGGGGGGGACTCTTTTGGTGGGAAACCGTAGCCCGCAGCGCCTGCTCCTCACTGCGGCACCGGTTCTCGAACTCAAAACGTTCTCAGCTGAGAAGCATTGCCGGTCACTTCTGCGTTTGCCGACGTGGCTTGCTCTCGCCAGTGTTCCTTTTATTTTTTTTAGCATGTTTCGAGTTTTCAGGATCCGTGTTTCGTGTCTACGGTCGACAGTCAAGGCGGGTTGGTGTTCTTCCTTGGGTGTGCGTCGTAGCTTTTTCTTTCCAAGGGCACCATTGGATCCCAGGTGACCTGCGGCATCGTCAGCGAAGGGTAAGTGTCGGCGTCTTCGGACAACGTTCTTGCTCCCGCTGGCCTGACGTGGTTGAACGCTCGCATGCTCATGCACACCCGTCTTGAAACACGGACCAGGGAGTCTAACAGGCGTGCGAGGCTTAGGGTGTCAAACCCACAAGCCGCACTTAAAGGGAGATCTCGCGGCTGCAACGCGTCGTGGCTGGGTGACGCCGAGTCTTTCCTCGTGGGACGACTGTTCCTATTCGGCGCCCTCACGCACTCATCACCTGCCATCCAACGCAGAGCAACGCTGAGAATGGCCGAGTGTGGGTGTGCGTTTGTTTCGTATAGATTTTTTCCCCCCTCGTGTTTCTTTTACCGCTGAACTCGTTTCCTGGAATGGTTTACGCATCGCACGCGCGTCCAGTGCATGTTCCAGCCAGGGTCAGTCTCCACCGGAGAGAAGACGACATAGCAGCGACTCGTGTGCACCGGCGTGTGCCTCACCTTTTAGTAGTAAAGGCCGGCCATATGGTCGGCGGGCGTTTTCCCTGAGTTTTCCTCGTTTTTCCCGACGACAGCAAATGTCAGACAAGCCTACCCGAAGGCAGTTGATTCCTTGCAGGCAGGTTTCTTTTGTCGGAGGAAGTTGTTTGGGTTTCCTGGGCAGTGGTTTTCCGCTTGGCCAACAACATGAAATTGGTTGGCTAAAAATTTTCACGGTTCACAAAAAGAGGCCAAAAAAATTTCTCTCGACCGATCTTTTTGCATGGTGTTAGGAGGGTCGGCAGCCGGCTTGGTGCAGAACTGTGGCGAAAAAAAGTTTTTTAGCCAACCTCATTTTCGTGGGAAAAGTTTTTAGGCGAAGAAATATTTTTCAGCCACACCGGAAAAACACTGTACCTGGGTTCTCATTATTATTTTCAGTGGAGATCAAAATCAATCCACTCTGCTGACAAATGGGCGGGATGAAGGCGGGCCATAAGCCGTTGGAAAAAGGGCGCGTGATCGTGAGGGTACAATCCGAAGAAATGCGAGCCTTCCATGCAAAATGAACGAGCATGGCGACTGGGGGGAGGAATTAACGGGTGGGGAGCGAACTCTTTGCTACAGGAGGCAGACCACGCGGCGCCGGCGTTCGAGTATCAGAATCCCAGCGGTGCATATGATAACGATGCCCCGGGATATAAGCAGAAAGAATCTTGCGGAGTACGGTGCTGTGGCAAGTAGGGCATGCGTCGCCGTGTAGCAAGTTTCAGTGACATTCTGCAGGGATTGAGTTGGGGCCGAATTCTCCTTTTCCAAAACTGGTGGTAACAGGAGAACATTTCTGGCGTTGGGGCTTGCACTGATAAACGAAGAGGAACGATCAGCAGCACTGACCAATGGTGATGAAATATGATATGCCAAATAGTTTCTGGTTCTTCGCGTGTACAGGATAATAAACCTTTCTGGGGTGCACTTTTTCAGAGATATATATTTTTCAGAGTAGTTCGCTTGAGAATCCGGGATTGTAGAGTCTCCGGCATCGTCGAATGGGCTCTTTTAAAGCTAATACGTACTGGGTGGGTTTGGGGGGGCGTGCATGGCTTCTTTCGTGTACACTTTACTTGCTTGCCCTTTTCGTTGGCTTCATTTTCCTCTTTCATGTGCAGCTTCCGAAAATGTTCTCGTCAGTACAATTGTACTACCAAGAATGAAAAATAGTGAGATTCGCCCCCAGCCCGGAAGCGGTTGTGCATTTCACTGTATTGCACCCGTCCACCACTGCACTCAAAAAAGCTGATGGATAGACGAACCTATAACGAACCCATAAAACCGGGAATAGAGCTAAGAAAAAAAGCTCTAACCCCAACCCTTGCATTCTTTTGTGAGTTCCAGAAAGTCTAAAAAGCTGGAGGGCCCGAGAGAACCGTGGACGCGGACTCTTTTTTTCTCTGTCCTGTCTTGATGGCTGACTCACTGTGAAATCGGGTGTCCCTGCGGCCTACGACCGAACCCAACGCAAAAGCCGCAACTCGCCTCTTGCAGCCGGAGAAATGCGTGCTGGGTGCGGCCGAAAAATTAGTACACGCGCTTTCTGTTGTTTGTGCGCACCAGCAGAACTCACCTGCTTTGCCAACTACTAAATATTAGTACTTGGCAGCGCACCAAGAATGCATTGTCAGCACAAGAAATTACTGGTGCGGTTAAGACCGGTCCGCTGAGCATTGCGGTGCAGAAAACTACTCAGAGATTCGATCCAGCAAGCAATCAAGCAAACAGACCTGACTGGCAACAGCAAACTGTTGCGGTTCAATGAGCAGTGCGCTGCCGAATCGCGGCCACGAAGTGGCAGGAGGTGCTCGTCGATGGTCGGCAGAGAACGTGGGTTTGTTTGGTTGGTTTCGATAAGATTTCGCGTGAAATTGGGCGGGCACGTGTTCTCCTGAGAGACGGGAGTTCCCCCGGACAAGGGGGAAAAGTGCCGATGTCGCACGTAGGTAGGAGGCAGTGCCGGAGTGTCTCAGCAGAGTTATCTTTTTTGGGGGAAGGGGGAGGGTCTGACCCCCCCCCCCCCCCCCCCCCGGGGGTTTTCCAGGTTTGGGGGGGGTCTGAAGTGAAGATACCTTTGTGAGATCGGGCGCTTGTTACGGTTTCATTACCAGTCACAGTCCATTTGCTGTAGGCTGCGGCCTATCGGTCGTTACACGTATGGGTACGGAATGACACCACCAGGCGTGGAGTATGCGGCTTAATTTGACTCAACAAGGGAAGTTTTACTGGGCGAAGAAAGTTTTACTGGGCCAAGACGATCTCAAGGACTGATAGATTGAGTGCTCTCTCTCGATGAATTGTGTGGTGGCGCATGGCTTCTCCTGGTTGGTGGAGTGATTTGTCAGGTTGATTCCGTTACCGAACGACCCTTAAATAGGTGGGCGTGTCGTTGTAGGGGGTGTCTTTTGGCATCGGCGGCTTGCTGCTTACCCGAGACGCGCAGGGTTCCCTGGCCCGCTGGCTGCCGCATCATGACCCCGCGTCTTTAAGTCGGCATGTCACAGTGCAGAAACGTTACTTCGGAGCTCAGGTCCTGTCTACCTAGTGCTGTACTAGGATCTGCGCTGGTGAGACTGAGTCTGTAACCACTGACCCCCCCCAGATTGAAAAAAGGGGCCGAAAAAAAAACCCTGTACGGCAGGCTGTGCCTCAGCTTAAAAAACGGTTGTGCAGGCAAGTGCCCCTCGATTCCTTCCCGTTGCGAGTTGCTGAGTTGTTGCTGAGTTGACTTGGGTGACGAGCAGACGCAACCGCTAAAAAAAGAAAGGCGCTTCGTTTTTGTTTGTGCGTGCCGGTTGATCGGTTTTCCCCACTTGGTGTTACCCGCTGTTGTTGATGGTCAGAGTTAGGAAATCCCGATCAACCACCACCAAGACTCGCTGCCGAAGTCAATCTTTTGAACCTCGAATACATTGTGCGGGGCAACCCCCGCAAGATTGTTCGTACCACAAAATCAACGCAAAACGGAGACACATGTTCTCCTTTACGCTTACGCTCTGCAAAGAAAAAGCTTTGCAGCAGCTCCGTGCCCTAGGGTCATATAAGCAAACGGGGAGCCGCAGCAACGAGTGCAATTTTTCCACGCATCGACTGCGTACGAACCGATGCTAACCAGCTGACACAGCTGACAAAAGAACATGTGTACTCCACAGAAGAGAGTGCAGTTTCAGGAGCCGGAGTCAGAGGGTGCTGCACCAATATCGCGTGGAAAAACACACCCGAACGGCGGGCGTGACATCCGCTCTCTCAACTCCAGGTTTTAGCTCCAGCCTTCTGAGTCTGGACTGCCCCGTGTTGTCACAATATTCAATGCCATCCACGCCCCCAGTTCAGCTCTTCCAGAGCAAACCCTGATAATGTCACAGCCCTGGTGCCCTCCAAGAAAAAGAACTCAACAGGAGCATATCCACACCGGGGAGGCCCCGGGCCGTGCATGGGAGCTGGAGAGCCCCCAAGGGCTTTCGACACATCTATGCACAACAGCAAACATTCTCCAGTTTGACGTGTCGACTCTACCCTGGAACATTTCCGGAGGTGGGGCTTACACTGAACAAAGTAACCGACGATCAGCATCAACTGACCAAAGGTGATGAAAGTGATAAGCATAAGTGTCTGTTCTTCGCGTGTGCAGGGTATAAACTCCCGGCGTTACCTTTTGGATCACTATGTTGATGACTTCACTTTCTCGTGCATGTGCAACCGTTGTTCCGAAAATGTTGTCGTTAATACAAAAATATTATTAAGACAAGACTCGCTTGTGTGAAAAACAAAAAGAGAGAATGCGAGAGGGAGAAAAAACGCATCAACATCTCAAAAGGCGTCGCCACCGTCAGGTGGGCCAGGCTACATCCGGGGCGGTTCCCTGTGGGGAAACAGGAGCGGTAGCAGTGTTGGGACGGAATTCTTGGCGAATCTCAGATTATCTGATAACAAAAACGAAACCGCCAACACAGTTGCATACATGGTCAATCCTGTACTCTGGGAGTTTCCTCGGGCAAGAAAACTATCAAGCAGGTCTTAGGAAGTCTCGGCCGGGAGGACAAGTTGTTTCTCCGGTGTGTGTGGGGTGTGCGAGGCTCTGACAATATATGTGCTGGCCCTATAAGCAGTAGTATGGAAACATTGCTGGCCATATAAGCAGTACCCGGAAACTTTGCTGGCCATATGAGCAGTTTCTGAAATTTTAGTGGCCATATAAGCAGTTTCTGATAAGTAGGCAAGTCACCGCTACCGCGCGACCCTTCGGGAGGAAGAGAGAGAAAGAGAAAGAGAAAGAGAGAGAGAGAGAGAATGCAGGGACCATTCTCTCCGGGAAGTATCCGGTCACCTCATCTGAAAAAGTTTGCACCCTGTTTTCCGGAGAATGTGACGGCAGAACCGACTGCTTTTTGAAACTGGCCGGCTTGGATGTAGGGGCAGGGCGATAGCGTCGGCGTTTCTGGTTAGAACACCAGCCGATTTTTTAGAGTTATAGTTCGCATTTTTGCAAGAAAACCTGGGTGACCCCAAAAAGAACAGAAGACGGCCTGGGGGGCTGGCTTCGTAGTGCAGTAGTAGTACAGTCGTTGTGCAGTATTATCAATGCAGTAGGTAGGGCAGTGGTACTGAACCAAGTAACCAGGTATCCGCTCCAGGGTCAAGGTCAGAGCTGGGCTCTGTGTAGAGCGTGAAACTAATCGACGTAGCTGCTTCGACTCCGAATGGAAGGGAGGAAATATAGAGGTCCAGGGGCAAATACAATGCAAACACCAATCTGATTTGTTCTTCGCTAACACCACCGTGTGTTGCTTTCTCCCTCAGGACTTTGACCTGTTGTGTGATTTGTCGTGTAGGGGTAGATCCGCATGACCTCACGTCCGTTCAACACGTGGTTCGGTAGTTACAGCACTTGGGATCCCTTCTGTTCTTTGTCGGGCAGCATCGTCGAGCATTTCCTTTCAAGCTGGAGCTTATGTAAAACAATGAACTGTCGCCTTGGGGGGGAAATCTTGGTTAAAATGTTCAGGCAGAACACTGCCTCTCTAGCATCCACTTGGGGGGAAAATGTTTCTTGGGTGGCGGGGGGGGGAAGCTAGCAATCGCTGGAATTAATCTTCTTGAAGATCTTCGATCCCTACCGTCGATTCCTACACAACAAAAATAATTCAAAGAAATTATTGTCTTGGGTTGCCAGCGATCTTCAGCTGCCTGATGATGACGGCGTTGTTTTTCTTGTTTCATGCTGTGGTTTATCGGGCAATCTCCGCTCGGTCGCTTGATTGACGGCGGTTTTTCGTTTGTGCTGCGGAACAAACAGTTCAAGAGACCAACTGGGCAGTAGATATCAGGTAAAAGAATCGATGCGTCTGAGGTTCGCATGAAGTAAGGGTTGCTTTCTGTTGCTGGTAATTTTTGGCGGGTCAGTCGCTTGCCTGTGACGGCATTTCTTTGTGCTGCGGAGCTGACACACAGCATCGAAACCCCCGCTGCCTGTTGTAACAGACAAGGTCTTGTTTCGCAATGAAGGAAAAGTTGTTTTTGGGTATCGCCGGCGAGCGATCTTGCACGGTCGCTTGCCTGTGAAGATGTTTTTGTGCTGCGGAACTAAAACTGCAAGAAGCAACTGAGGGGGGGGCGGGGTCATTAGAAAACACGGTGAACAAGACCCGCTGCTTCTCGAAACAGACTAGGGTCTCTATTCGTCGAGAAAGAAAAGGTTGCTTTGCGGTGCCAGCGATCTTCGCTGGGTCGCTTCGCCTGCGACGACGTTCTTTTTTGTGCTTGCGGAACTATAAGTTCAAGAATCGACGGGGGCAGTAGAAAACACGACACGAAGACCCGCTGTTTTTGAACAGACTGGGTCTCGGTTCGTAGTGAAAAAAATGTTGCTTTTTTGTGTCGCCGGAGTCTGTATTCGCTCGGTCCGTACTTGCCTGTGACGGCAATCTTTAGCGTTTCTTTCTTTTCTTCTCGAGTGAAAGTTCGCTGGAGCCTCCGGGGTTTTATACTCTCGGCAAATTGACTGATATTCGCAACGTGTTGCTACACGTGGAGAGAGAGAGTCGGTGAGGTACCTTGCCTTACGGTTTCGGCTTTGCTGCATTACCCTCAGCCCAAATCCTGGACGTGGTTTCAGGTGGCAAACTTGCAAATGATCATGATCAGAAGGTCCTACTCGGGCGGTTCAGTTTCCTCACACATTGCATTTGTTTGTACGTGCCGGGGGAGGATTAGCCTGCTAGCTATGATAGCGAGTGAATATGCTCATTGGGCTAAACTTCTCCCAAACACAAACACGCTGCCAGCGTTCTCTTTCGTGTTTACAACGCATTGTTACTACAAAAAAAGCACGGGCAAGAAAATAATCGGTGCCTTTTGAAACAGATTGGGCTCCGTTAGTAGTGGGGGGGGGGTTGCTTTGAATTGCTGCTACTTCCTTGGCTTTGCGAGGACTAGTGTTCAAACAGCAACTGCTACCATTTGGTTCATATCTTCTTCGCGTTTTCTCACGATAGGGCGGGGGGGGTGTCGGGTTTGCTTTAGGTACGCGAGGTTCACTGACACCCGCAATCGTGTGGGTAGCACGAACTCAAGAGGTCCAGTCAAATATGCCCTGCAGTATTTGCACACTTTTGAGGAGAAATGCGTAGTTGTTGAAAACAACCGGTGCAAAAAAAAACTGATTGGTCTGTTTTGTGAGAGCGGACTACCATTGGTGGTTGATCGTCGCCGCTGTCGGGTGGCTGGTCGACAACAGTCGACGACAGACGAATCAGGGAATGGGCTGCTGTGTCTAGCCGTCGGCGGCAGCGAACGGTAAGAGTCGGCCGTGTCGGACACCGTCCTTGCTCCCATCGACTCGACGTGGGTAACACATTGAGGACGCCGGAAGCTGACAACGACGCAGAGCAAATGACTCGTCACGCGGTTGGTCCGTGTGTCAAGAGCAAACGACGGCGCGAGGGGCTGTCTTCGATGTTGAACGTTTGGGTAAGAATGCAAAGAATCGGTGGCTATAATCTGCATCGAGGTCATACATGATACACCCCTACTAGTGACTGGGGACTAGCACACGTATGATCTCCCCCAGAGCCCTGTGGCATAGCCCAAAAGGCTAACAGTACGTCTTTTTAGCCTGCACGATACTCTGAAGGGCAGCCCGCAAGATTGTTTGTACTAAAAAGAGGGAGGCAAATAGTACTAGGTTCTAGCCGAACGTCCCAGTCCAGCCTCAGAAGCTAGGGTGTGTCCGAGTCGCACGCCTGCAAAGCGGGTGCGCTGGAACCAAAACGCGTGAAAATGCACACTCGAAAAGCGGGTGTGACACCTCGTTTTTTTAGAGTTGTAGTTCGCTTGAGAAAGAGAGACAGACGAGCTAGAGTGCAGGGACCATCTCTCCGGGGAGTATTCGGTCGCCCCACTACTGACTCCCGTACTACTACGGCGGGCGTAAGTCGTTACGTCGTGGGCGGTGCGAGCCGCGGCCCTGTCATAGATGATGATTGCACCGATGGTGGCGCAGCCGGGGGCGTTGTGACCGACGGGCGAGACCGCCTGGCAGGCGTGTGTCGACACGTTGTGTCGCGGGCTCTCCTTTTGGCAACAGCCCGCCCTATGGCAGCGGCTAGCATCTTGACGGAGAATCTCACCCACTGAACAAAGGATACTCAGGCACGGCATCGTTCCAGAAGGAAATACTCGAGGGGCTGCCTTGTGCTTACTTCGAAGGAGGCTAGAGGGGGAGAAACAATACAACTAAAAAATGGGTCTTTTTTGTTGAACGCTTACGCCCGCCACGAAACCCAGATTCACCTGTGCTTCGTGTGGGCTACAGCACATTTACCTCCTTTGATCTTTTGCAGCTGGCAGACTCCCCAAGTATTTCCTCTCACACAAAGCAGGTGCTTATACAAAAAAATTGTGTGCGTTTTCTTTGCCACCGGCTTTGATTCCGGCTTCCGAGGCTGGACTCCGCCGTGCATCGGGGGAGAAAGGCGAGACTGTGCTTGGAGCGTTACGTGCCCAGCACCGCCCGCTTATCTGCGCCGCGTTTCGGTCCTTTTAAGTCATGCGTCAACAGAGCGGAGCCCGCGTAGTACACAGTAGTACACAGTAGTACACAGTAGTACACAGTAGTACACAGTAGTACACAGTAGTACACAGTAGTACACAGTAGTACACAGTAGTACACAGTAGTACACAGTAGTACACAGTAGTACACAGTAGTACACAGTAGTACACAGTAGTACACAGTAGTACACAGTAGTACACAGTAGTACACAGTAGTACACAGTAGTACACAGTAGTACACAGTAGTACACAGTAGTACACAGTAGTACACAGTAGTACACAGTAGTACACAGTAGTACACAGTAGTACACAGTAGTACACAGTAGTACACAGTAGTACACAGTAGTACACAGTAGTACACAGTAGTACACAGTAGTACACAGTAGTACACAGTAGTACACAGTAGTACACAGTAGTACACAGTAGTACACAGTAGTACACAGTAGTACACAGTAGTACACAGTAGTACACAGTAGTACACAGTAGTACACAGTAGTACACAGTAGTACACAGTAGTACACAGTAGTACACAGTAGTACACAGTAGTACACAGTAGTACACAGTAGTACACAGTAGTACACAGTAGTACACAGTAGTACACAGTAGTACACAGTAGTACACAGTAGTACACAGTAGTACACAGTAGTACACAGTAGTACACAGTAGTACACAGTAGTACACAGTAGTACACAGTAGTACACAGTAGTACACAGTAGTACACAGTAGTACACAGTAGTACACAGTAGTACACAGTAGTACACAGTAGTACACAGTAGTACACAGTAGTACACAGTAGTACACAGTAGTGTCGGCGGTTACACAGTAGTACACCAGTAGTACAACAGTAGTACAGCAGTAGTACAACAGTAGTACACAGTAGTACAACAGTAATACACAGTAGTACATAAGTAACGTACACAGAGTACAGTCAGTAGACAGCAGTCAGTACACAGTAGCACAGTAGTACATCAGTAGTACACAGTATACACATGCCACACAGTATACACATGTGTAGTACAACAGATAGCATACCATCTACCGTCCTACAGCACGTAGAGGATACTGCTGGTAGTACTGAGTAGTTGGTGGCTGCTGATAGCATACCATGTAGTACACAGTAGTACACAGTAGTACACAGTAGTACACAGTAGTACACAGTAGTACACAGTAGTACACAGTAGTACACAGTAGTACACAGTAGTACACAGTAGTACACAGTAGTACACAGTAGTACACAGTAGTACACAGTAGTACACAGTAGTACACAGTAGTACACAGTAGTACACAGTAGTACACAGTAGTACACAGTAGTACACAGTAGTACACAGTAGTACACAGTAGTACACAGTAGTACACAGTAGTACACAGTAGTACACAGTAGTACACAGTAGTACACAGTAGTACACAGTAGTACACAGTAGTACACAGTAGTACACAGTAGTACACAGTAGTACACAGTAGTACACAGTAGTACACAGTAGTACACAGTAGTACACAGTAGTACACAGTAGTACACAGTAGTACACAGTAGTACACAGTAGTACACAGTAGTACACAGTAGTACACAGTAGTACACAGTAGTACACAGTAGAACACAGCGGAACCAGTCGTGTCGGCGGTTCCCGCTTTTGTGGCTTTGGGCTGCCTCTCCTGCCCTGGAGCGAGCCCATTGCTCTTCGTCAGCCGATTGATTGGTCTAACTCGGGGCCCGCAAAAGTGAGGACTCCCAACATAGACTACTTTTGCCCCTCTACTGGGCAGTGAAACGAAACAGACTCCGGCCCGCATACATCCGGACAACTGGGCCTCTTAACAGAGCGTTGTTTTAGAGTTAAAGTTCGCTTGAAATTCCGGGGTTTTAGGGTCTCCGTGTGACCGTTCATGAATGGGTTCTCTTAGAGCAAGAAAGGGCTATGTGGCTACGCTCCGTTAAGCCATCTATTCGCCGAACCGTGCGGAAACGGTGCGTCAACAGGAACGTGATAGCATAACCATTTGAGTGGTGTCTCAGCAGGCAGCCGGTTTCGTAGAGCCGCAGAGCCTTGCTGTTCGTTGGTGAGTAAACGTTTTCGCCCATTCTGTGGCATTACGGCACACGCTACACAGGGTTGCAAGAACGGGCTTCAAAGATATGTGCACAACCCCGCATCTTATCTGTGCCGTGTTTCGGTCCTTGAAGCTACAAACACATCGGACGGAGCCATCAACAGTGTGTGGAACCCAGTGTCAACGATGTTGTAAGGTAGCTGTTCGTAGCTCGCTTCTGGGTTGAAGAATAATCGATTCGATCACGACGCAAGTTCAAATTCGACCACCCGGCAAAAATCTTAGTTGTAGGGTGGGGAGCCTGGGGAGGGGGGGTTGAAAACCTTTTTGTGCCCGGGGGTGCAAGTTTTCTTTCACGAAAGAGTGTCGCCATTCGGCATCGACCCACCAAATACAACAACTGCAAGAGTCGCCATTCATCTGGTACGACGATACCCTGCGCGGGATTTAGCGTTTATTGTGGTTTAGAGGTTCGGTGTTTTAGGGTCTCCGGTTGACCATTGAGGCTGTGAGGCGGGTGGTATGTGGGTAGTAGGTATGCTTAAATACGGCTAGCCATGTTTGTAAGTGTTGCGACCGACACCAAGAAGAAATTCGCTTTGAATTTAGTCTTGGGCCCCCCACGCGATTTCATCTATAACTGCATAGGGTGGTGGTTGGTTTTAATCGTCATAATCGTTTTTCGCAACAAGTTGGTTTGGGGGAAAAGGGAGCTTCTGGAGGTCCCGGTGCCCCGCGTGATACGGGATTCCTCTATAATTGCACAGGGCCCGTTGGTTGTTTCAAGGGGCAAACTACTTCTGCCCCTCGGGCCGTTGCTTGGGGAGCGCGTGAACTGCAAAAAGCGTAACGGTTGCTTGTTTATGATGCATACCCCCTTTCCCTAGGGCTGGCTGCATACGTGCATACGTATGCGTATGCAGATTTGAAAATATGCATACGGCTGCATACGTATGCATAGGTGGGGCTGTGTGAGGCCAGCCCTGCCTTCACACGCTGCTGCACGACGGGCCTACGAGTGTACACGGTGGAGTCCAGCCCCAGAAGCTGGAGTTAAAGCTGGGGAGTTGAAAAAGCGCTTTTCAGGTATGACTCGGGCACCCTCTTCGACTCGAGACCTCACCGTGTGGGGTAGACTACGAGGTAGAATGCAGGTCGATGAGGATGCGTGCCAGGGTCAATGTCTGCCTCGCTTTTTCCCTGACGACGACGAACGCCAGCTCGCTCATCGGAGCGCGGCTGGTCGGCTTACGGGAGTGAACACGCTTGCGTGCACCCCGGGTTGCGGCGGACGTAGCCTCCGTCGACACTCACGAAGCTCTGCTTCTAAGTCTCCTTTTCGACTCCCCCTTCGACCAGGACGAAGGAGGTGCATTGCCAGAGAAGTCACAGCTGTATGCACACGTATGCATAGCCGTATGCAGCGCCGTAGGCGTATGCAGGTTTTGGTGCATGCGCGTATGCAGCCACCATAGCCGGCCTCTCTCGTCCCCTCCTCTTCTTTATACTTCACAGTACACCGGCGTAGTCAGCCAGAAATACTCTGGGAGGCGCCGCGCGGTGCTTTATTTTTGACGGAGGCAGAAAATGCAAGATGACGGGAGGGATTCGGACCAGACACTGGTCCCTATCCCTCGCAATCAAACTGATGACCAGACTCTTTGGTCCAGTTATAATGACGAAACCCCACAAAAAAACTAACATAAATCGCATTAAGTATGCCACGAAGCCACATTCGCCATTCGTGCGTCTTGATATTGTCCTTTGACGGAGCGAGCCGATGACCGCTCTCTCATCTCACCTTTCGGCACTGTGTCACGCGTCCTTGTCAGACGCTAGCGCCCGGCATTAAGCACAGTCGTTGGGTGGTATTGACAAGGGGGTGTCATCGGACACTCGAAAAGGCTTCGTTGCTTCGCAAGACTTTGTCTGTGGAAACGCACCACCGGGGTTTTCAAGTCTCCGGATGACCATCGTCGAAAGGATTCTCTTGTCTTGTGTAGTAATATAGTAAATAGGTATAATTAAAATTAGTGTCAGTGGCAGTGGAAAGTAGGTGTGGGGTGTTTGTAGTCTGTTTGCAGTCTCTCAGGTCTTCGTCGATTGATGATGTCTGACGACTTGTTTTCTTTTGTGTTTGCCTTTTCTTTTTTTTTAGAGTGAAAGTTTTTTGTGTGTGTGTGTGTGTGTGCGTGTTTGCAGGCGAATATGATGCCGGTTGTCGGGGGGTACACCTTTTTTTAGAGTTAAAGTTTGCTTGAAATACCGGGGTTTTAGGGTCTCCGTGTGACCGTTTTTGTGGTTTCTGCGCTCGCGGGGTGCTCGTTGCTTGTAGGGGTGGAAAGAACACGGCCACTGAGACCGGTGGGCCCGCTCGAGTATTTCGTGATTATGGGCGGACTGGGCTGCCGAGCCGGTGTCCGTTTCGGCTCGCCGGGGGACTGGGTTCTGATGGGCGATGCCTCTCGATGCTGTGCATCCCTGATACCTGCGAGGTGATGGTACGCCGAGGTGCTGTGGATACCACCAGCACACCACGATACCACGATAGGTGCTAGTGGGACGGCTGGGTGAATCGGCGCACCAGCGTCCGTTGGACGGGGGTCCCACGCACTCAGAATTCAGGGGACAGGGGGGGGCGCCATCGTCCCTGGCGACGTGCGCGGATTGCTCCGCAGAGGCTTTCGCCCCTGAAAGGAAAGTCGAATTCCGAGTGCGGGAAACCCCTCCAGCCCAACTGCACGGGCTCGAAGGCGCCCAATGCAACGCCGCTTCTCGCGTCCGGAGGGCGGCAGACCCGAGTGTCTCTCTCTCATCAGAAACGCTGTCTCAAACGATCACGCCTTCGTAAGTTGCAGAGCTTGCTTCCCCAAGACTTGTTTGCCCTGGGGCTGCGATTTTATTATGCTGGACGTGTGTCCCTGCTCGATAAGTACAACACGATAAGCTGCCAACCGTCTCTTTTAAGCATGACAACCGCTTTTCTTGCCATGAAAAACGGCAGGAGGCTCGACGTTGCAAGCAGTGCAAGAAACGGGATACTCCGCACAGCAGAAATACTCGACGTTGCTGCTTCGACTCCGAATGGAAGGGAGGAAATATAGAGGTAAGGGACATTTACAATACACACACAATCTGATTTGTTCGTCATTGTGTGTTGTTTTCTCACTCAGGACTTTGACTTGTTGTGTTTGTGTAACGCAACAAGAAGACGTGTTTGTGTGATTTGTCGTGTAGGGGTAGACCCGTGTGACCTCACGTCCGTTAAACACGTGGTTCGGTAGTTATAGCACTTGGGATCCCTTCTGTTCTTTGTCGGGCAGCATCGTCGAGCATTTCCTTTCAAGCTGGCGCTTATGTAAAACGAGGACAAAGCACAAACCCGCGAGGACCGGTGACCTAAAGCAAGGAGGCGGACATGACGCCCCTCCTCCTCCAGAGAGCCGGACTAAAAGTCAAGACAGTGCGGAGCACTGCTCTCTGGAGGGCTCACGCACTCAAACTCGCGATTCATGAGTGGTGCATTTCGGCCGCACGCTTGGCTCGTGCTATACTCGCCCTGCTTACAATTCCTGATTTGACGAGGCAGAGGACTCATGAAGCGGGCACATCAGAAGGATTCGCGGACAAACCTGCTTGTCTAAACTCTGTACCTAGTTGAGCGGTCCAGGTTCCTCACACATTGTACGTGGTCTGAAAACGGATCCGGAGCTTCGTTTTGAGAGTGCAAGTTCGCTTAGGGATCCGGGGTTTTAAAGTCTCCGGGTGACCATTGTCGTAGAGGTTCCTTTAAGGTATAGTATGTTAGTGTGCGTATCGTATCTGCTGTAGTGGCAGTACGTGTACTTGTGCGTGTATCTTTGCTGCCTATTGCCGACTATTCGACTTGTTTTTGCGCGCACTTCTTGCATCCTGTGTTCTTGACCTGTCGGAAGTGAGGACAGTACGCTGTCATCGACCGGTTTTCGTTCTGTCAAATTGAAGTTGTTAGAACAGTGGTTGACACAAGAAATGTGAGCTCATCATCCGCACCACCGCGGCTGATACAAAGCTGATGGTGATGATGATTGGAACTTTCGTTGAACGCGGTGCCTGATCGTTCTGTATTCAGGACGCAAGTGAAAACGCCACAGTTTGCGGCGGCGAGCTATTCATTTCCTCCAGCATTTCGTGTTTGGTTTGACAATATGCCTTCGCTTTTTCGCTATCCTTATCAAAACCTTTGCGTTGACGCATCCACATGTGTTTTTAGAGTGCAGGTTTACTTTTTGTGCCACCGTCGATCCCGAGGGACGATCAGTTTGGTGTCTTGCGACCTCTGTTTGCTTGGGAAGGATTTTCTTTCTTTTAGCAGGCCGCGTTTGGGCTCTCAGGTAGCTTTTTCCCCTTTTCACCTCGTATGCCTTGAGCAAGGGATCTCCACGTGAAGCAGACATGCAACTGTAACAGTGACATGATCTTCAGCCTCCTCAACTATTTCCTACACATATTGCCTATACACAAAACCGTACACCGCGAGAGTAGGAGAAAAAGACGTTTCGTTGACCGCACTACTGTGCCCAAATCCTGGACGCGGTTTCAGGTGGCGAATCGGCAAATGATCATGATCAGAAGAAGGTCCTGCTCGGGCGGTTGAGTTTCCTCAAACGTTGTCAAATATTGAATGTGGCAAAAAAAAAAAAAAAAGAAAGGTGGCTTTCTTTGGACCCCCCCGGTTGCTTATTCACATTCCAAATAATCCAACTCGGCCCAATCCGAGGCGTTAAAACCGTGCGCTGCAAAGCCGTCCCCACCCTTGGGCAGTCGAACAGCTCTGCTCAGTGAGATCCAGTCTCAGAAGCTGGAAGGTGTGCCGGGGTCACACCCTCGTTAACCGAAATGCGGGTGCGCTACAATGTGACGACCCGCTATGTGTTTCCGACGATACCGTGTGCCAATGGGCGTACAGATTGGTGTCTTTCGATCTTTTGTGTGCTTGGGAAGCTTTTTTTGAACTCCAGCTTTTAACTCCAGCTTCTGAGGCTGGACTCCACCGTGTGCGATTTCCGCCCCCGCGGGCCCCCCCTGTGGGCGGGTAAGAGGTTGGTTCGTGTTCGGCCATCATAGTAAAAAAAGACTGGGGTGGTGCTCGCATACAACCACCCCAGTCGCCGCAGCCGTCTTTTGTTTGTGACGCCGTAGTACTTTTGCGTCCGCCAGAGTGTCAGGAATGGCCGCCGCGTGTTTCGTGTGTGCCGGAAGGGGGTGCAATTCACCAAAGCTTTGGTTGGGCTAACTTTGTGCCGCCGCCTGTTGTTGATTGGCAGACTCTTCATGTTTCGGTGGGGACAGAGCGCGGTAGCTCGCTGCGGGCATTGCATTTCAATACGTGAGTGAGGGTTAGACTAACTTCTTCTGGTCCTTTTCCAGGCCGAAGGATGGAAGTTCGCATCTCGTTGAGGGACTGCCTTGCTCATTTCGAAGGAGGCTAGAGGGGGAGAAAACAATACAACTACAAAGTGGGTATTTTTGTTGAACGCTTTCGCCCTCCCTACTAAACGCAGATTTACTTCTACCTCCTTTGATCTTTCGCAACTGGCAGTCTCCTCAAGCATTTCCTACAAAGCAGGTGCTTATACAAAATAATACTTTGCAAATACTGAGCCGAAGGGTAGACTCGTCTGTCGGGATAGCTTCTTCTAATCATTCTTTGAACCGAAACGATAGGCGTTCACATCTTTGTTGAAATATACTTTGCATTTACTAAGCCGCATGGTAGACTCATGAGGATAGCTCTTTCTGCTCATGTTCCGAGCAGAAAACGATAGGCGTTCACAATTTGTTGGATTATACTTTGCATGCTCCGTTTCCGAGCCAAACGGTGGATGTTCACATCTTGTTGGGATATACTTTGCGTGCTCCGTTTCCGAGCCAAACGATGGATGTTCACATTTGTTGGAATATTATCTTCATTTTCTGAGCCGAACGATGTAGACTCGTGGGATAGCTACTTCTCCGAGCCGAATGACATGTTTTCAGCAATCGGAAAGGAAATCACCTCTCAAGATTTCTTTTGTCTAGATTGGACCGGGGGATACACTTTTTTTCGGTCGTGGGGATGGAAATTAAAATGCACGAAGCAAAAATAGGTACGTTTTCCCTTGCGTGCGGGTTGGCTATTATGCAGCGCACCAGTTTCCCGCGGAGGAACCTCCATGGGACCGGCGCGAGAAAGGGTCAAGACGAGTCAGATAAATGAAAGGGCTGCGAGAGATGCGGGGTGTGCGTGGGTAAGAACGTGCTTAAAATGGTTTACTCAACCCGTACCGTGTCCTATCTGCACGGTGCTTCGGTCCACAGACAAAAGGCGGACCATCGTCAGCGCGGAACCTGAGTGTCCAGACAGGACAGCGGTGCGAGTCTGGTTTGCCAGGCTGCTGTTCGTAGCTCGTGACAGCCAGGACCACCGATGCTACGAAGGAGCACTGGCGAATGCGTCTCGTCCTACAAACGCGTCTGAGCAAGGCTAAGAAACTCAGGGGCGCCCATCCTACTCATGCATGACTGCGACTCGCTAATTATGGTTGGGGGGAATCCTATTTCGGTGGGTTGGGCAATCCTGCCTCTCATGTACGCTGGCCTTCTTCGGGGGAATGCAGAGATTTTGTTCATCTTTCTTTTCTTTTCCCACTCTTGTGTTGCCGACAATCAAACGGGGTTGATGTACGGTCCGGTGTCCTTTTGTTCTTCTCTTTCCCGTTGCTTAACAACTTCGTTTTTTTTATAACCGTCGGTATTTTGGACGGTCGGGCGGGAGGTCGATGGAATAGGATGTGGTTCGGGGAAATAGGGGAACGGGAGAAAAGTTAGCGATGTCTCTCCGTCCGGTCGGGTAGTTTCGTTTGTGCCACCTCCGTTACTGTGTTTCCGGCGAATTTCGCTCACCTCACTCTTTTTCCATTAGTCCGGCTACGAGATGAGGCAACTGCAGCCTACTTCCGCACCGGACTTGCGGAGGTATTTCGCAACGTTCTTGCGGCCGTTGATGAGTGCCAGGGAGAAGGCGGGTGGAGTCGTGGGAGCGGCGAGTGGTCGAGGAAGAGCTTGTTGACGTCGGCACCCCCGCCGATGAGCCCCCGGCACGCTTCGTAGTATCCGGAGTCGATCGCGCGTCACTCCGTCGGCTGGATAGTTTATGCCACCTCCGCCAAACCTTTTTTCTTTTTTTTCCATTCGATTTAGGGATTATTCTGATGCCCGAAATTCGGAAAAATCATGGTCAAAAAGTCTGTAGCATGGCCGGAAAGTTTTTTTTCACATTGAGCGACGTTTTTTTGATGACCTGTAAGCCTGGTATGCGGCCTTCGTGGGCGTGTTTCTGCTTCGCCACTTTGTTGTAGACCCCATTTGTGGGTCTTGCGGGACCTCTAGCCTCCGTGACACTGGCCTTGCAAGCACAACAAAATTCACCAGAAACTCCTGTGGTTAAAAAACCTTTTTTAACCGGCCTGTTTGGAGAGAATTTTTTTTTTTTTTTTTTTGGTGAAGAAACCTTTTTTTAACCATGCATGGATAATCCCTGATTCGATGTTTTCATTGTTCTCGACCCTCTACGAACGTGCTCTTTCGCTCTCGAAACTCTTTTTCTACGAGATGAGACAGCCGCAGCCGACTTCCGCCCCGGATTTGCGGAGGTACTTCGCGACGTTCTTGCGGCCGTTGACGAGTGCCAGGGAGAAGGCGGTGGAGTTGTGGGACGGCGAGGTGCAGTTGAGGTCCGCGCCGCTCCTCACCAGGAGCTTGACGACGGGCAGGTGCCCCGACGCGGCCGCGTACATAAGCGGCGAGTAGTCGAGGGAGAGGATGTTGACGTCAGCGCCCCCGCTGATGAGCACCCGGCACGCTTCGTAGTTCCCGGAGTCGATCGCGTGCACCAATGCCGACTTCCGCTCTGCCACCGCGTTCACGTTGGCGCCGGCATCGATGAGGTACTGCGCAATTTTTTCGTCGCCGTGCAGCGCCGCCAGGCACAGGGGGGTCCACCCGTTTTGGCTGTCAGCGTCGACTTCAGCCCCGGCTTCGACGAGTAGCTCGACGACTTGAAACAGAGCGTGTTCGGCGGCGAAGTGCAGGGCTGTTTTCAGGCTCGCGCCGCGGGTACTCTCGATGCTGACGCCAACCTCGATGAGGAGGCGGAGCAGGTGTGTGTTGCCCTCAAACGCGGCGGCCCAGTACTGCCGCTGCCAGTCACTGCGCTCGTCGATGTTCAGCCGGCGAAGCTCGGCAAGGGAGAACTCTCGGCCCGTGAGGAACACGTCGATCGTCGCCTCTGCCACGAGGTTCAGCGTGCAGACCTCGGACCGCTCTTCGACCAGCTCTTCGTTCTGCAGCCACAGGCACTGCCGGTTCCTCTCAACGCCGGTCGCCGCCTCTATCGCCTCCTTGATGTCCGAGACCTTATCGCAGACACCGACCTCAATCGTGTGCGTCCTCCCGTCCGCCAACCGGGCAAACACGTGCATTTTCTGCTCCATTCTCTAAAAGCCGGGTGTGGGTGCGTGTGTGTGTGTGTGTTTGTTTTTTTCTTCTACTTCGATGTCAAAGAGCTCTGACAAGAACCTTTTCTTTCACGTGTGCAGAGGGTGGACCGCCTCTTTTCTTTTCTTTTTGAGAGCGGGACGGTGTTGGAAACAGATGGAAAAGGCAATACTACACCACTATACGTGAACTGCGAATGAAAGGTAGGAAACAAAATGTAAATCCTATTTCTTTCTTCCTTTCTTTTGTTTTCCTTTTTTTTTTTCTCTTCTTCTTCCCCTTGTATTTGAATGGCGCCAGAGGCGTTTGTCCGGGAAGGGGTTTCTCGTCTCGAATGCTCGTGGGCTGCTTGTTTCCTTCTTTACTTTACTCGATTATGTTGTCCGACGAGTTCGGTCGTTCGGATGAAGCGAAGGGGGTGTCTGCCCAGTGGGACTTTGTTCCCAGCGGGACGCCGAGTTTTGGCTTGCGGGAGCCGTTGACCGTTTTCTTTCAGACTGTTTCCGACGATCCCGGCAGGATGTCCAGATTCGGTATCTTAGCGATGTCGAGCCTGCTCGCGTTTCTTTGTTCTTTCTCTGTGTTCCCGACCTTTCGTTCTCTCGGCTCCAACGAAAAAAGAAGAGCGGGTCTGAAGGGGCTTTTCCTGCCCAACAACAACCAACGTCAGAACCGGTGTTGTGTGTTTTTCAAAAAAAAAAAAAAAAAAGATCTGTTTCGCAACGAGACGAACAAGGTTGATTCCTTTAGTCAAAGCGTTTGCGTGTGGGGTGCGTATTGTTTGTATGCGAGCAACCGTTGGTTGTCGTTGTTGTTTTATTTCTTTTTCTGGGTTTCACCCGTGTATTTTGCGTTTCTTTGCTGGATGGATGAGCGACGTGTGAGTGTGTGTCTGCACTAAAGTGACTCCCCTGCATGAACCCATGAAGCACCAAGGGTAGTCGTAAACTAGCGAGCTTTCGCCAGCGGCGCCGGTAGGCGGGTTTTGTGTGTTGACATCGTTGCACTAGTCTTCTACTTCGAACGCAGGCAAACTGTCATAGACGACGAAATCCCGAGCAGGCTTCTAATGTTTTGCGCCTGTCACCGTGTGCAGCAGGCAAGAAATTCGTACGGCGCGTTAAGTTGCTTGTTGCGCGCGTGTGAAGCGGACTCTTCTTCAATCGCGAACAATTCTTTCCATGGAGTGTATCACCGCCATTTGAGAGTATCGACGCGAGGTCAAGCCAGATCAGTTAGCTATGTCACGAGAGCGGATTGCTGCTCCGTGATTGACTCACTCTAGTGATTAGCGTTCTTGCCGTATGCGTACCAGTCTCTTTCATTTGCCAGTCTTTGATTCCATTTCATGCGTGGTTGACCATCGTTTTACCAAAGGCAGGCAGAATTGTCGAAGGGCGTGGATAATTCACCCACCAAACAGGGAGCGTGAGCACAGCTGGGTTTAGACCGTCGTGTGACACGTTGGTTTTACCCTACTGATGGACTGACGCATTCCGACAGCAATACGGGGTAGTACGAGAGGAGCTCCACTGCTAGTGGAGAACTCACCTGCTTCTGATTCACGTACGCTGCCCAACTAACTCAACTACTAATGATTGCAGCACCAAACACATGCATGCGTCAGCACATAGAAGGGAAGGCGTCGCCACGCACCTCTGCGAGGCTCCGGATTTCATCTGCCGCCGGCTTTTCAACAGGAAAAATAACAGAACGCGAAATAAATGGCACTGGGTGCAAAGCTCGGTCGTAGCGCCCTCGTAAGAGGGGCTGCAACCCGAAGCAGTGGAAAAGAAGACGTACCCACGGCGCCTCCAAAGACAAGCGGTTCGGTCGTTATTAGAGTGAAAATTCGCCTACTCTAGGGATTCTAGATTCTCCGCGGCGACTCTTCGGCGATGAAAGAGTTCCAGACTGTTTCGAATTTGAAGGATCCTTCAAAGGATTTCCTTCCGCGTGTTCTTAGAGGCGGAAATACTCGAGGGACTGCCTTGTGCTCATTTCGAAGCTAGAGGGGGAGAAAACAATACAACTACAATGGTGTGGTCGGTGGGCCAGTTCCCCGTAGTTCCCCCATAGTTCAACATGGGGGGGGGTGTCTTTTTTTTTTTTCGTTTCTTGTTTTTTCGCTGAGTGCTTCAGGGATGCAGCCTTGGGTCCGGGAGAGCATTTCTAAGCTACTTTGCACTTTTTCGTCACAAAATACGGACAATTTCGGGTACTTCGAGCGTACCAAGATCAAAGACCCCAGGAGACAAGCCACCTGGTCCAGGCCAAAATCGGTGAATTTCGGGGGGTAATTTCTTTGTGGCGACCACTTTCTGCAGTCGGCCCTGGGCGGAAGAGCTACAAAGGTGCAGTATTACGGCCCAACTTGCGCAGAGCGGCCATGTGCTATGCGTGCCCCGAAGAGGAAGGAATAGGATGAGAAGGAAGGACAGACTGGGAGTCACGGTTTGACAGGTAGTGACAGGATCAGCTGCGGTAAGGAGAGCAGGAAATGTTCTATCGGAAGCCCCGCGCCGGCCGGGTTTCGAAGCGATCACGGGACCGGAGACAGAGGCCCCGCGCCGGCCGGGTTTCGAAGCGATCGCGGGACCGGAGACCTTCGCGGCGGTCGGAGGAGAGAGATGGTTCCGGGCGCTGCAGTATTGGTTGGATGGGATGTGCTGGTCGGTGGCGGGTGACGTCTCAAAACCCGCAGACGTCTCGAAACCTCGCCGTCGACTTTGAAGTGTGGACCAAACTGGATCTTCCGGGCAGTGTCGTAGCGACGACGGATGGGACACCGTTGAGCATGCGTGCGAGGTACTCTCAAAACTTTTAAAAACCGTCGGGGATGCGCTGGAGCGAACGGTGACGGACCGCTTCTGCCAGGCAGGAAGCTGGAGAAGATGGGGTCGCTGAGAACGGTGGGAGCCCCGCCGTGCCTCACGGGGTACGAGATGAGGCCGATCTTCCGTGGTGGTACGGAGACGATGGAAGTGCTCGAGACACAGCTGACGACGGCACGAGTTCAGCGGCGAGGCGTGAGGGATGGATCTTTTCCTGACGTACGGAGGTGGAAGGGCGGAGCGTGCGGCGAGATGGGCGATGTTCAACGCTACGGAACACGAAAGTGGAGTGAGCGGGTGTGCCACGAGCACTAGAAGTGCGGCGTGTGAAAGCGCCGGTGCAGCAACCGATGAACCTGGACGAGCAATCGAAGAAGAAGCGAGGCACCAAACGCGCCTGAGCGCGACGATCAAGTCGAGCTAAAGAGGCGAAAGCATGGTCACGTACGAAGAGATAACCGCGACACCGCAAATCGCCACAGATGATTTGTATTCTAACCCAAACTATCAGAGGCGGTCGCGGTCGAGACGGCAACCCGAGCGAGGAGTAAGGTTGATAACCAGAATGACTGTCATAATGGCCATGCTGAAGGCAAGGTTGCGTTGCAGGAGGAGAAACTGGTGCTTGGCCGAGGATAAGATGGCTATGGCGGCACGGGCAGAACAGAGCGCACGCCTTCGCAGTCCCAGGACCTCCGCCCACTTGCATACAGCCGTCGATTGGCCTTTCCCAAGAGGACGAGTTGGAATGCAGGTACCATCTCCGGAGAGCTTCCGGTTTCTCCCAGAGTAGAGGAGCTGATGCAAACGCCACCTGATTGCGGATCACCTTCTTGCCCAAACCCAAGAGGGATTGGAGTGTCGGAATGGCGCGCAAGGAGAGGCTCTGGCTTGTTTGCTTCTTTCGCTGGCGAGAGGAAGACTTCGGACACGGCAAAGCCTTGGGCTTTTCGGGCTCTGCATCCTTCTGTTCCAGAGATCTTGCCCACAACAAAATTAGCCTTGAATGGCATGCTTCGGGTGAGGGCATGCAGTTTATCAAGAAGTAACTTCTTATCAGCTCCCTTCCATGCAGACACAAGTTGGACTCAAGCACATCCTTTCGTCTATCACCGGACTCTTGATTGTGTGCTGCCAAATTTATCTGTGGGCTGTCCAAGATATCCTGCAGATCTCCATCGGTCAGGCCTCTGCCATCCGTCACGATAACGCGTTATTTTCAAGGACCAGTACAAGCACGCAATGGTAGCAACTGAAGCTTTTCCTTCAGTCCTCTTGGGGAACGTTGAAGGGAGCCCGGTAGCGAGCTTTACTTAGGTTCCTGTAAGCGTGAGCCAACCGACTTCTGCGAGTCCTACGATAGCGTTCGAGTCTACATTCCAACGAATCCTCCATGCCACGGCGACACGAAGCACCACCCCCCCCCACCCCGAAGGCTCCATTTTTCAAAAGGCTTGGCCCTTCTGTGGAAAGCCCAAGCAAGAGGAACCGTCTTGCTCACTCCAAAGCTCCCGGTTTGGCGCCGGTGCGTGGCGCTTGAAAAAAATCACTACAAAAAAAAAAGACACCCCAAGGTCAGTTCCCCGTAGTTCCCCCGTAGTTCCCCCTGGCTATACCGACCACACCATACAAAGTGGGTCTTTTTTGTTGAACGCTTACGCCCGCCACTAAACCCAGATCTACCTGTGTTTCGTGTGGGCTGACAGCACATTTACCTCCTTTGATCTATCGCAACTGGCAGTCTCTTCAAGCATTTCCTACAAAGCAGGTGTTTTTGTTCTTCGCGTGTACAGGGTATAAACCTCTCTGGGGGGTGTTTTCCTGTATTAGCACTTTTTTCGTTGGCTTCGTTTTCTCTTTCATGTGCAACCGTTGTTCCGGAAATGTTCCCGTCAGTACAGATGTACATTAAAAAAAAAAAAATGGCAGCTAGCTTCTGACCTCATCGCGACTCGGTCTCGGCTTGAGTCGTCGAGTCGTCGGTCATTGCACTGGAAAGAGTCTGCCTGTCGACCGTGTCAATGGGCCGCACTTTTATAGCAAACCAGGGCTATGTTCATTATTATTTGGTTGGTTCTCATACTACCACTTACAGTGTGTAGTGTGTGCGCCCCGCTGGCGTGTTCGTGTGTATATGTGGCAATTGCCGCTTCTCGGCAGCCGTCGTGCCACGGCGACTGCGCCGGGGGTCCCGCAGCCCCGTCCGCCGACCAACCAGGCGAGATCACAGGGGGCAAGGGGGGCAAGAAAGTCCCAGTCTAAGAAGACCCGGCTCAACCCACCCGAATTCTCCTGTTGAGGCTGTTGAGCGATCCTCCGCCGGCTGCGTGTCCCACACTTCCAGCGCCACCGTCCCCCCTCCGCAGCTGGGCGACGACACAGACGGCACGGGGAGGGGCGTCGGCGGCTCGTGCAGGGAAGACAACGGGCTGCCGACGGACGCGTTCTCGGGAGCGCCGCAGGCGACCGTCTCCGAGTCTGCGGGCGGGGCGGGCTCGAACGCGGAGGAGGCGCTGCGGTGGGAGCCCGCGCGCTTGAAGGAGGCAGGGACGCCGCCCGGGCTCGGCAGCGGCGGCCGGAACGGGCCGGTCGCCCCGCTGAGCGGCGTCGCCGCGAACGAGCTGGCCGCGGGGGAAGAACACTCGTCGACCGACAGCTTCCGGTCCCGGGTTGGCCGCCAGGGGGCCCAGCAGCTAGTAGCTGCACCGACAAACCGCCGTCTTAACACGGACCAAGGAATCTAACACGTGTGCGATGCTTACGGTGTCAATCCAATCCTTGAGGATGGAGCACAGCCCGATCCTGCACTACTAATACTGAAAACGGACTTCAACTTTGAGGGGTCATGAGCACTTGTTGGGACCCAAAAGATGGTGAACTATGCCTGGATAGGACGAAGCCGCGCGGCGGGTGGTCAGTTCTCCGGCGGCGGCTTGCTGCTCGCACACACGGTATGCGTCGAGGCGTCGGTCAGTGGTGCTTCGCCTTCATAAGCGCGGTCTTCCGAACAGACGGCGGACGGGTATTCCGGCATGCCACCAAGTCCGACCGAGCGATCCTCCGCTGGCTGCGTGTCCCACACCTCCAGTGCCACCGTCCCCCCTCCGCTGATGCGCGACGACACCGACGGCACGGGGAGGGGCGTCGGCGGCTGCAGGGAAGACAACGGGCTGCCGACGGACGCGTTCTCGGGAGCGCCGCAGGCGACCGTCTCCGAGTCTGCGGGCGGAGCGGGCTCGAACGGAGGCGCTGCGGTGAGAGCCCGCGCGCTTGAAGGAGGCGGGGACGCCGCCCGGGCTCGGCAGCGGCGGCCGGAACGGGCCGGTCGCCCCGCTGAGCGGCGTCGCCGCGAACGAGCTGGCCGCGGGGGAAGAACACTCGTCGACCGACAGCTTCCGGTCCCGGGTTGGCCGCCAGGGGGCCCAGCAGCTAGTAGCTGCACCGACAAACCGCCGTCTTAACACGGACCAAGGAATCTAACACGTGTGCGATGCTTACGGTGTCAATCCAATCCTTGAGGATGGAGCACAGCCCGATCCTGCACTACTAATACTGAAAACGGACTTCAACTTTGAGGGGTCATGAGCACTTGTTGGGACCCAAAAGATGGTGAACTATGCCTGGATAGGACGAAGCCGCGCGGCGGGTGGTCAGTTCTCCGGCGGCGGCTTCCCGCTCGCACACACGGTATGCGTCGAGGCGTCGGTCAGTGGTGCGTCGCCTTCATAGGCGAGGACTGGCTGCTGGCCAAGCGGATCTTCCGAACAGACGGCGGACGGGTATTCTGGCATGCCACCAAGTCCGACCGAGCGATCCTCCGCCGGCTGCGTGTCCCACACCTCCAGTGCCACCGTCCCCCCTCCGCTGTTGTGCGACGACACCGACGGCGCGGGGAGGGGCGTCGGCGGCTTTTGGAACCGCTCGTGCAGGGAAGACAACGGGCTGCCGACGGACGCGTTCTCGGGAGCGCCGCAGGCGACCGTCTCCGAGTCTGCGGGCGGGGCGGGCTCGAACGCGGAGGAGGCGCTGCGGTGGGAGCCCGCGCGCTTGAAGGAGGCGGGGACGCCGCCCGGGCTCGGCAGCGGCGGCCGGAACGGGCCGGTCGCCCCGCTGAGCGGCGTCGCCGCGAACGAGCTGGCCGCGGGGGAAGAACACTCGTCGACCGACAGCTTCCGGTCCCGGGTTGGCCGCCAGGGGGCCCAGCAGCTAGTAGCTGCACCGACAAACCGCCGTCTTAACACGGACCAAGGAATCTAACACGTGTGCGATGCTTACGGTGTCAATCCAATCCTTGAGGATGGAGCACAGCCCGATCCTGCACTACTAATACTGAAAACGGACTTCAACTTTGAGGGGTCATGAGCACTTGTTGGGACCCAAAAGATGGTGAACTATGCCTGGATAGGACGAAGCCGCGCGGCGGGTGGTCAGTTCTCCGGCGGCGGCTTCCCGCTCGCACACACGGTATGCGTCGAGGCGTCGGTCAGTGGTGCGTCGCCTTCATAGGCGAGGACTGGCTGCTGGCCAAGCGGATCTTCCGAACAGACGGCGGACGGGTATTCTGGCATGCCACCAAGTCCGACCGAGCGATCCTCCGCCGGCTGCGTGTCCCACACCTCCAGTGCCACCGTCCCCCCTCCGCTGTTGTGCGACGACACCGACGGCGCGGGGAGGGGCGTCGGCGGCTTTTGGAACCGCTCGTGCAGGGAAGACAACGGGCTGCCGACGGACGCGTTCTCGGGAGCGCCGCAGGCGACCGTCTCCGAGTCTGCGGGCGGGGCGGGCTCGAACGCGGAGGAGGCGCTGCGGTGGGAGCCCGCGCGCTTGAAGGAGGCGGGGACGCCGCCCGGGCTCGGCAGCGGCGGCCGGAACGGGCCGGTCGCCCCGCTGAGCGGCGTCGCCGCGAACGAGCTGGCCGCGGGGGAAGAACACTCGTCGACCGACAGCTTCCGGTCCCGGGGCGCGCCGGCGTTGACCGCCAGGGCCAGCAGAAAGTCGCTGCTTCGGCGGCCGCGCGAAGGCTTCGCCCGCTCCCTGTCGCTGTTGGTCGGCGTCTCGCCGTTTTCGGCCGTCACGTGCTCCGTGCACCACGACGACAGCACCGACCCCCCCCCTTCGTCCCCTCCGCTCTCGTCCTGCGCCGTCGACCGTGCAGACCCGCTCGGCTCGTGCTGCGGATGGTGGGTCGTTGCTTTAACGGGACGCGTAGATGGATGTGTACCGCAACGAGGTCCTAACATGGGTCCTGGGATCCTACCCAAACGAGCGGGTTTGGGATATCCCAGAAAGGACCACTATGCACCCGTATTGCATGCAGTGTGTGTGCATAGTAGTACCACCACATAACGGGATATTCTATCCCCGGCATGTAGCGGCGCAGGGTGCAACCACGTTGCAGCACGTAGTGTGTATATCACCCATTCCACGAAAAAGTGTCACAGATTTTCCGTCTGAAAAGCAGCCCGTTTTGGGTCAAAATTTTGGAATTTTTGGGAAATTTTTTTTGGGATGGAAAGAGCTATCCCTGGCGATTATGGGCAAGCAATCAGCTCGCGTGGCGACCAAAATCTGGCGTGCAGATGGGCAAAAGGTCGGTTTTGGGGCTGTTTCAAAAACCCAAAAAAACGATTTCCGGCGGGAATCGAACCACCGACCCACAAACCCCTGTGTGGGTGTGGTAACCTCTGGTCCATGGGCTAAAAAAAATGCGGAAATTCTTTTTGTTCACTACCGAGTGAGAATTTTTGGACTCATTTTGAGTTCTTCGCAAACCGGGCGAAATAAGCTCTGAGAGAGCAGAAATACCGTCCTGGGACACTGGAAACGAGTAAATGACGATCTCGCACTTTCCGATAAGAATTCCAACTGAGCAGGCGCTAAAAGCGAATTTTGGCCCGAGGTTTGGCAACATAGCCTAACGGTTACCGCACCCTCCTGGGCCCCTGTAGGCCATGGTTCGATTCCCCCGGTCCGATTTTTTTTTTTGCGATTTTTCGGTGTGAAAAGCAGCCGTCTGGAAATTATTTTCGAGGTCTTTTTGGGAAATCTTTTGGTTTTCGAGTAGTTCTGGGATGCGCGATTATGGGCAAGCTGCCAGCTAGCCCAGCGATCAAAATCTGACCCCCTCCTGGATGCAGAGAGAAAAAAAACCGATCTCCAGGACCCCATTTTTTCGGGTGCCGACCTCCATTTCCGGGGGGGGGGTCGGTCAAAAATTTTATCCGACCAAATATTCGGAAAGCCCTGTCCTCAACGGATTCAAACGTGTCCTCAAAATCTCGAAACCGACCATTTTCGGACCTGCAGATGGAAATCTTCGGCAGAAATCCGAAAAAAGCCGAAATCTGTGACACTTTTTCGTGGAATGGGTGATATACAGGACGCAGAAGGGCAGGTGGCCGCACAGTTGTCGGCTCCGGACGGGGCGAGGGGGCAAAAGCTTGAGAATGAAGAAAGCCTTCCCGGGTTGGTCGCCACGCAACCCGTGTTAACATCGAAGAGGATGTGGGAGGTCCCTTGATACAGGGGCTTTGTGTTGCTGACAGGGTGCGCTGTGGCGCTAGTACAGTGACTGGGATGCACCACCAGGAACAAAAGCCAGGTAAGGCACCTGTCGTTCCTTACTTGGCTTTTCCGCAAAATTAGTTGTGAAGAGCTGCTGCCCTACCTGGCTGACCTACCTGGCTGCCCTACCTGGCTGCCCTACCTGGCTGACCTACTGGCTGCCCTACCTGGCTGCCCTACCTGGCTGCCCTACCTGGCTGCCCTACCTGGCTGCCCTACCTGGCTGCCCTACCTGGCTGCCCTACCTGGCTGCCCTACCTGGCTGCCCTACCTGGCTGCCCTACCTGGCTGCCCTACCTGGCTGCCCTACCTGGCTGCCCTACCTGGCTGCCCTACCTGGCTGCCCTACCTGGCTGCCCTACCTGGCTGCCCTACCTGGCTGCCCTACCTGGCTGCCCTACCTGGCTGCCCTACCTGGCTGCCCTACCTGGCTGCCCGACCTGACTGCCCTACCTGGCTGCCCTACCTACCTGGCTGCCCTACCTGGCTGCCCTTCCTGACTGCCCTACCTGGCTGCCCTGCCCGACCTGACTGCCCTACCTGGGCAGCCAGGTAGGGCAGCAGCTCTTCACAACTAATTTTGCGGAAAAGCCAGGTAGGACAGGCCCTATCGGCCTTGTTTTCATTCTTGTCAGGCTCCGAATCATAGTTAGCACAAACTCAAGAGGCCCCCTGCAGTATTAGCATGAGAAAAGAGGTCGCTGATATTAAAAATGGCAAATGGGTGCACACCAGCCCACCGCGCGCACTTTCAATCTCGCCTTCTTGGCACACAGTCCCCGTTGACGGCATTCGGCAGACCGGAGCACTTTGCAGATTCGATATCAGCGCCCGTTGCTCCAGTATCACCTGTTTTCGTTTTTAGCGTTTATTGTGGTTCGAGACTGGAGGTCCTATGAACATGCAATGTGAATAGCCTCTATTCGAGCCAACCCCACTTTTCTCTACACTAAAAAAGTGTATTGTTTTGAACTGGATAATAGCGCGGGGCTGGCTTTTTCCGTTTTTCGGATTTCATGCCTGTATGGTCCACTTCAACAGTGCGGCGTTCTCCGGACCCACAGGTCCGCGGTTCGATCCCCGCGCGAAGTGTTTTTTTCGGTTTGAAGTTTTGAGAATTTTTCGAGACTGGAGGTCCTATGAGGGGTAAACACCATTCTCACACTTTTTCAACAATTCTTACCATTCTCACACGGTTGCAACAAATGCTACCATTCTCACACAGTCGCAACAAATGCTACCATTCTCACACAGTCGCAACAAATGCTACCATTCTCACACAGTCGCAACAAATGCTACCATTCTCACACAGTCCAAACAATTTCTTACCATTCTCACACAGTCGCAACAAAATGCTACCATTCTCACACAGTCGCGTGTACACACAAAATGATTAGAAAGCTACAGGGAAGTGTGACTGTGAGGTTTAGCTACAAGAAGCTATAGCTAGCTACAGCGTAGCTTTTGTAGCCTTTTGTAGCCTTTTGTAGCCTTTTGTAGCTCTTTTTTTGGGGGGGGTTCCCAGCCCATTCAGGATACTTTTCGCCCCAAAGTTCTTCAGTTTCGAAGTTTTCTGGGCATATTTTGGCGTGTTTCCTGGCACCTGCTTGCCCTGTTCACTGAGGCCTCACTGCCGGGCCCGCTGCAGCCTACCGAGCCTCAGTGAGGGTCGGTCATAGCTGTCAGCCACAAGATAGCCACTAGTGGCTAATTGGGAGCCACAAAGTAGCCACAAACCTTGTGGCTACCTTTGTGGCTAATTATGCAAAATTTTGGTACCCAGGAAACCCACGTGAAACTAGCTTTTCCGGCCAGAAATTGCATCTGAAACACAATTTCTGACGATTTTGACAGGTTTTTGAGCCAGAATTTGGATAAGCTGCTTCGCCCTGGCCTCGGTATCCTCAGCCGCGAGTCAGCGGCAACGTTGGCAACTCTATCAGTAATTTCGTACAACACCGAAGAAATTCAAGGCTTAAAAAGTTCAGAAAACAACAACAAACTGCTGCATCGTGCCAACACGGTCGCAAAACTAATGCTAATGCCATAATTCTAGTACATTTTGAGTCTGAGAGTGCACCGGAGGAAGACGAACCCGTCGAAAGCGAAGTTGATAGTTCAGACAGCAGTCAGTACGAAGCCGCCAATGCTTCTGTTGACAGGTTTTGGAGCAGGCAAGGAATCAATTTAGTTCAAAGGGTCTCTTGTCCGCAAACCCGTTTCAGTTGCGGGGTTCATAGTCTCCAACTTTTCCTGCCAAAGGACCAAACCACGCAGGTGGTGACAACGTGGTCTAAGGTTACTAGTAACGACGACAAAGCACGCTGATATTCTGGGATACGCAGGAGGACAGCAACGACCCAGCAAACGGCAGAGCATTTCACAATTACGACAGCTCTTCTACTCGGTGTGCAAGCTACCCCGTCACCAGCGAGTTTGCTTGCTTGCTTGCAAAGTGCGCAGTGCGCGGCCGTTGAGCGCAACTACACGGCAGCAGGCATAGTACTGCAGGAGCACACTGACAGTGTGACTGACTCCCTGTACCCAACAGTGGCACTGTTACACTTGTTGCAATCAATGTCCGAAAGAGTTCAAGAAGGAGCCAAGAAAAGTATCCGAGAAAAGTAGCGGGGGCAATCTCTCACACGTCTTGAAAATTCCTCGCGGGCTCCTGTAGCACCCCAGCCAGGGCACAAGGGAAATGGCATCTGGTGGCTGACTTGCCGACAATACCAGTCCCAGCCTGCCGGGCAGCACGGGCAGCAGGCTCAAGCTCAGTCACCATCCCCGCTTCTTCTCCATCATCCGCCAGCTCCTGACTATTATCAGACGGCTGACACTTTTCTTTGCTAGCATCATTCAAATCTGATTGGCTGCGGCGGTACTTGCCGCTCTCTCCCACTCCTCCTCTGGGGTCAGTCAAGAGGCTCGGAGAGCGCCGGTCGCTGGTTGAGAGGCCCTCTCAGAGGGTTTTAGGATAGAAATGGTAAGCGCTTTGCAAGTAGAACGGGGCTGTCACTCTCGCCAACCTGAATTATGCACGATTCTGTGTGCATAATGCTACTACTACTACTCTAGTAGCAGTAGAGTTTTAGTAACCGTTTTCCAATGCCCAGGGTGCGCACA